>JAPJBO010000036.1:0-555351 GCA_030068145.1 Diplonema papillatum | reverse complement strand
TCGCTGTTTCCAAATGAAGCATCATTTCCAAATTCGTGTGTCATGCTGGCTCTTGCCGGATGCTAGCGAGCGAGCGTTACTTCACCACCGCGCCGTAGCCTCCCTTGTGCCCTGGGTTCCATGATTGGCTGTTCTCGGCCGGTATGCCCGAGTCGGTGGTTCTTCAATTGTTGAACCCCAACGTCCGGGTCTGCCACTGGTGCGGCCCCGTTTCTCCGCTCCTCTGTCTCTTCTGCTTCACCCCATGCTTCCATCCGGGCCTGCCTGCGCTTCCAGTCCGCTGGGTATTGTTCCTGGGGGTGAATCTTCCATTTCGGGTTCCCGTTTTCGAGCGACCTGCCTGAGGTACGGCACGCTCTCTCGCTTGCCATCTTGCCTGCTCGTAGAACGGCCTCGAATTCCCTGCATTTGCGGCACTCATCGTCTGCATCGATGTTCTGCATCCGCGGTACGTGCTTACTTTTCAGTCGACAACTACTGCTCCCGACACATTGAGCTAATGCTAACTCCACTGCAGAACGAGTGGTGACCTGTCTCTGGTAATTGCGTGACGCTTGTTTGCACGCAGTTGCGCGTCCACGAACGCCACGCACCCATGCTCAGTAGCCATTCCTCCCAGCTGCCGGGGTTGTTGGTACCCGCATTTTGGAGTGCATCGAAACCCCTGCAGAGCTCAAACAGCGGCTTGGTCAGCCACAGTTTGAAAGGATGCGGACCCAAAGGTAGCAGTCTGCTCAGGCCATCTTAAGCCATCCGACAGCACCTAGGCGAGGGAAAACCGGTTGTACTTGATGGGCGGGGAACCCGCCCGTCCGAACCGCTTGTTGCCGACTTCTGTTCCGCTGGCACAGCCGAGCGGGTTGAGCGTGGGAACTTCTGTCCCTCGTTCTGATCCGATGGAGATGCTGCTCCTCTTTCCGTTTTCCAAGCTACGGAAGGGGCCTCAAACCGACAAAATATTCACGATACCGAAGCCCGTAGGCTGAACATGACAGAAGGGCGAGGGACCGCAAAGAGCGGGACAAACCCCCACGAGCACCAGACGATCATGAAACGTGGCAAAATCCACCGCGAAGCCTGAAATCTCCACGACCAAGGTTGCTAGCGGGTGCTGGGGAGACAAAAATAAAAAACCCGGACCCCCCCCCCCGGTACCCCGGCACAAACCCGGCACAAACCCGGAAAAACTCCAGGGTGGATCACACCAACAAACTTTTTTTTTTTTTTTTTTTTTTTTTTTTTTGAGTTTTGTCCTCATTCATCAATTTAGGTGTCATGGGGGCCTTCACGTGGTGACACTGCTGACCGCACCTTAGAGTCGCTGTCGCCGACCCCCCAACCGCCAGCATCATGTACTTGATGCGACGCGGAACAAGTGCTGACAGCACCGCCCGGCGAATAGAGGGCCACAAAAGTGGCAAATCGACCGGTCGGGGGGTGCTTGGCAGCCAATAATGACCTGATGGCTGAGTGCACACCTAAGCAGGGCTGCATCCTCGTGTTGTAGCCGTGTTGTGTATAAGGTTTGGGGGCCTGGTCAACCACCTCATCACAATGGGCGCAAACCTTCTCGACAGTGATTGGACAGTCGGAATGCCGGGGGCGGGTCTCCATGAAGAAGAGAAAAGTAAAGCAAGACCTGCCCCCTGCGCCTGCTGTCTCCGGCTGCTTCGGCAGACGACACATACTACCTACAACTGAGTTTGGTCCGAGAGCTGCGACTTGCGTCCTGCTGGCAGGCGTCCCCCTGCCTTTCTTGCGGGCACCAGGAAAACACCCACGCTTGTACCTGTTTTTTTTTTTTTTTTTTTTTTTTTTGTATAAGCACCCGCTTTGTAGGAAATGCTTGAGGAGACTGCCAGTTGCGATAGATCAAAGGAGGTAAATGTGCTGTAGCCCACACGAAACACAGGTAAATCTGGGTTTAGTGGCGGGCGTAAGCGTTCAACAAAAAAGACCCACTTGAGTGCATTGTTTTCTCCCCCTCTAGCCTTCTTCGAAATGAGCACAAGGCAGTTCCTCGAGTATTTCCCCCTGAGTTTCGTGCGGGATTCTCCGCTTCTGGCTGTTTGTGACGACGAGCCACTTTCTTTCTCTTGGCTTTCGTGTGACAGCTCTGCGCCTGCCGTGGCTATACGGCGGTGCAGTCCCTTGCCACAACGACGACGCTCTGGCGGTAGTATGCCGCTAATTGACAGCCGGAAGGTTTCGGTCCATGGTTTTGCGGCTTCAGCCTCTTTTTTCCTCTTTCTTCTTTTTAGACTTTTTGGACTGGGTGATGTGTGTTTTATACTGACGAATTATCGGATGTGCAGTCTATCGTCACAGATTGTTGCTGAGAAACAGGAGCAGAGTTTACACGGCCTCAGTGAAGCACTGGTGTGCAGCGGGGCTCACTGCACCCCAGTTCAGCCGAAAGTAGTTGTCTAACTGCCGGAGACAGCAGACCCAAGGGACAGGCTCTTGCTTCGCTTCTTCGACGAGGGAACGAACCAGTAAGAGTGCCAACGCTACTCTTTCTGTAATGTAGTCTATTCATGATAACCAACTACATATAAAAGGTGTCACGGGATAAGCCGGCAGCCGCTGCTTAACAGCTTAGTGCATGCCGATCCGTGTGGTCCGTGTACTTAAAAAGTTCCCAGTGCTTAACGGCTTAGCCATACTTAAACTCCTTTTTGCCCGTGGCCCGGCAGTGGCGCTGGCAGGGGTTTCGCCCGAGACTGACTTTCTGCGCAACGCGTGGCTGCCCCGGTATGAGTGCAGTCAGTCAGCGGTCACTGGGGGGCCCGCAGGTCTCGCCGCGTGGCATTCACCTGCTGAAACGTCGGAGCAGCAACCTTCGCAAAAACAGACGCCGGCCATGAGTGTTTTGCACAAACGCTCCCATACACCAGCTGTCAGTAGATGCGAGTTGCTTCGGGAGCTCTGGCGGGTGCTCTCACGCGTGCTACTTCCCCCCCCAGGGGAGGAGAGTTGTTCAGAGGGAAACTTTGGGTCAAACTCAAGCAGCGCATTCGGAAAGAGTACGAGAGGAACTCCCGGTTCTAGTCCCTGGTATCTACGGCTGTTCGATCGGACAGTGCCGTGATGCTACCACTGGCTGCACGCCTCTTAGCCAGAACCCAAGGGTCCCTGAGAAGAGGTTTTGTGACACCCCTATTCAAACGTGTTTTACTCTCCGGAGGCGCAGTCGGGTTCTAACCTTTTCGACATAAATTTATGCCCCGCCCGTGGAGGGCTGAGTCGATCGGACAGTGCCATGATGCTACCACTGACTGCACGCCTGGAAGCCAGAGCCCAGGGTCCCTGAGAAAAGGTTTTGTGACACCCCTATTCACACGTGTTTTGCTCCCCGGAGACGTAGTTCGGGTTCTGACCTTTTCGACATAAATTTATGCCCCGCCCGTGAAGGGCTGAGTCGATCGGACAGTGCCATGATGCTACCACTGGCTGCACGCCTGGAAGCCAGAGCCCAGGGTCCCTGAGAAAAGGTTTTGTGACACCCCTATTCACACGTGTTTTACTCCCCGGAGACGTAGTTCGGGTTCTGACCTTTTCGACATAAATTTATGCCCCGCCCGTGAAGGGCTGAGTCGATCGGACAGTGCCATGATGCTACCACTGACTGCACGCCTGGAAGCCAGAACCCAGGGTCCTGAGAAAAGGTTTTGTGATACCCCTATTCACACGTGTCTTTACTCTCCGGAGGTGTAGTTCGGGTTCTGACCTTTTCGACACAAATATATGCCCCGCCGGTAAAGGGCCAAGGGGACCGTTCGTGACTTATAGCGCTAGAAAGAGCGAGCCAATCGCAGGTCTGTGGTGTTCCTAAATGCCCCCGGCTGCACGCGCACCACGCAAAGCGCATGAAACGAGTTTGATTGCCGGTCCGGCAGGAGGATTAAGCCGGTCCATCCTCTCCTGATAGACCGTGATCGTTTGGGTTAGTTGGGGTTATGATGCAGAATATCTGTAGCGATGGCCTGCGTTAGCCACTGGATGACTACCGCTTCGATCGTACCGTGTCGTGCTTCTGGCGTCTGCACTCATTCGAATCATCGTCTTCGCGCGGTTTGGGTTAGTTCGGGTTAGAATGCAAAGAATCTGTGGCAATAATCTGCATCACCGGCGTTGCGGTTATCTCTTTTGCACGTGATGCGTCATGTTGTCGCCTCTTCAGCTCGTCTTGATCGTCGCGCTCAGCGCGCGTTTGTAATAGACACACAGCTCCAAGCAAGTCTATACAGCTCTAGGGGATAGGGATGGACTTGATAGACCGTGGTTGACCGTGATTCAACAGCCGCAGGCAATTCGCTGCAGTTCCGGGAGATAGGGATGGACCTGCTTAAGGATGGGAAACATTCTGAACCTGTGTCGTGTGATGAGAATCATCGATCCCCATTGTTCTCCTCAATGAGGAGTGTCGAGTAGCGCGCAAGTCGTCGGCTTGCTTTTATTGTTATAGTCGTAGCAGTGCGAAGAGAAGTGAGGAGACGGAAACTCCCCGGAGAGATGGTCCCTGCACTCTAACTCGTCTCTCTCTCTCTCTCTCTCTTGTTATTATTACGTCCGTCAGACACGCACAACTGTCGGCTACGTGACGCGTCACCATCTGAAGGAGGATGTTCGCACTCAAACCAACGGAGCCGCACTACTGACGGCTGCCCCTGGGTTTGCAACCCACTCCGAAACAGGGACAGGGAGCTGAGAAACAGTTCCTAGCTAAACCCTGGTCTGAAAGAAGAAAACATAAAGAAAGAAAGAGGGCCCTCCCCCCAGCGACATGCTGCGCAGGATTACGTCCTCGCACTCTTCTCCCTTTGGTACTTCAATCATTGGTGCTGCGCACGGCAACCCCACCTCCACTGTGCTCTGCGGAGGTTACTTCGCAGATTGCCACCGAAAATACAAGAGGGACTGCCTTGTGCATATTTTGACGGAGGCTACAGGGGGAGAAAACAACAACTACAAACTGGGTCTTTTTTGTTGAACGCTCACGCCCGCCTCTGAGATTTCACGACTGGCAGTCCCCTCATAGTATTTCCTGCGAAGCAGGTGCTTATCCGAAAAGAGAAGGGAAGTCAGCGCGTTCTCGCGGGTCGGGCACCCTGTGTCTGTAACTGATTGCTCCGACACGATTGCCGGAGCCTTCTAACAGAGCCGGGTTTGCCTGTGCTCTCGTAGCATGGGTGGTCCTGGCTGTGACGAGCTGCGAACAGCCGCCTGACCTAGCAGACTCACACCGCTGTCCTGTCCGCAGACGCTCAGATCCCGCGAACGATGATGGTCCGCCGCATGTGTTCCGTGGCTGAAAAGACGGAAACACAGTGCAGATGGGATCAGTGCGGTGTTCAGCACAGAACCATTCCAAGCACGTTCTTGCAACTCCCCCCCCCCGGGGCACCCCTCCTGTGCCGCGTGCTGCCTTTAGGCAGGGTTAATCGACCTTTCCCCCTCTGCTGCTGGCCTATCTTCTCCGTTAAAAGATAAAGAAGTGAAACAAAACGACTAACCGACCAACCGGTGCTTTTCCTCTCCAGCACTTCGAGGGCCAAACAAAAGCAGTGGCCGCGGTACCCGGTCGGGCTTTTGCTGTTGGCGTTCAACACGTGTCTTCACATCAGTTGGTTGAATGCCGGCGACAGTTACCGACCGATTGCGCGCGTTCTCATTCATTGGTGTTTCGGCCATTACTCGTGGGTTCTACGGCGGTCGACCTTCGGAGGTGGGCAGGAAGGCAGCCAGTTGGTGGACATACACAGTTGATGCTCGCTGGATGACGTGACCGAGTGAGTGCTCCCGTAAACCCTAATATCAAACGCGGGTAGGAGTGGTGCCACGGTGGCCGGGGAAAGAAGACCCTGTTGAGTTTGACTCTAGTCTGACTTTGTGCAGTGACACGAGAGGTGTAGAATAGGTGGGAGGCCGCAACAATGAAATACCACTACTCTCTTGTTGTCGCTTTACTTATCCAATGATGGGAAGACGGCAGCTGCTCCCTTGTGGGGTTAGGGTTTTCGGATCCGTAGCTTATCCGTTTCCAGCGACAAACGGGCTTCGGCTCGCGAATCCTCGTTTCTGGTCCAGCTATGGTGTGGTGCGAAAGCCCGGCAATCAGATGAAGACGAAAACGGACACTGTGCCGAACCTGCGCGAGAAGACGGCTGCCACACAACACCCGACCCGTTTGCTTCGTTGATTACCGGCGAAGGAACTTACAGACCTCCTGGAATATACGGTTCTCTGCAACTCACGAGGACGCAAAAAGTCCAATGAAATTGTTTGCCCTTAGGGGACTAGTCCCCGTTGGGCACATTTTCATTGGGAGGTACTGGGAAACGCACTTGGCAACTTTTTTTTTTTACCAGGAATTGTAGGGACCAGCCCCCTAAGGGCACATTTCTCATTGGGACTAGTCCTGAGGCACCTTACCCTTTGTATTTTGTTGCGAACCTCCTCACGGGGACTAGGCGCGGGTTATGGTTGCAAAAGTCTAGCGAAGCCTCCAACCGGCGACCGGGAGCACGAAATGAGGAGAACAACGAACCGCCCCGACAAAAAATTCTCTAAATCGCTCTAAGAGAACCCATTCATGAACGGTCACACGGGGACCCTAAAAACCCGGAATTTCTTCACTTGCAAGGTGGCTTCTGCACTGCGGGTTTCGACCTCTTGGGGCCCAGAGTACCCGAACGGCGTCGGGGGTTGGCTCGCGAGGATGCGCCGGTGCGACGGTGGTGACGCGAAAACAAAATTGCTCGTGGGCCGAGCTGAAACAGAAGGAAACCGAGCTCAACCAACGCATCTCCAACCTCACCGTGCAGCTCGAAAAACGAGAAGTCGAAGCGAGCGCCGCTTTGGAGCAGGCGCAGGCACGCTGTCGCTGAGCTGGCAACGGAGCGCGAATCGCTGCAGCAGAAAGAAACCGAGCTCAACCGCTGGTCACCCGGGTACAACAAGCGTGGTTCGCTTGCAGAGTGGGTTTAAGTCTAATGTGCAACCTGCCAGACCCCGGTACACGGCCGGCGTACAGGGTGACGACGGCATTTTATGCAGCGCGCGAGAGGCTCGCATTGCGTTTCGTTCCCGTGTTCTGCTGGGGTGATGCATACATCGGGGTTGTATGCATCACCCCAGCAGCTGGCACGCGCGGTCACGGCTGGTCAACGGGCCGTCCATCGCGCCCAAGCGACTCAATTCCGAGCGGCAACGAGTTTTTAGAGTTAAAGTTCTTTTGCAAGTACAGAAACACAGTCTAAAAGCCACCTTTTTTTGTACTGTCAACTCTTACAGAGAGGGGAGAAGAAAGAAGACAAACCACCCGCGCGGAATGCCGTTGCCGCCTAGAGAAGGGTCGCTGGCGCGGGATGCGGGGCTGATGGGCGGCATGCCCGGCCACGGCCCCCTGCCGTCCGGGTACGAGGAGTTCCGCGCGATGCGGTTCAGCTCGGCGCTGGGACGGCCGCAGTCCCTCGGGACCCCGCTGTACAACAACAGCGCGCCGCCCGTGATGTCGCCCGCGCTGCAGGCGCCCGTCGGCCTCATGAACGCACCCCAGCACACACCACACACACACCACGGCGCCCCGCCCACCACCGCCGCTGAGCACCACGACGCCGCCCCGAAGGAGCTGCTCCGCTCTTCGTCGATCGCGTCCCCGAACAAAACCATCCGCGAGATCCGCGAAGCCCGGATGACCAGCCCGCGCGGAAAGTCGGCGTTCGCCACCACCGTCGCACCCGGCGCCGGCCGCCTCCTCGCGGGGCAACCCCCCACGCCGTCGTACACACCGACGAGCCACGATGGGTACACCGGAATGCTCTCATCCCAGTATCCTGCCAGCCCCGGCTTGCCCTACCAAGTCTCCAGCCACCCCGCGCCGTCCGACGACGACAACCGCGGGGAGACCATGATCGACTCGGCCGCGCGCGAGCGCGAACGGGAGCGCATCGACGCACGTGTGGCGGCGTTGCGGGGCAGTATGACCGCCCTCGGCCGCCAAACAGCTGGCGTGCCTGTCCAGCAGAAACCGAAGGACGCTGCGAAGGAGGTGAAGGAGAAGGAGATGGAGAAGGAAAAGGACGAGAAGCCGGACGCGGCGGAGGTGCCGCAGGAGCGGCAGAAGGAGCTGGACGGACGGCTCGCGTCGCTGAAGGCCAACGGGTCGACGGCCAAAGAGCGCGATTTTATGAAGGACTTCGACACCGACCGGCAGCGCGACCGAGAAGAGCTGCAGAAGGAGCGCGAACGGGAGCGAGTCCTCGGCCTCGAGCGAGAGCAGGCGTTCCGGGACCGCGTGGAAGGCAACCACGCCAGCGGGCACCGGCATGCGCCGCACCGCGACCCCTGCGACGAAACCCCGCGCCGAGACGCGGCCGACAGCAAGCCGAAAGCGGAGCTCGCGGATCAGCAGCAGGACCCGCAGCCGCAGCCGCAACGCGACTCAGACCCGGCGGGAGAGCGCGACCGAGAGCGAGCGTGCGACGAAGAGCCGCAAGCCCCGCCGCGGAAGGCGGCGTCGTCGGCGCACCGCGACCGCGAAAAAGCCGTCGATTTGGACCGCGAACGGGAGCTGCTCCGGGAGCGGGAAAAGGCGGAACTGGGCAAGCGGGAGAAGGAGCAGGCGCTGCTCATGCGCGAGCTGCAAGAACGGGAGGAGAAGCAGCGCCGCGACGACGCGATGCTCAGCGAGCGGGAAAGGGAGTACGAGGCCCTGCAGAAGAAGAGGCGCATGCTGCGTGACGAGGAGGCGGCGCACAAGAAGCGGCTTCTCGACAAGGAGAGCAGGGACAAGCAGCACCTCGCGAGGCGAGAGGACCAGCTCCTGCAGAGGGAGCGGGAGCGCCGGCAGCGCGAGCGCCACCCACCGTCGCCGTGCACCGACTCGCGCCGGTCGTCCTTCGCAAGCTCGGCGGGGGAAAAACTGCCGTCCTCTTCGGCCCCGAACACCTTCTCCCGCAAGCAGTCGAACGCGTCGTCATCCGACTACTACGACAGCCTCGACACCACGGTGGCGTCGCACCACCGCAGGGACCGTGACACATCGTCTGCCGCGACCACCCCGCGGAGCTCGTCGACGGGGAAGCCTGCCGCCGACTGCACGCCGGATGCCATCCTGCAGGCGCGCGCCGACGATCGGCGTGCGAAGGAGGAGTCGCGCAAGACGAAGAAGGAGGAGACCGCCATTCGGCTGCAGGCCCTGCAGGCCATCGAAGAGCGGAGGCGGTACGACAAGCTGGACGACCGGTTAAAAAAAATGGAAGAAAAAGAGGCGACGGCGGGCGGCGTGGACAAGGCGAGGATCCAGGCGCTCGAAGACGAGGTGAAGGAGCTGCGGGAGGGCCAGCGGCGGCATGAGTCGACGCAGGCGGAGTTGGTCGCTCTGCGCGCGGTGCTCGAGTTCCAGGGGGCCGAGATCCTCAGGCTCGCGGCGGAGGTCGAAAAACACGGGTCCCGCGGGTCGACGCTGTCGCCGGGCAACGAAAACCGGATGCGGAGCGTGTCGACCCTGCCGTCCCCGACGGCGTCCATACAGGACAGGACGGACCCCAACTGGCTCATCAAGTGGCAGGAACAGGTCGACTCGCACCGCAAGCGGTGACGCAGCGAGAAAGAACCCGACTTCCTTTGTCGTGACGTCTCTCTTACAGCGAAAAGTCACGTGGAGGGCCGCATGAGGCTGCGTTGGGAATCGCCTTGTTCGACAGCCTCCGCCTAAGTCCAACTGGCTCATCAACTGGGGAGAATAGGTCGAGAGGCAGCGAGAGAGGGTCCTGGTTTTTCGTGATACCTCTTTCAACGAAAAGCCACGTGAAGCCGCGTGAGACTGCGTTGCAAGCGCTACGCAACATGCGTAAAATCACATTGCTGTATTTGCCTGACTTGCTCGGATCAAAAGGACAAAACGTCCCTTGTTCAAACCAAGCAACTGTTTACAAACCGTCCCCCCCACCCGGTGTCAAAAATAGACTGAGCGAGGTCTCTGTACAAACACCTTTGCCGTTGTACTCTTTCTCCTTTCCCACTTTCCATCTTTTCATTTCTTTTTTTGTACTGTCACCGTCTTCGCTTTGTCTAGTCTTTCCCCCACAGTCAGTCTTGATCGGCACACCGCAGTCGACTGTCGCACTGCCTGTCACTCTGTCTATTCCTGTATGAACGCGACTTTTTTTCGCGGAAATCGTAGTATTAGAAGTCTCCTTTCTCGTCTATATTCTAGCCCCGCTGACGGTAGGTGCTGAAGAAACGCCAGACGAACAGCACTTCGCTGTGGAGAACTGCCGGCAAAAAACAGAGCTACGAACAACCGCCTGACAAACCAGACTCACGTCGCTGCCCTGTCTCTGCAGATACTCAGGTCCTGAGCTGATGATGGTTCACCTAACGTACCGGTGGCCGAAAAGACCGAAACACGATGCGGGACAAGGTGCGGGGTGATGAGCCCATACAACTCCAAACACGTTCTTGCAATCCTAAACACCGACACCGGGGGCAAAAGAAGCGGAATCGATAGCCGGAATGCGCAATTCCATTGTATACCCTTTTTCTTTTTTAGTTGGGGCGGCCTTGCCGACTCAGAAGCATCGCCCCCTCGTAGATCCGCGTCGCGACTTTCTTTTTCGACGCTCTTTCATTCTTTTGCAACCGTTGTTAATCAGTTCTTTTGGGTTTCTTCACTGCTTTGACGCCCCTAAATGTGCACCAGTAAAACACGAAACAGTCTAGAGAACAAAAGTACCGGTAAGTACACAAAGCAAAAAGCGTTCTCACTCGTTTTTCGCGAACCTGACCCCGGCCAGAATACTTGACCGGCGGCGCTACGCATCTGTGGATCAGCTGACTCTTTCATGGCGCGTACTGCATAGCCACAATACACTACATCCGACTGTGGACGATTGACTGCATGTCGCTACTTTTCGGCACATTGTACCGACTGGGTGTGTGACGATGGACTGCATGTTGCTACCCCTTGGCGCACGTTCTCCGACTGTATGCACACCGCAGTCGACTGACATCGGCAACGTACGTCGCCGCTTGTAGCGACGTCGGCCCGTCTGTCGTCAGAGAAGATGACTGCCGCAAAGCCACCGCGCCGAACGAACGCGCAAACGCCGGAAAACACGGCTCTCTGCGTGCGAAGACAGTGGTCACCAGTAGAACGTCGCATGTCGTTTCTTAGCGCCTTGGTTCCAAGCAAGCTTTCGCACACAGCAGTCACTGTGCATAGGAGTGACATATGTAGCACCTAGTTTTAGGCAGACTTTCGCCCTATGAGTTCCATTCGTCCAAGAGTTACTGGCTACGCAGTTCCAAGCAAACCTTTGCACATATAAGTCACTAGCGGCTATTTACCTAGTTTCGAGCAAACCTTCCGCAAGCAAGCTTTTGCGCAGAAGTCACCCAGCACGTACCTGCTATCTACCTACTTTCTAGTAAACCTTACGCAGTTCCAAAGCAAACCTTTGCACAGAAGCCACGTTCGCTATCTACCTGGTGTCCATTCACAGCGCTGGAGGTGGGGCGGGCAAGATGGTGTCGGCCGGGCCGACGCACTGCCTCGCGCTGCTGGGGCCACAACCTCCGGTGGCAGGCTAAGGCGCCGGAGAGAGTGCAGCAGAACGTCACACGCCGTTTTTAGCGCCTTGGTTAAGCAAGCTTTCGCACACAGGAGTCACTGTGCACAGGAGTCGCATATGTAGCATCTAGATTTAAGCAGATTTTCGCCCTACGAGTTCCTTTCGGCCGAGAGTTACAACTTACGCAGTTTCAAGCAAACCTTTGCGCATGAGTCACCGGAGGCTATCTACCTAGTTTCGAGCAAACCTTCCGCGGTTCCAAGCAAGCTTTTGCGCAGAAGTCACCCAGCACCTACCTGCTATCTATCTAGTTTCTAGTAAACCTTACGCAGTTCCATAGCAAACCTTTGCACAGAAGCCACGTTCGCTATCTACCTGGTGTCCATTCACAGCGCTGGAGGTGGGGCGGGCAAGATGGTGTCGGCCGGGCCGACGCACTGCCTCGCGCTGCTCGAGGACGGTTCGGTGTTCGGGTGGGGCCACAACGGGTGGGGCCGAAATTCGTGCAAGTGGCCGCCGCAGCTGGGCGGGCGCGCGACGGCGGTCGCGGCCGGCGGCGGGCACAGCCTGGCCGTGCTCGAGGACGGCTGCGTCGCCGGCTGGGGCCACAACCTCCGGTGGCAGGCCAAGGCGCCGGAGAGAGTGCAGCAGATCGGCGCCCAGACCGTCGTCGCCGGGATGGCGTTCTCCGCGGCTCTCCTGTACAACGGCGAGGTGGTCTGCTGGGGCTGCGAGGACGCCGTGCCAGCCAACCTCAGACCGGTCAAAACCCTCGCCGCCGGCGCCATGCACTTAGTCGCGCTGCAGCGTGACGGCACCGTGGCGGCGTGGGGGAAGAACTCCCACGGCGAGACCTCCGTGCCCAAGATCAACGACGCCGTTGTGGCCGTGGCCGCGGGGACGGACCGGTCGCTGGCGGTGACGGCCCGGGGGTTGATCTACGCCTGGGGCGCGAACAGCTACGGGGAACACGCGCCGCCGACGCCGGAGGAAATCCACCGCAGGCATCCCAACGCGAAGCCGGTGGCGGTTGCTTGCGGGGTTCGCCATGCGGTTGCGCTGCTGGACAATGGGAAGGTCGTTGCGTGGGGGTCGAACGATAAAAACCAGCTGCAAGTCCCGGCCATCCCGCCGGCCTGCGCAGTCACGGGGGTGGCTGCGGGGAACTTCTACAGCATCGCGCTGCTGAGCTCTGGCGACGTGGTGTGCTGGGGCGACGACGAGCACGGGCAGTGTTCGAGCAAGCCCTGCTTCGGCCCCCTGCGGGTGGTGTCCGGGCTGCCGTCGAAGGCTGCGAGGGTGCAGCACCGGAAGGGGCTCATCGTCTTCTTGCTGTGGCAGGCTCGGCTGTCCTCGGCTTCGCCGCGGCTGCTGAAGTCGCAGACCGGGGAGCTCATCCGGCTCCTGCCCCGCGATATGCTGCTGGTCGTCGCCCGCTTCGCGTTATCGTGGCTCGAGGCGCCGTCGCAGGCGGCTCACTCCCAGATGTCCGCCGCTCCGAAGCCGAAGGACCCGTTCTGTTCTGTGCAATAGGCAGCCTGCCCAACTAGGTTCAAGTATACTTGTGTCACGTGTTTTGGTGGTCACCCGCGTCTCTTGGATCTCAGCGTGCATTGCTGGCGGGACGACGACCGCAAATGTGTTATACCGCAAACCGCGCTTCGACCGTCGTTGCGGGATACGTAGTCGTTGCCCGCTTCGCGTTATCGTGGCTCGAGGCGACGATGGTCGTCGCTCCGAAGCCGAAGGACCCGTTCTGCTCTGTCACGGCAGCGCGCCTCCGGAGCGACTTACGCCCGCCGTAGCAGTACGAAGAGAAGTGAGGAGACCGGAAACTCCCCGGAGAGATGGTCCCTGCACTCTAACTCGTCTCTCTCTCTCTCTCTCTCTCTCTCTCTCTCTCTCTCTCTCTCTCTCTCTCTCTCTCTCTCTCTCTCTCTCTCTCTCTCTCTCTCTCTCTCTCTCTCTCTCACGTGTTTTGGTGGTCACCCGCGTCTCTTGGATCTCAGCGTGCATTGCTGGCGGGACGACGACCGCAAGTGTGTTATAGCAAACCGCGCTTCGACCGTCGTTGCGGGATACGTAGTCGAAGGCTGCGAGTGCGAGACACCAGAAGGGGCTCATTGCTTCTTGCTGTACGAGTTCTGGTGGTAACCCGCATGTTTGTTGAATCCCAGCGTGCACTGCTGGCGGGACAACGACCGCAAACGTGTTATGTTCATCTCTCATGGCGTGAAGCACCGTAGTAGTAGCAGCCGGCCCACTCGCAAATGGTCGCGTTCTGGTCGAAGAGGACCTGTTCTGCCCCACTGCAATATGAGCCGCCCGGCAAGGTTCGCACCTGGATCACCTGTTCAATTGCCAGGTGTTTAGCGGTCGCACGCCGATAGCGGGAGTTCATCGGCTCGCCCCCGCGATATGCTGTTGGCCGTTGCCCGCTTCGCTCTTGACACGTCTTTTCGATTTTGTGTGCAATGCTGGCGGACGATGCCCGGAACAAGCGAGGGTGAGGTACTGGACACGGCTCGTTATACTGTGAACAACCTGAGCGATCTCTCGTAATAGAAAATTAAAGCGCCGAAGGCGAAACCACCAAAGCCGACTTGTACACACTATGCTTTGCGGTGACATACCCGGTTTCACTGGAGCACCCTTTCCTGACGAGCTACGAGGGAACAGGACAGGAAAGAGGAGAGAGTGCCAACACTACTCTTTCTACACAGTAGTCAATATGTATTAACCAACTACATATAAAAGGTGTCATGGGATAAGCCGGCAGCCGCTGTTCAACAGCTGATCCATGTGGTCCATGTACTTAAAAGTTCCCAGTGCTTAACGGCTTTATTACGTGGACGGACCTGGAAATACTCCCTCAGGTGACACCACTGTTTTATCTTTAACCACACCACAACTTTCTTGCTGCGGCAGATCTGGGAGCTCTTTCGGCTCTTGCCGGTAGGGAACTTCTGGTCTCCGCCCGATTCGCGCTCATGTGGCTTGCATGTTGAGTGTGGTGGTTCTGACTGCCTTCCATTCTCGAGGAACCCCGCGTTGGCGAGGTCAAAGCTAAACCTTCTTCAACCAACCAGCACTCGAAGCTGAGGGGAGTACCTTTCTTTTTGTGTGTAGCTGTGTGTGGTTCAGCCAGGTCAGCCTGATAATTCGTAGCTGACGAGACTCCAGCCACGGTTGCAGCTTACACTCTTGCACCCCACACTGCTGCACCTGGCAGTCGCCACACCTACAAGGTGGAGTCCGGCCATAGAAGCTGGAGCTCAATGGAGTTAAAAAAGTCGTGTCGAACCCGCTTTTGGGGCGCGACCACAACACACCCTCTTCCCGAGGCTGGCTCCACCGCGTTCACTTGTTAGACAGCCCCTTTCGCGTTCTTGAAACCTTGCCCCTTTACGCCCATGCGCTGTAGAATACCCAATCCACCCTCTCCCCTCTCTGAGGGAGCTCTTGCTATGTTGGCAAAACTGAACGCTGGCAGCCGTTTGGTCTAAACGGAACCAGGTGAATCACACGCATCTGATTACCTGTCTGCATCGCGCGGCTGGCTTGAACTACGGTTTGCTTCTGCTCATCTTCCGTCGTCTTGTGAAAGGGTCAGCGGAAGACGACGTTCTCTAGCTACAAACCGAGTGCAGCCAGTTCGCCAGCAGGAAGACTGAAGTCACAATTTCCTCCATGTCTCTCAAGCATGGTATGTCATCCGTGCTGTTGTGAAGATGACTGGAGACCAGGATGTGCCAGTAGTTTGCTGTGGTCAGTTCAGTCGCGCGGCTTGTAGCTGTTGGCAACCAGACTCCTCTCTCTCTTCCCCCCAGGTAGTGCCGGGCCAAACAATGGTGTTGGTACGAGTCGTGCTGGGTTGGAAACACTATTCCACAAATACGTTGATGCGCCCCCCAGGGGGCAGGGTCAGTTTATTGTGTCGCACCTTTCCAAAAGGGCTAATTCTTCCGGACATGCAGAACATCCCCAATGCTGCTGTTGTGGAAAGGTGGCGACGGCCCTTTCGAATATCTTGCCACCCCCTCACGTGCTCCGTTTTCAACCCACGCCGGGATGACCCCGCAATGCACATATAATCTGCTGTCCCCACCAAACGCTAACTCAGGCCAGAGAGGTACACTATTCACTTGACGCCTGAAATACGGCCACGCCAGGCCTCAGATCTAACCCTTCGGACTTGACGTAGTTCTTTTCCCTTTTCGCGTTTTATGCCTGAATCAGCTGGCGGGATTGGTGCAACCACGTACTTGAGGAACCGATAAGCCCGATCATCGCCTTTTTTTTAAATAGGCGTTCTGATCCTCAGAGAGAATTGTCTGCAGCATAGGTGGCGCGAGTGCCTTGTCGCCCAGCGGTGCACGGCACTGCTCTGTGTGGTGGGCAGCCTGGCGTATGCTTCTACCTTGCAACATTCTGTAGCTTGGAACCTGAGCGCGCAGACACACACGAGTGATGTGAGGCTGGTTTTTCAGGTCGCCTCGTAGCCTGTCGCCAAGGATCCCTATTTTCCGCAGCAGGGGGCCGCCGTTCTGGTTAACCATCCATTAGCTGGTTCGCTCCGAAGCTTCCCTCAGGATAGCTAGTATCAAAACAGGAGTTACGCCAGGTAAAGCGAATGCTTGAAGGCATTGGGGAAACCGCTTCCTCGACCTATTCCCAAACTCAAATGGGCGTGAGCTCGGGGTTACTTCCTGTCCTGAGTCCTGGTTCTACGTGGGCCACTACTGGCAAGCAGAACTGTCGACACGGAACGAACCGAGAGCTGTTGAGCAGTGCAAATCCGAGACGCAACCAGCGACAAAAGAGTCGCCGACACAAGGGGCAGCATTGCATTTATTTTGAATCGCAAGTAGTGAGTCGCCCTCGCGGGTAAGCCCGTTTTCGCTCCTATGCTCCCCACGGAGGGAATCAGCGCGTGAAGAAAATAGCCCCCCTCTCCCTATACTTCGCAGATTGCCACCGTAAAAAGAAGACAAGTCAGTGCTGCCTTGCGAGTCGCAGTCACCATCAGGGCGAGTGCCCTGAGTTTTTAACTGATTGCTCAGACACTGTTGTAGGGGCCCTCTCCTCGTGACGGATTCGCCTGTGCTCTAGACGTGACAAACCAGACTCACACCGCAGTCCTGTCTGCAGACACTCAGGTTCCGCGCTGATGATGGTCCGCCTTATGTGTCCGTGGCTTAGGACCGAAACACGGCGCAGACGGGACCAGTGCGGTGTTGAGCACATACCCATTCCAAGCACGTCCTTTTGCAAACCCCCTCCCTATACCAGCACGTTCTTAGGAGCCCCCCCCTGTGACAACTGCGAATGGAGGTGACCGTTGTCAATTCTTACACGAGGGAGGAGCGAATTTTGGTGATCGAGGAGGATGATACCTTCGCGGCTTTTCGGAAGAAGGCGGCGAATACGTTCGAGTTCCCAGACCCAGATGCTGTGGGTATCGTGTTCAACGGCGCGAGGCTGGACGAGGATACGAAAGGCAGTGCAGTCGAAGCCTTTGGATTGCAGCACGGCGATGAGTTCGAGATTGTGGCCCCGGTTGCCTTCGAGAAGCTGCGGGAAAGAGGGCTCTCTTCCCGTCAGTTGAAGCGCGAGGACTACGTGAAGGCCGTCCATAACGGCGACGCGGACCTCATCAAACTGGTCGGCCGCAACCACGTCACCGTCTCAGCGTCCGGGAGCGGAGACGACTCTATTACGCCCTTGCAGTATGCTGTTTACTCGAAGGACCTCAGTGTGGTTAAATTGGTCCTCGAAAACGACCCGCGGCTGCTGAACGAAGGAAACGCTAGTGGCCGGACTGCACTCCATATGGCATGCATCATTGGCAATGAGGGCATCGTCGCTTTCTTACTGTCCCAACCATTGATCGCGTGTCACGCCCGAGACAACGATGGATGCACTCCCATGTGCTGCACGGTGATCGCCGGGCACCTGCACATCATGCGCCTGCTTCACAAGCACTGTGGAAGTGACTACAACTGGCTCCTTCCGTGCGAAGCGGATAACAGGGCAAGGTCCATCCTCCACTGGGCTGCCTCGAAGGGCCACATCTCTGCCTTCGAGTGGATCATTCAAGCTTGCCAGGGGGCCGTGTCATCAAAGATCTGGCCCGACGAAGGGGGGCTATTCCCCGTGCACTACGCAGCCTCCCACACAGAGGGAGAACAGCTGATTTGCCACCTGGCCGTCGATGACAACGCACGCAGGTTGCGCGTCAATATGAGACAGCGAGACAGGCAAGGATGCACGCCCTTGCACTACGCGGCTGGGTATGAGATGCTGGCAGCCCTCGATGTCCTGGCCGAGGTAGGCTCGCAAGAGATTATACGCAAGGACTTCAATATGAGGACGCCTATGCACTACGCTGCGGAGGCGAACCACGCCCGAGCCCTGCGCCTGCTGCTCGATCGGGCGCCACCTTGCAAGGTACCCGACTTTCCCGTTTCCGAGTCACCTTTGCACTTGGCAGTGCGCGCTGGTGCGGAGGACAGCGTGCGCGTCCTGCTGGCTCACGAATCCACGCTTGTCAACTCCAGAGACGCGCTCGGGAACACGCCGCTGCACGCAGCAGTGGCAAGCCAGCAAGACCTATTCGTGGCTATGCTGTGCAGGCACAAAGATACCCGTTGGCGCCGGAATAACGACGGGCACGGTCCTAATTACTACCTATCCACAAACAGCAGGCTGAGGGGGTACCTCGTAGTTCTCCTGGAGGATTTGCGGAAGTCTTCTGCCGTCGCCAGCGCCCCAGACGACGAGTCTTGCGGAACGCAGTGCACGATTTCTTGATCACGAAAAGATGACAAATGGGGCTCGGCTCTTGTTGCGTTCGGTGGGGCTGTCATTTGCATGGCGAAATGAGTAGGTGCTCAGCAGAGGCGGTGGAGAAGGCCTTATCGCAGAACTTGCAGGTTACCTTGCGCATCTTCGATCCGGGTACTTCCGTGAATGTCACCCCCTCCCAGGCGTTTCTTTTGCGCTTGTTCGCCATTTGTGACGAAAGGTCCGTCTGGATATTTTACTTAGTTGCCCCTCTTCTTTGATCGATTGCGTTTCCAGTGGATGCCGCCCTTGATACAGTAAACGCTACACAACGTTTACTCAACGTTTACTCCAAAAGGAGTAAACGTAAACGTTTATAAACGGTAAACGTTTACCGTTTACCGTTTACCTGGAACACTGCCCTAGTGGAGGTCAGTTACGGTGTTGACCTGAAAATTCGCCCGTCCAAGCTGGGAAAAGGGGCGGCAGAGGATCTGGGCTCGCGGACCCTGATGGTGTGCTTATTGTATCGACGAGATCCTTCCTCGCGAGGGCCACCGCCCCCCAACCACGTACGCGTCCGCGTCCCCTTGCGACACGGGTTGCACCGCGACGAAAGCGCGGCAAAAGTAACCCTTCTGGAGTCACCCAGCGAAAAGCTGGCGTATGTGCGGACACATCTGCTCGGCCAAGGCAGCGGCACTGGCGGCTGCGCCCCAAAAGATCCCATGGTGGTAGCACACACCCGCCTTCGTCGTCAAGCTGAAGGCACCAGAAGAAATGTGAAAACGGGAAAAACGAGAAAGCCAAGACGAAGCAGCTGAATAAGGTGCCATTCCTCACGAGCGACCACTGTAGTGGACGCCACGAAGCCATCAGGGACTTCTTCTATGAAGAAGCCATCGGGTTTAACAAGGCTACTAGTCGTTCCTGACCATGGTTTCAGTCCTGTGCGGGCTATCGGCACGATGAGTACACCCCCCCAACGCCCAAAGAACTCGGTGGGGTGATGCTTGACGCCGCCGTAAAAGAGATGGACAGCCTGATGGAACGTGGGTTGCGCCAGGAGGCCAAGTATGGTCTAACCGTGCGCTGTAGGCGAGTAAACGTTTACCGCGAGTAAACGTAAACGTTTACCGTTTATAAACGTTTACGTTTACTCATTTTGGAGTAAACGCGTTTACTCAACGTTTACCAGCTTCACTGCACTAGGGGGGGGCAGGGGTTTTCCCGGCTTCCCGGCTTTGTCCTGCTCAAAACGCACTAGTCCTTTCGGGTCCAACAAGTGCGCTCGTCGTGCCGGTGGACTGCTCTGAGGTGTTCATGTATAACGAAGAAGTGCCAAGAACAGGAATCTACGTGAAGAGCAAGAATCTTCTGCCATGCATTGATCAGTTTTTGCTGACAGCTGGAGACACCTTGGATTGTGGAAGACACCGCCCTCCCCCCGTTTGTATTATTTTTTGACTCCGGACCTCCCACACCGGACTGGAAAACACCGACGAAAAATCTTGGTGTCGGTCGTAGATTGTTACGAACCTGGTTTGCCAAAGCAAGCCAGCAAAGTGTACACGAAAAAAGCCATGCACGCCCCCTCAACCCCCCTAATACGTATTAGCATTACGAAAACTCATTTGACGAACGTCTCCTGGAGACTCTGATATCCGGGATTTTCAAGCAAACTTATTGAATTTAACTCTGAAAAGCCGAGTGCAGCCAACCAGAGAACCTCCCAAGGCGGGGAAGAAGGAACGAAGCTCGTTCAAGTTCGAGTGTCCGGTGAAACCATCACTCAACGGATGTGACACGCATCACCGGGAGCAAGGCCACCCGTAGCGCCCGGAAAGAGCAAACGTGCACTGCCGTATCGGAAAAGATGAGATGAGCAGCATCGGTTCTTTAATGGTAAATTTCCCTTATATCCCACTTCAAACAAAATTTGTGCCCTTATATCCCAGATTGGGATATAAGGGCACACAATTTGTTTGATCGTGTAAAAGGTCTTTTGAGGGAACCGAACTGGCCACCGGTGGCGTTCGTGCGTCGACTCGGCCACAACGTCCAAAAAATTCCAGGGGAGGTTTTTTGACGAAATTTTGCCCACAAATTTGTGCTCTTATATCCCAGTTTGGGATTTAAGGGCACAAAATTTGTTTGAAGTAGGATATGAGGGCACAAGTTTGTTTTGAGTGGGATATAAGGGATATAAGGGCATTACATCTTCTTTAATGCTAGCATCAAGCATGCATAGAGCAGACAGTACGGCCTGAACGTAAAACTATGATTTCCCTCCCCCCCGCATACAACGACCCCCCGGGGCCAAACCAAAGTCTCAACGGAGAAGCCCCGGGAGGAGCTCAACATCAGCCGCACATGCAAAGCTCGAGTCGACCTTGTCCTTGCCCTTGTCCTTATTATTCTTGCAGGAACAGCCTTGTTTTTGTCCTTGTTTCTTCCTGCACGGAACAGTTTACTAGACGTGGGTGTACACCTTACCCGTCGTACCCACCCCTTCCTCAAAAGGATCCACTAATGACTGGCCCTAGTCTGAGACATGCAGAAACGCAGCCGCAATGTAGTTGGCAATGGAATTGCTTGCTCTGAGCCTGACTTATGAGCAATCCAGATGGTTAACCCCTTTTCACAGTTCTTCCAAGGGGTTTCTTGACCTGTCCCGGGACATCCGAGAACTACGTTTGGGGCAATTATCTTTTTGTATAAGCACCTGCTTTGTAGGAAATACTTGAGGCTGCCAGCTGCAAAAGATCAAAGGAGGTAAATGTGCTGTAGCCCACACGAAACACAGGTGAATCTGGGTTCAGTGGCGGACGTAAGTGTTCAACAAAAAAAGACCCACTTTGTAGTTGTATTGTTTCTCCCCCTCTAGCGTCCTTCGAAGTAAGCACAAGGCAGCCCCTCGAGTATTTTCCTCGTGGCCTACGTACAGATCAGAGAGAAAGGTTTGCGAATAAAAAACAGCAAAGCCATAGCCCAAACAGACCATACGCAGTCAGTACAAGCTAGTCAGTACAAGCTCTCCCGTCATGCAGCTGTCGCACAAGTCGTGGTATCTACAATCAAAGTATCTCAATCCTGAGGCTCTTGTTGCGTTGGTAACAATCCTCAACAACATGCGACGTAGGCGGCTTTTGATCTACAATCTAAATGACACCTCAGCACTGTTGCTCTTTTTGACAACGAACAAGTAACGCACAACTACACATTTCTCTTCTACTCTAACCCCGTCTCTCCCTTATTCTTTTCTGTTCCTCATTTTCTTCGAGGAAGAATTGATGCTTGCTCGCGTTGAAGCTCTCACGAGCATCAACACTCACTTTGGTCTGCCTGTTTCATTGCCTCCTCCCTCGCGGTTAACAACCCTGGCCTCAGTGGGGCACAAGCACCACGCGCTCTCTTTATACTCAATATTTTTTAGCCACATGCAATGTGTGAGGAAAACTGAACCGGCCAAGTAGGACCTTCGGATTATGATCATATGCCAAATTTGCCACCTGAAAACACGTCCAGGATTTGGGCTCAGGGTAGTGCGGTCAACGAAAATCAGCCGTACGTACCGTACGCGAACGTCGATTTCTTTTGGCGTACGTGTAGACACGCTCGATAGCTACAGGTAGTACTGTGCGTCCACGGAAGAAACAATTACCTGCTAAGCCAGCTTCATTGCGGCTGCAAAGCCAGCTGCGACTAAACGGAGAAGTCCAAAAACGAGTGGGATGGGTCAAGGTCCAGCATCTTCGATACGGCAGCAGTTTAGGAGTGTGGATGGTGAAGTCACCAGAAGCTGGCCATCGCCTACGTCTTTTCGGCTGTTGAGTTTGAACGCGTATGGTCGGCTTACGGGAATGTAAAACCCGGGAAGCGATCGGCCTTGGACTTTACCACAGTTGGCGGACCGGTCTGTCTGTATCGCTCTCCGGAGCCTTTTGATTCAGAAGCAACACAAAAAAACACACGCTGGGGTAGCAGTCGACAGCATTGCAGATTGTCTTGGCGACAAGTGATTCGCGCCACTTGACCCAAGTGGTGACTGCAACCAGGACGGGGTGCTTGCACCAGGGGAAGTCAGGCCAAGCTCATTGCACAGAGAGAGCTTGCCACATCCTCCGTGAGAGTAAAGACATCCAGCTGTTGCATGGGTCCGAAAAAAGCCCCGTGCCAACATGCATCGCAAAAAAGACGAAAACAGAAGATCTTTCTCTTTCTACTACCCGACCCTGCCCACCGCACGTCCTCCTCAACCCAACGGAAGTAAAAACGCATATTACAGACCGATACGAGCTGCATGGCAACCCCTGCTCAACATGCAGTGCTCGCCTGCCTTGATGGCACTTGCACCTTAAAGAACTCAATGCTCAACATGCATGCGCGTGGGGGGCCCAAGACTAAATTCAAAGCGAATTTCTTCTTGGTGTCGGTCGCAACACTTACAAACATGGCTAGCCGTAGTTAAAGTGTATAGTATACCTACTACCCGCATACTACCCGCCTCACAGCCTCAATGGTCAACCGGAGACCCTAAAACACCGAACCTCTAAACCACAATAAACGCCAGAAGTCTTGCGCACAATGCGGGATGGAGAAGCTGCCAACCTCCCGCTCTATCCGTTTGTCGAAGGATACCGCCCCACCCACCTTTCGGAGACGAGGCACACTCAAAAGCAGCGTGCCGGAAACTCAAAACCGACTGGTTTAAGTTACAAGTGAGCTATGCTTCGCTTCAGGCGTTACCCGCTTTGAGCCACGAACAATAACACCCACACAACAAGCACAAACAACGCATGCATGCTCGCATGCGAGGCATTGCTGCTCAAGGCGCCTGGGGTTTTCGGAAGAACGGACACCCGGGCGCGCTGGCCGGTAGCGACTTTAGCGTTGTGTGCTGTCCTTTGACAGAGTGTAGTATGACATAAAAGCATCTCGACTTGAGATTTGCCATGTTGGCAGCTTCCCGTGGGAAGTCCGGTACTTTTAGTACGAACACCCCCCCGGTACAAACCCGGCACAAACCCGGAAAAACTCCAAGGTGGATCACACCAGTTGCCCTTCAATGTATTGTGCAGGCTAAAAAGACGTAGGCAGCGTGTTTGGGTGGTTGATCAGAATTCCTTACCTGAATATACACAGGGTAAATACAAGTTGGGAAAAACGATCAACCGGCACGCACAAACAAAACGAAGCGCCTGTCTTTTTTATGGTAACAAGCTTGCTTGTCTATATCAAAAAGTGTCGGATGGCAGCGTGCTGCAATTACTCAAAACAGAGTTTACACACGTACACACAAACAAAAAGGCCGGCTGTGCGCACAAATAGAGCCACGACACTTTTTTGTGGAGCTGTTGCCGTTAGCATGCGTGTACTTGATTGAGCACCGGCGCCCTCTCGAAAAGAAGACGCATACCTTCGCCCTCCCTTGCCCTCCAAAGCCCTGTGTCCTGAGGTGACACGACGTTCATTACAAACGCGCTAGTATCATTCCTGCCTTCGATTGTTCATCACACGGCGAAGCAGCACGCGTGGCCCCCGTGTCAAAAGAAGAAGGCGGCTGTTTCTATTTGGCCACCAGCAGAGCACGAAAGCGATGACGTCCCCACCCTAGCCCGCTTAAAACGTACGTCACCACCCTCGCCTCTATGCAGCTCTGCCAACGCTACTCTTTCAATAATGTACATATAAAAGGTGTCACGGGATAAGCCGGCGGCCGCTGCTTAACGGAACAACATGATCGCCCCCTCGAGCGACTGCTTCGGCAGGACAGCCGGCGCGAAAGCGCAACAAACAAAAAATGGAGCTGGTTATCACCAGCCTATTATCACCGTCCTCGTCCGCTTTGAGATCGTCCTCGGACGACGTATTCAAGTAACCCTAGCCTATGACAAATGCAAGCTTACCCCTGTGGTACCTGCATTTCAAGTTCACACTGCTTAACGGTACAGTGCATGCTAATCCATGTGGTTCATGTACTTAAAAGAACTCAATGCTTAACGGCTTATCACGTGGGCGGCCATGAGATTACCCCCTCAGGTGACACCACTTTATCTTTAGTCATACTTCAACCCTCTTGGCGCCCACCCGGGATCGTCGGAAACACAAAAGAGGGGTTTGAAGATGAGACGAGCTTGGTCGTGGGGTATCATGTTGGCGGTACTGCCATCACCGGGGACACCGGCGGGAGCCGAATGCCGGTTGAAGTGCAGAAGCAGGTGATCGAGAAGAAACACTAGGGGGCTAGAGAACCGTACATGAGGCAGGATTCTGCCCAAACGCTAAACTAAGATTAACAACCCACTCCTCCATACAGCGCTCCTTTTTCAACAAGAAAAGAGGGGTTTGAGGATGGGACGAGCTTGGTCGTGGGGTATCGTGTTGGCCGGGCTGCTGAGCCGACAGGTTGTTGCATGCCGGCGTGTTGAAGTGCAGCGCGTGCCGGGCGATCGCGAAGAAGATGGTCGAGAAGAAGAAGAAGAAGAAGAAGAAGAAGCACTTGGAGCAGGAGAAAGCAGCCGATCCAAGTGTCCCACCGGCTCAGCGCCGGCAAGTGGGACCCGCACGGCGACGGCGGCGTCAAGAAGATGGACTACGCGGTTCGAAACTACCGAGTTTATTCTTTATCATCCACCCCCTACGCATAAAAGTGTTCTGTCTAAACATAAGACTTCTAAGATTTTCCTCCACGCATCAAACATACATGAGGCAGGATTCTGCCAAAAAACGCTGTTCTAAGAAAACTAAGATTAACCCCTCACTCCATGCAGCGCTCCTTTTTCAACAAGAAAAGGGGGGTCTGAGGATGGGACGAGCTTGGTCGTGGGGTATCGTGTTGGCGGTGCTGCTGCTCAGCGGGACGCCGGCGGAGGCCGACCGGTTGTTGCATGCCGGCGTGTTGAAGTGCAGCGCGTGCCGGGCGATCGCGAAGGAGATGGTCGAGAAGAAGAAGAAGCACTTGGAGCAGGAGAAGCAGCCGATCCAAGTGTCCCACCGGCTCGGCACCGGCAAGTGGGACCCGCACGGCGACGGCGGCGTCAAGAAGATGGACTACGCGAACAGCGAAATCCTCGCCATCGAGACCATCGAGGGCCTCTGCGACAGCTTCCCCAGCTACTTCATCCGCGAAGTCGACGGGGAGCGGGTGTTCACCACCGACAGCGACGCGGGCGCCTCTTCGGCGGCGTACGTGTCGTCCGAGAAGCAGATTTTTTCCGACGTCAAGAAAACGCTGCAGTTCTACTGCGAGCAGCTAGTCGGCGACAACGACGAAGAAGCGCACGCGTTGGTGATGGCCGAAAAGCTAGACCTCCCCCGCTTCGAAGAGGGGCTGTGCGAGAAGATCGACAACGTGTGCTCCCCGGCGGTGCTCGCGAAGGCGAAGGTGAAGGAGGCCGCGAAGAAGGCGAAGTATGAGGACAAGAAGAGGCAGGACTGGGCGGAGCAGCGGCAGGGTGGGACGGCGGGCAAGCACCAAATCGCGGACATCCACCTGTCCCTCGCCGGCGTCCGGCTGAACCTGACGGGACTCAACTTCACCGTCAAACTCGACGGGAAGTCGCCGACGGCGCCGCCGAAGAACGAAGGCCCCGAAAGCGTCCTCGACAGCAACGCCACCACGAAGTGGCTCAACAGCCACAAACTGGGCGTCATCCTCGAGGTTCCGACTCCGGTGACCGTCGACGCGTTCTCGTTCACAACCGCGAACGACCACCCGGAAAGGGACCCTGTCCGGTGGGAATTCTCGGCCGGGGTGCTGATCGCCGAAGAAGCGCCCGCCGAGCCCGCGGCGGAAGCGGAGGCAGGCGGCGAGCCGCCGAAGGAGCCAGCGGCGGCGAACTACACGTGGGTGACCCTGCACAGCCGGACGTCGCCCCCGTACCCTACGCCCTTCGAGCGCGGGCACGACCTCCCGCAGTTCAACTTCTCGCAGCCGCACACGGCGGCTGTCTTCCGGTTCCGCCCCATCTTCGGCCGTCCCAACGGCGCCAAGAAAGCGAAGAAGCCCTCGTCGGAACCGGCCGCGGGGAAGGCGGACGAGGAGTTGTGATTCTACTTGTCTCTCAGACCAGACCCACGTCTCGGATGCGAAGTTCTCCGATGGGAACGTTTGACTCGTTGTTGTTCGTTACTGCGAGCGACCACCTCCTGAAAGGGATCCTCGGCAGCTGGAGGAGAACCGCCAGCCAGCGAGGCGCCGAAGGGAGCCAAGCTACACTTGGGTGACCCTGCACACACAGCCGGACGTCGCCCCCGTACCCTACACCCTTCGAGCGTGGGCACGACCTCCCGCAGTTCAACTTCTCGCAGCCGCACACGGCGGCTGTCCTCCGGTTCCGCCTCATCTTCGGCCGTCCTAACGGCGCCAAGAAAGCGAAGAAGCCCTCGTCGGAACCGGTCAGGAGTTGTGAATCCGCCGAAGCCGACTTCTTTCTCTGACCAGACCAGACCAGACCCATGTCTCGGATGCGAAGTTCTCCGATGGGGACGGACGTTGACTCGTTGTTCGTAACTGCGAGCGACCACCTCCCGAAAGAGACCCTGCTTGCCTGAAGCTTGAAGCCAGGTGGTCGCAAAGGCGATGCCACCGAACTACCGGACCCCAGACGACTGCATTATCCGGAGCCTCTGGACATGGTCAACAGGACCGTCAATGTGCTACCATTTGAGATCTCTGCATTCGGGTTGCGGAATGTTCACGCATTCCCTTTTGGCAATCCTGCTCGTCCGAGCAAGCTATTCAGTGGCACCTTTGAGGTGAGCCATTCCACCTTGCCACAGGACCGACTGACCCATGTCCAATAGCTGTTGACACGGAAACCTTCTCCACTTCGGTCTTCAGTGGGTGACCCTGCTCCGCCCGACGTTTCCCCCCCGTACCCCACCCCCTTCGAGCCCGGGCACGACCTTACGCAGTTCAACTTCTCGCAGCCGCACACGGCGGCCGTCTTCCGGTGCCGGCCCATCTTCGGCCTGCAGTTTGAAGCCAGGCCGAGGACGTATTAGTTCTGCTGCTCCACGTTTTTCAACCGGAGTAGGCCCGTGTCTACTCTGCTCTTGTTCAATCCGTGTCCACCCTGGTCAGATTCGATCCGTACCTACCCTGGTTAGATTCGATGTACCTACCTTGGTCAGATTCAAGCCGTGCTTACCCTCGTAGGTACCCTGGTCACATTCGATTCGTACCTACCCTGGACAGATTGAGTCCATACCTACCCTGGTCTGATTCAATCCGTGCCTACACTGGTCAGATTCATTCCGTACCTACTCTGGTCGGATTCAATCCGCACCTACTCTGGCCAGATTCGATCCGTACCTACCCTGGTCTGATTCAATCCCAGGCGAAACCAGATACACTCAACTCAAGGCGCTGCAACACAAGCCAGACACGCGGATCCTCAGCCCAGCTAGTCGGAATCTTGGGCACGTAACGGACGTGCCCGTGATGCGTTGTAGCGAGATTCGCAGGCTCGCGCCACTACCTACTACGTCTACCGTCTTTCTTTGTCACTTCGTTTTGTTTGGATTATTGCCTAGATTCACTCCGTCATCTAAATTCGTCCTCCCCTCCCACCTGCGTCTCGAGCATTTTATACGGCAGGGCTGCTGAAGGGCTAGAGGGTACATTTCCGGAACAACGGTCGCATGAAAAGGTAAGCGAAGCCAAGAAGAGTGAGTTTCGTGCGATGAACGAGAATCTGTTCTCATTCTCACCATCCTTGATCAGTATATGCTGATCGTTCGTTACTTTACTTCGTTTATCGGTGTAAGCCCCAACTCCGGAATGTTGTTTTGAGGAAGCACCTGCTATGTAGGAAGACTCGAGGAGGCCGTCAGTTGCAAGTTGTCACCGAGCCGGTGCCTCAACGCAATATGAGCTCACATTGCAAATGATGATATGCTGCACACGAAGCACAGGAGGTGTAGTGCCGGGTTCACACCAGCCTCCGCCGAAGTTAGCAACGGGCCACAGGCAGCCCCCGAGGACTTCTTGTGTATCAACCTCCCTCCCCTTAACATTAAACTAAAACCCCATCCTTCCTATGCACCTGCACCAAACCCGCTGTAGACCTCCAACTTAGAATTGGTCCGAGAGTCAAGAGCGAAAACAACGAGGAGGACTACTAGGTGCGCACAACACCGCGGGGAAACAGAAATAAGCAGATCAGGGGGTCTTGCATTCCTATTTTTCGAGAGGACTTGCTGCAGCATCAAGCGTGCATGCGAGCCGTGTTACAAAACATACTAGCTTCAGCAATTTCGAGTAAGGGAAGCTTTTGAGTAAACTTCAGCTCATGATAAGCTCAGCATGTCAAAACTGGGCGCTTTGTAAAGATCTTGCAACAGATCTCTCAAATGCGCACCCCAGATTTGAAAGAATCTGCATGAAAGTGGTGCAGGATATGCACTCTCAGACCAGATCCCAGTTACCAAACACATTCATCCGAGGACCTTTCTTACGACGTGGTCCAGGTTTTGCTTTCGTCTTTTTGGCGTTTAAAGCAAAGGGTGTGCCACAAAGGGCGCATTTGAAATATTTGCAACATTGATTGGAGTAGCGACGGCCACTTTCGACCAATCTTTGGCTCCTCGCAGACACCCGCGAACTGCGTGTATTAACTACACTCGCGTGGCAGTTCGTTGGCGTTTTGTTACAC
The DNA here is from genome assembly GCA_030068145.1 of Diplonema papillatum. Classification (NCBI taxonomy): domain Eukaryota; phylum Euglenozoa; class Diplonemea; order Diplonemida; family Diplonemidae; genus Diplonema; species Diplonema papillatum. Next base: position 526,325 of record JAPJBO010000036.1, on the reverse strand, counting down.
TAGGATTCTTCCCTCGCATCCGATCCTACGTGGACTGCATTAGTTTCCACATGCCCAGGAACATCGGACGAAAGCCCGAATCTAAGCATCTACAGACCGGACATGTTTAGTCAGGTGGTTGTTTCGTCACAAGGAGGTGCAGGGCTGGCAATACAGAGCTGGCACCCAACCGCCGTTCTACAAAGAATTGAACGAGTGACTCGTTACTGCAACAAAACCGCCCCGAGTAGTGGTGTTTGACACTTCACTGCAATGACGGTCTCGTGGGACCGCGCTTTTGTGCTAGAAAAACACAGGACGCTAGGCTAGCAACAAAAATATCCGACTAATTTCCATGCCTTTTTATTCCCGGATTCAACGCGCTGCGGCACTCTAACAGTGTACTTGAGCGACATCAAGCACCACTCGAGAGGAAATCAGCAGTCGCCGAAATAGAACGCGCTGGGTTCGCTTTTTCCCCCTCCCCCATATTCTCTTTTTCTGGAGCGCGGGACAAGAACCATTTTCTTTTTGAAAGTATGCCAATACTACAGGGAATAGTTGACTAGACCTCTTGAGTTTGTGCTGACCACGAATTAGGGAGTCGGGAGAACCTACAAAGCCAAAAGCAGGACCGACCCCCCCGTTCGTGAGAAAAAGCGAAGAATAAAAACACTTTCTTTTTTCCATCTATCTACCCTATGTTCAGTGGGAGTTGAGATTCTCTGTCAAGATGCTAGCCGCCGCCATAGGGCGGGCTATTGCCAAAAGGAGGAGAGCCCGCGAAACAACGTGCCAACACACGCCTGCCAGGCGGTCTCGTCCGCCAGTCAGAACGCCCCCGGCTGCGCCACCATCGGTGCAACAATCATCTTTGACAGGGCCACGGCTCGCTCCGCGCCCACGGCGCAACGACTTGCGCCCGCCGTAGTAGTACGGGATAGTAGTGGGGCGACCGGATACTCCTCGGAGAGATGGTCCCTGCACTCTAACTCGTCTCTCTCTCTCTCTCTCTCTCTATCTTTGTCAAGAGCTGCAACTCAACTATTCTCACATAAGCGCCAGCTTGAAAGGAAATGCTCGACGATGCTGCCAGACAAAGAACAGAATGGATCCCAAGTGCTGTAACTACCGAACCACGTGTTGAACGGACGTGAGGTCATGCGGGTCTACCCCCTCACACAAACACAACAGGTAAAAGTCCTGAATGAGAAAGCAACACACGGTGGTGTAAGCAAAGAACAATCAGATTGTGTTCGTATCGTATTTGCCTCTTACCTCTATATTTCCTCCCTTCCATTCGGAGTCGAAGCAGCAACGTCGAGTATTTTTGTACTTAAGGAAACACCTCCCTATGCGGCCCTTCGCCCGGGTTTGCAAGCCTTCAGGCTGCCTGGTGATGGGGAAGCCGGCCAGCCACACCTCACCTGAGGATGTGGCAAGCTCTATCTGTGCATTGAGCTTGGCCCGCCTAGCTGTTCCAAACTCCTGGTGCGAGCACTGGTGCACACTGTTTTGAGCCTGTTCTGAGACCCGCTCGCACGGGGAAGTGCCGCGAATCATGATGATGATCAACTATCGACCAGCTTTTTTGCAATACCTACGGCATCTTACCAAAAATGGATAGTTCAAAATAAAGCTTCCCAATGCAGCGGAAGGCGCCCGTGTGGGTGCAGGTTTTGTGGTCACCGAGTACTTAGCATGTGAGACGACGCCAAACAGCGGGAGGGAAGAAGGGGTTTGAAAGTTTGTCTGGCGAAGTGCGATGCTGTGCACGAGGTATACACGGCCAGTTTCAAGTTAAAACCCTTTGCGTACAGCACGTACTGCGCAGGAATGACTGAAGGAGCACCCGCCCCCCGAAGAAGTAATGTTCTCCCCTGTAAGCGTTCAGCAAAAACGACCTCTTCCCCCCTTCGCTTCCGTCAGTCCGTGGGCGGCGAGCTGCGAGTTCCTCCAATGTCTTACTCGAACAGCTAAGCAGCAAGCATCACCCCCCAAAGCCGTGCCCCCCTTTTGTTTGTTTCTTTTTTTTTGCTTCGTCCCGCGCTCTCGTTTCTTCTCCTTTGCCACACCCCCTCACACCCAGCGTCTTATTCATCGTTTCTTGTATTTCATTTATTCCGACTGCGCTATTCCGTGATTAGCGGTTTCCGAAGCTGGACCTCACATTTCGTGCTCGTTTCCTTGTCCTGCTTTTTGTACACTTGAAAGTGCTGTGTCGTGTCCAACCTCGTCGTGAGGGGTGTTGTTGGCTGATTCCGTGAACCGGCTCTCTACTCTGACGCAGCCGGATACACAGAAACGACGTGATGAACAACGACCATAGACCCTGGTGCAATGTGCGAGGAAATTGAACCACCCGAGGGGGACCCTCAGGCCAGTCCCAGTCGTTGGCGCGTTTTTCGCCTCTCCCCTCGGTGCTCTGGAGGGGTGAGGTGGAACGTCAAGCGGCGAAAGCACGCAAGATGTTGTCACCGCCAGTGAAGAACCCGATCTACGCCGGCATCGAAGTCGACGTCGTCAAGGGCGCGAGCGACGAAGGATGCGTTCCACTTGACATTTTCCAGCCAACTCTTCTTTTTGACCAGGACGTGCGAAACCCTGAGGTCTTAGTAGCTAAAGCATCTGCAGAATTTCACGAGGCATAAACCCGATATATCGCACTCTTCCAGGAGGCGTCAAGCGGCGAAAGCATGCAAGACGTTGTCACCGCGAAGAAGAACCCGATCTACGCCATCGAAGTCGACGTCGTCAAGGGCGCGAGCGACGAAGGATGCGTTCCACTTGACATTCTCCAGCCGACTCTTCTTTTTGACCAGGACGTGCGAAACCCTGAGGCCATAAGAGCTATAGCATGTGCAGAATATCACGAAAAGCTTCCAGGCATAAGCCCGATTTCACACTTTTCCAGGCTGTGGCAGGGGCGGGCGGGGTTGGGAAGGTGAAACGTCAAGCGGCGAAAGCATGCAAGACGTTGTCACCGCCGCGAAGAAGAACCCGATCTACGCCGGCATCGAACTCGACGTCGACAAGGGCGCGACGACGAAGGATGCGTTCCACACCGGGCTCGGCAAGTACGACGAGGAAACCCTCGGCGGGCGCGGCGGCCTGATTTGGGTCGGCTCCGGCGGCATGGCGACCGCGAAGAAGTTCTACACGCCCACCGCAGCGAAGGAGTGGGACGAGGAGGTTATTTGCTCGCCTTTTTGGTGTCCGTCCCCAACGACCTGAACCCGGAGGAACAGACCGGCGCTCTGCGTGGCGTTTTCCAACCAACTCTTATTTTTTGGCCAAGACGTGCTAAACGCTAGGCATTAACATAGCTAAAGCAATCTGCAGACTATCACGAAAACTTCTAGGCAGAAAACGACAAAAAACCCGATTCTCACACTTTTCCAGGCTGTGGCAGGGGCACGAAAACCTCTAGGCAGAAAAGGACAAGAAAACCGATTTCACACTTTTCCAGGCTGTGGCAGGGGCGGGCGGGGTTGGGAAGGTGATACGTCAAGCGGCGAAAGCATGCAAGACGTTGTCACCGCCGCGAAGAAGAACCCGATCTACGCCGGCATCGAACTCGACGTCGACAAGGGCGCGACGACGAAGGATGCGTTCCACACCGGGCTCGGCAAGTACGACGAGGAAACCCTCGGCGGGCGCGGCGGCCTGATTTGGGTCGGCTCCGGCGGCATGGCGACCGCGAAGAAGTTCTACACCCCCATCGCGGCGAAGGAGTGGGACGAGGAGGTCCAGTGCGCCCAGGCCCTCTGCGACGACCTGGGGTTTTTTTCCGGCGGCCAAGTCGTCGTGAACCTGCTATCCGGGTCTAGCTACCCCATCTATTCGGCCATCCAACGGTTGATGGAAGGCTGCGGGGCGTCTGTTCTGCCTTGCGACGGGCATTCTTCCGATGACTACGTGGTGCGTATCGCGCAGAAGTTCGGCGCGAATGCCATCGTTGCGACCACCAATAGGCTCGCCCAGCTGGCGTGGTATCTGCAGGGGGAAGGTGCGATGCTGCCGGTGACGACGCTCGTGCTGTATGGCAACATCCCGCACGCGTCGCAGATGTCAGCGTTCGAGACCGTCTTCGGCTCCGACCAGCACGGGAAGCTGTTCAAACCGGTCGTCGGCGCGATCTACGGCACCGCTGAGACGGGCATCATCGGGTTCTCCCCGCCCCTTCTCCGCGATCTGCAGACCATCCTCCTGGTGCCTACCCGCACCCTCGAAATCGCGCTCAAACCGGTGCACCCGCAGGAGATCCCGTCGGCGAACATGGAGGACTGGGCCGAGGTTTACGAGAACCAGAGGAAGTTCCCGCTGGTAGGGTGGAAGAACAAGCTGATGAAGAAGGACCCGAGCGCGTGGACAGACGCGGCCCTGAAGCCGATGCGGCGAAGCGAGGTCAAGCTGCCCAACGCCGAGGAGCACGGCATCTGGGGGTTCTCCGGGAAGTGGGAGTGCGACAAGAACTGGCAGTACGCGTGGGACTGGAACGGGCCTTGGATGCCCGGCGACGAGCTGATCGCTTGCGGCTCGCCGCACGGCGGGAAGCGGGAGAAGCCGAAGATTCGCAGGAGGAAATGGCGGGTCAAGCTGGTCCGCACGCAGGCGCCCGAAGAAATGGGCTCCGGCCGGCTGCTGTGCTCGATGATCCAGCGGAAGCGGGTCCCGGTCTGCCGGTACGACACGGGCGACGTCGGGAAACTGAAGCAAGTCACCTTCGCCGCGGAAAAGCGCCGGGCGCTGTGGCTCGCGGGCAGGCAGCACCTGTGCTTCAGCCTCGGCGAGAGCCAAGTGTTCATCTCGGAGCTCGAACCGCTGCTAAGCGGCTTCCTCGACTTCCAAGTCATCCACGACTTGAAAGAAGACGAAGGCGGGTCGCGGGACATGCTGACCCTCCGAGTCCTGCCGCATGGGAAGAAGGGCGTCAAAAAGCTGGACGTCGACGCTGAGACCAAAAAAAGGCTTGCGATGGACATCCGAGAGGTCATCAGCCGCTCTCGCCCGTCCGCTGTGCTGCCCGAATATCACATCGAAGTTCAGGCGGTCAGTCCGTCGGAGCTCAAGACGTGTGAGAACAGCGGAAAGCTGCGGCGGCTGATCGACATGCGCGGCACCGGCGGGGTGCCCCACATCCGCCTGGGCAGCGACGGGCACGCGTTGGGCCCGACGCAGAGCGGCAACACCAGCAAGCTGCGGCTCCGGCCCCCGTCTGTCTCCTCTTGCTCGCCGTCAGTCGCCCCGTCCGTCTATAATGGGAATTCCGACGACGATGACTTGGAAGACGGCTGATCCGGCCTCGCCTTTGGCTGAACTTCTGCCGAAGAAGCTTTTTCTGAACCATGGAAAGATTGCTTCGTTTTCGTTAGGGAAAGTATCGACGTGCGTTGTGAGGAATCGCCTGCTGCGAACTTCGGGTGGTCAGCCTGGCAGAAGAAGAACGAAATCCTGCGGCGGTTGATCGACATGCGGGGTGCCCCACATCCGCCTGGGCAGCGACGGGCACGCGTTGGGCCCGACGCAGAGCGGCAACACCAGCAAGCTGCGGCTCCGGCCCCCGTCTGTCTCTTGCTCGCCGTCAGTGGCTCCGTCCGTCTACAACGGGAATTCCGACGACGACGACTTAGAGGACGGCTGATACGGCTCCTCTTGCTGAACTTTCTGCCGACTGAAGCTTTTTCTGTACCACGGAGAAGTTGCTTGCGTTTTCGTTGGGAAAAGTGTCTATGTGCGTTGTAGGAATCGCCCTGCTTGTCTCTTATCACTCACAATGAAGTTTGGGTGGTCAGCCCGGCAGAACTCGAGACGTGCGAGAATAGCGGAAAGCCAAGACGGTTGATCGACATGCGCGGCACCGGCGGGGTGCCCCGCATCCGCCTGGGCAGCGACGGGCACGCTTTGGGCCCCGACGCAGAGCGGCAACATCAACAAGCTCCGACCCCCGTCTGTCTCGGAATTCTGACGACGATGACTTAGAACGGCTGCTCCTGCTTCGCCTCTGGCTCAACCTTCTTCTGCCGAGTGAAGCTCGTTCTGAACCACGGAAAGGTTGCTTGTGTTAGAGAAGGTGTCGGCGTGCTGCTTGTGTCACGCACAATGGATTCTTCTGCCGATAGGAAGAGAGTCACCATCGAACGAACAAAAACGTGAACGCTCAGCTGCCAGAAGCCAGTTTTCCCTGTGCTAGCACGTCGTTTGCGCCATCCAGGCCATCAGCATTTCCGTCTACGTCCCAGAATTTTTTCTTTTGTGCAACAAACAAACAATACGATGCACCGGCCTGACCAGCTCTTTCTCCTTCAAAAACAGCGAAAGAAACCTGTGTAAATAAAAAGATTCGGTCGCTCCCAAAGCTGTTTCGAAACACTGGCCAATCGGCCCCAGGGCGAGCACTGGGGTTCAGTATCAGCGTCACAGTGTGTCCGCTTAGCGTGCCGCAAAGCAGTACTGAAAGTGTCTCGTTGCACGAGTAGGGTACCGTGGGGCGCCACGTACGGTTGTGCCAGCTCGTTCTCAGAACCGGCATTTTCTTACTCCAAAAGCGCAAAAGGTCAAGATTTCTTGTGCTTTTCTCAAGCGGGCACAACAGAAGACCCGACCGCCTTGTGACATCAGCATGCAGACACGCGCTATGTTTTTCGATGCTCATCGGAACCCCCCGCAGAAGATTGCTATCCGTTCCGCTAAGGCAGCGGCTTCAGATCATGAATACTCTTCCTTTCTCAGTACTAGCAATCTTGCGGGTTGCCCTTCAATGTGCTGTGCACCTCTCCGGGATCGAGCCCTAATTCCCCGTTGCCCGTTACAGCCATGCGTCAAAAAAACTGATAGGGCAGAAGCTCTTGCGGGCTTGCACCGACTTGAAGTCGTGTGCTATCACTCGATTGACCTGGTTCATCCACACACCGCTGCTATTGCTAGCGTTGGTTCTTATCTCGGTCAAATTGTATCCACCTCGACCCCGTGGTTTTAAGGCCACGGAGTTGAATCGAGTTGGACTCTTCAGACATGTATCAGCAATGGAGTTACCATTGTCATCCAACTGGGCCCAAAGGGCACCTTCCCCGCGTAGATTGCCAGGCAAATAAAAAGACGTAGGCAGCGCGTTTTGGTGGTTGATCAGCATTCCTAACCTGAAAACGACAGAGTAATCACAAGCGGGAAAACGATCAACCGGCACGCACAAACAAAACGAAGCGCCTGTCTTTTTCCGGGCAAGCACACAATCAGGGCGAGTGCCAGGGCCTTCTCCCCGTGACGGATTCGCCTGTGCTCTGCTCCAGTAGCACGGGTGGTCCTGGCTGTGACAAGCTATGAACAGCCGCCTAACAAACCAGACTCACACCGCTGTCCTGTCTGCAGACACTCAGGTGCCGCGCTGATGACGGTCCGCCGTATGTGTCCGTGGCTTAAAGGACCGAAACACGGCGCAGACGGGACCAGTGCGGTGTTGAGCACATATTCATTCCAAGCACGTTCTTGCAATCCCCTGGAATTAAGATGGCAAATAAACGGAACCCTTTCCCGTTTCCGTGTTTTTTTACATAGGCCGGCTTGGAAGGAAATGCTCGACGAAGCTGCCAGTCAAAGAACCGAAGGGTGTCCCACGTGCTGTAACTACTGAGCTTGTGTTGAACGGATGTGAGGTCATGCGGGTCTACCCCTACACGACAAGACACACACACACAGCAGGGAAAAAGTCCTGAGTGAAAAGAAACAACGCACGGTGGTAAGCGAAGAACGAAATCAGATTGCGTTCGTTGTCCCCTCTATCCCTACATCTCCTCCGTTCCATTCGGAGTCAAAACAGCTACGTCGAGTATTCTTGGGCCCCCACACCCCCCACCCGCCGCCTTCCGTCGTGAGGCCCTACTACTACCATCCCCTACGTCTTCAGTCTTTCCCAGTTCACCCCTTCTCCAACGCGCCTGCAGTCGCAGGTGAAAATCAAGAATAGAAATCGGCAATCCCTCCTCCCCCTGGTTCGACTGCTCCGTGCTACCGGCGCTTTTACGTGAAGTTGCTGCCAACTTGCTGGGTCCAAAGAGGTGACTGCGTTGGTCCCAACGGGCTGGCTGATGGTCTCAGGGGCAACGAAAACGCAGTTTTTGCCGAGTCTCCGGCTGTTATTGCATGTGGAAAAAGTCATCGGCACGCCCGCACCAAAACCCCCAGAAGTTACAAGCGACGCCCTTCTGTCCGTTGCCTTCCAAGCAACACTGCGACCCCCGGAGCACCCGGCAAGCCCAAATCACGAGACTTCTAGTTTAAGCTTTCCTTTACGTGGCGCCACATCACGAGACTTCTTGTTTGAGTTTTCCTTGTAGGTGGCAACAAGCGCTTGCCAATGTCCAAACGTGCCACAGAATGCGTGTTTCACGTCCTACACCTGCCACATTTTTTCCTTCGAGGGTGGAATCAGCTTTCGCAATACGCGCGAAACCTTCCCCCGGAAGTCCTTCTTCTTTCGTCACGAAGGGGCCGGATCCACATCGGGATCTGGCAGGTGAGCAAAAGTGCAAGTGCCATGAAGGCAAGCGACACCTCCCTTTTGCGGACGCCCGCGTGCTGGGCGGTATAGCCGAACGGATTCCAGGAGGCCTTGCGTACCAAGACGTGGGGGCTTGGCGCTTGCGCCGCGCACAGTCCACATAGGGACGAGCGGGCAAGGTTGTGGCGCAGAGCAAAAATCATGCTCCATATGCTCTCTTCGGCACCAAGTTCTGTTGCTGGGACTCAAGTAGGCTGCAGGTAATTGTATGGGCTCATCTTCCCCCCCTGCGGTTACTTTACAATAGTTGACGGCGTGTTTTCGGCAAGAGGTGTAAGAAGGATACTCTGCACCGAGAGTACGTGCAGGCATTGATTCACGGGCGATGTGCAACCCATTGTGGGCCGTCGGCATTCACCGTCTTTTTCTCTTTTCTGGAAGGTCCCCTCCCCTCATAGTGGATCATGGTACTGCACAAAAAGCACAGTTTGTACGTCCAGGAGGCACCTGCGTTTTGAACGCAGGTTTCACGGGACTGAACAAACGAGCGCAGCCAAAAAAAAAAAAAAAAAAAAAAAAAAAAAGGAAAAAAGGATGTTTCATTTGTCCAAAAGTTCGATGTCCATTCCAAAGCCGAGATGCGGCTATGTATCAGGTGGAGCGGCTGCACGTGCGGTTAAACCCGGGCTTGCTCCTGAATTTGAAACGTGGCGAACAACTGATAGTTGGATACGGGACGGAACTGACCTGGGGAGACAACCACTCCATCGGTGGCCGATATTGGAGAGGAGGGGGGGTCTCGTTTATCCGGCCATCCGGCCAAAGTGGCTGATCCTTAACAAAAGCGCTGCCCCCCCCCTCCACAGTGAAAATAGCCGATGGGGGGGAAGGGGGGTCAGCCGGCTGATGGATGGATGGATGGTTTTTAACAAGATGCCTGGGGGGGCCTGTGTAGTCTAAAAGTAACGATACCTTCAACGTGGGTTCTATGGACGCCTTCGACGCTGGGATGGACACATGCTCAGCATCGTCTTACTTACGCCTGCGTGTTGAAGCCGGTTCATCCTCTCCTGGTAGACCGTGATGATATACCGCGACATACAACACGAAGCAATTCAATGCAGCTCCAGGTTGTAAAGATGGACCTGATAGACCGTGGTGCAATGTGCTGCATTGTGAGAGACAGCGGCAGGCAATGCGACGCAGTTCCAGGGAATAGGGGTGGGCTGGCTTCGTATTTCATTGAAAAACGACGCCAGCCAACGCCTCTTCCGCGCGCCGGTGGAGCGTCGCTGTTTTTTGGCTTCCTTTCGAGTGCCCCGACTTCCGGGCGCGGTTGTTTGCCTGTCGGCTGAGAACGTCTGTAAACCGTCCTTTCTCCTTCCGCTTCCCCGCTCTGCTCCATACGCTGATTATGAGAAAACAGGCTGACGCGGAATCAGTCTTCGGGATGGCCGGAGAGGTGCCTGTACTTGGAGAGGGTAGAAGCACATCGTTCCAAAGCATGTCAACCTATGCGTATGCAACCCATACAGGTACGGGTGCAGGTACACGGGTACAGGTGAGTACATAAAGGGCATAAAGTTGTTCGGTGGAAGAAAGGTAAGGTTCCATTTCTCGTCTCGCGGCGGACCAGGGCATGAGATGTGGCCGCCAACACGTCGATGTGAGAAAGAAGGCTACCGTTTCGCTCAAAGTGTTGCGACGAGCGCCGAAGTCTTCTGTCCATGCTCTGATTCGGGTCACCGCCGAAAGACTGCTGGTACTGAGTCCTGTCCCCTCATGATAGGCCTCGGTATTTTACCCGGGCGGGCTTACTGCTGGGTCGTTCTCACTCAGCCCGGTTTCTCGAAAGGCCGGAACCTGCCTTCGTATCTCCGCGACGAAAAACTAGCCAACCAGACCAGCTTCCCCAGCCAAAAGCCCACTGCAACGGCAAGTCATCCCCATGCTGCCGGAGCCGCGGTGTTTCAAGCCAGGTTCCGCTCTGTAAACAAACAAATGCTGCAGGAGAACAGAAGTAAGATATAAACACAAACCAAAAAGCACATATAAAAGGAAGAGTAGTCCTTGTGTGCAAAAGAAGAAAAAAGAGCGGGTGGAAGGGGGGGGGGGGGACAGACACACACATTCACACACACACACCCACACACACACACACACACACACATAAAAAACAAACCAAAATAAGTACAATATAACGACGTGTCGGCACCTCAATCGTCTCATCCCCTCCCATCCCTGCGCACGTGGGCGGAAGAGCTAGCGTGCGGGGGCGGAAGGAGGGGGTGGCGGAAGGGTGACCAAAAAACGAGACAGAGATAGAGAAGGAAGACCATTCTCTTCTCTTCCTCCCACCCCTCTCCCCTTCTGAATCCCCCCCCTTCGGGTTCTAGCTACAGGCGGTCGAGGGTTTCGTTTCCTTCGGACGTGCTCGTTCGTTAGTGCGATACAAAAAAAAAAACACCACGATTCGCCGCCTCCCCACCACCCGGCTGTTTGTGCGCACTTCCTTCAAACCTGTTTTGTTCATCGAACGGGAGTGAGGATAGTAGTACGCTGCCATCGATCTGTTTTTCTGTTCTTGACAAACTGCATTTTGTTAAGACACAAAAATAGTTTTTCAGGCCCGCCGCAGCGGAAATGGGTCTCGCGAAGGCTGCGGACGCGATATTGAGCGGCTGCAATGACGTCTTGGTGGCGAAGTACCCGGATGGGCACATGAAGTGCACGTCGTTCTGCGTGCGGTTTGGCCGCTTGAAGATCCGGAACCGCGGGAAGAAGTTCGTGCGCCTGCACTGCAACGGGAAGCTGTCCAACGTCTTCATGCAGGTCGGCCCGGCCGGCGAGTGCAGCTTCGTCGACGAAAAAGAGGTCCCCGAAAGCTTCAAGAAGACTTCCGAGAACCCCGACGAACCCCCCCCGCCCGAGTCGCCAGACGCCACGGACGCCGGGGAGAAGCGGGAGTTCGGCCACGTCGACCCGCGCGACCAGACGGCCTCCGAACCAGCGTTCTCCGGCTCGTGGGACGACGAGCGCAGGCAGAAGATCCTGGGCAGAGGCGCAGTGGGGAGCTTGCCGTCACCAGAGCAGCTGGCGAAGCTGAACTTGAAGGTGGGCCGGAATGACATCAAGTTCCTTGTAGACAGCCGCATGCGCGGGGTCCAGCGGCTGGAGTGCCGGGCGTACGTCGTGTCTAACCACACGAAGATCGTCGTGAGCGACATCGACGGGACCATCACGAAAAGCGACGTCGGAGGGCAGATCGCCGGGTTCTTAAAGATGGACTTTTCCCATAGCGGCATCGCGAAGTTCTACTCTGAGCTGCACGGCGTGCACGGCCAGCAAATCGTGTACCTCACGTCGCGGCCGATCACGAGCAACATCTCGACGCGGGAGTACATCGACTCCGTCCGGCAAGTTCGCCGCGGGAATGCTGAGGGGGACTCCAACGGCAGCCGGCAGCCGTCGTCGCCGCCGCCGGCAGACTTGTCGCCTGCGGGGAAGAAGCGGATGTTCGCGTTTTGGAAGAAAAAGGGGAAGCCGGCGCTGCTCGACGCGCGGCAAGCCGCCGGGGGCGCCTGCGAGGACGGGCAAGCGGCGCCGGTGACGCCGACCGAGGACGCGGCCGCGAGCTGCAACAACAGCAGCCACTGCAGCAGCAACGAGGGCGCCACGTCGGCGGCGCAGGTGTCGCCGCCGGTCCTGTTCTCCGCGCAGTCGCAGCAGCCGAGCGACGGCAGCGTCCAAACCCTGCCGGATACCCGCAGCCGCACGAACACCCCCAACGTCGGGTCTCCGACGGTCACCACCACCACGACCACCACCACCACCACTGTCACCACGACGGCTACCACGGCCACTTCGAACCCGTCCACGCCGCCCAACAACAGCAACGGCAACAGCAACCACAACAACAACAACAACAACAACAACAGCAACAGCAGCGGCAACAGCTGCGCCAACAACAGCAACGCGAAGCCGGGGAAGGACAACTTCAGGCTGCCCCCGGGCCCGGTCATCGCGTGCCCGGACTTCCTGTTCGACGTCGTTTTCAGGGAGATCAAAAAGCAGCCGCACCTCTTCAAAATTCCGGCCCTCCTCGAGGTTTGTAAAGAACAGGGGACTTTGGAAACCCGGTTTCCCGGTTTCAGGAACCGGGTTTTTCCGGTTTCGGGTTTTCAAAAAAAAAAAAGGTTGTAAATTATGATTTCAAGTGGCCCCTGTACTGTACAGTGACTGCAGTTACGTGGCGCGTCACGGTGTGTCACTGCAATTCGAAGTTTTTCACTTACCATCTCCGTAGTTTGATAGACGTGCACACCACCACCGCAAGCTTATATCTCACCACCCCCCTCCGTCCCCTTGTTTACGTGCGCTGGGCGATGGTTCCAGGCACTCAGACACCCACAGGCACCGCAGAGCCCCAAAACCGGGGTTTTGGCTGAAACGGCTTTTTTGCTCGGTCAGTCAAAGAGCTAAAGTCCTCTGGTAAAGAAAGAAGAGAAAAAAAAAAAAAAATCTGCTACCACCGAGGAAGTGCAGATCATGTCCTGACGGCTGGCGATGAACGACATATTCTATGCTACGGACCCGAAGCCAACCTCACGCGCATCTTTGGACAGAGTGAGGTAACGTACAGACAAGTATTGGATGAATTTGCAGCCCGCAACACAGCAGTCATACTGTCTGTTTGCGCGCGAGTCCGCTATCAGGAGCCCAGCGGAAAAGCAACAGAATGGGCCACTTGGCTAATGCACGAGATCAAGTCTAGCTCGAAGATACGATAACACGGAACATTTTCTTTTGGGAACCCCACCGATCACCACAAGCACGCACTAAGCTGAACTTCACAAGCATCCAAAAGGTCGAAAGACACCAATCTGTACGTCCATTCGGATCGTCGGAAACACAAAAAGAAACAGTGCAACACAGGGGCTTATATATGAAGGGCAAACTTGGGCCGTCTCCCTCCCAAGTTTACTGTTTACCCGAAAAAAAAATTGGGGCGGGCGGGAGAAAAAAAAAATGATAATCTTCTGAACGGCAGTTCTTTTTTTGGGTGTTGGCCAGGGTCAGTCAGGGCACCATGCCACCGAAGAAGCGGGCGAGATTCGATGGCACACTCGCTGGCTTTTTAGCTCCAAATGCAGAATCTGCTGGGCATGCTCGAGTGCGCCAGGAAGGAGAAGTGTCAGCAGCTCAAGTCGAAAGCGCAGCATCAGCCAATATTCGGGTTATCGCACCCACGACTGCCACTCTAGCCGACTTCATGAAACAACAACTCGCTCCCAGAGGGTTCGCATACCAATCGACGCATGCAGGAACTATGTGCGGGAATTATGCAATCGCAGAGAAGTCTAGATTACGTAGACCTCGACACCTTTTTGTCTTGTATTGACCGGAGCAGGTGCTGGCGCCAGGAAACTAGTTCGGGGCTAACGTTCTCAGTTGGAGCACAAACAGACCCTGTTGCCCCAACGCTCTGGTGCAACACACAAACACACAAACGACCTTCTGGGGAATCTGTGGGTCGAACTCGAGAGTTTTACGACTCAACATGGGAAATCCAGAGCCCCTCGGAAAGGTTTCGTAGCACATCTCTTCACAGCAGCAAAGATTGATCGTTTTTTCGACGTGTCTTTGCTCTGAAAGTCGCAGAAGCGAATGTTTGCAATGTGGGAAAGCTGTCCTTTCTTTGAGTAACAGTTTGCACCGGGATGGTAGACGGTTCGGTTGATGTCCACTACCGGGTTGGGTTTGTCAGGGTGTGTTGGGTGGAGTCTTCCCCTCCTACAAGCACAAAAGGAACCTGGATGCAAACGCACAACAACCCCGCAGATCCTCGAAGTGTTCGATTACACCCCCGACCCGCCGCGCCTCAACTACGGAACTGAGGCCGACACATTATCACAAGACCTTGTCCAAATGGGCATCACCCCTGCAGCGCGAGACGGTATGCTCCTCCCACAGCGTGCTCACAAGAACTGTTGCTCACAAACCACCAATGACCAACCAAGGCACCCACCGATCCTCTTACAAAGGACATCTTCCCATAAGACGAAGGTCACCCGGAGACTTTAAGCCCCCGGAGTTTCAAGCGAACTTTCACTCTGAAAGCAAGCCAGTATCAAGACAGCACGCAGGCTACTGATTACCACCCGCACCTACTCGCAATGCCAGCCTTGTCGCCTTCTAGAAAGTCCACTCAATTTATTATCCATTTCCAGAGTCTTAGACACTCTTTTTTTTCGGGTTCTCATTTTTCTTTGCTTCGGAAAGACCCAGCACCGAACGTGCACGAGAGGCATACACACTACCTACATACCCAAGGTAGCAGCCCTTAGTGGATATACCTTACGAAAGATTCTAGCCACAATAGCCACACACAAAGTGGATATACCTTGCGCAAGATTCTAGCCACAATAGCCACACACAAAGTGGATATACCTTACGAAAGATTCTAGCCACAATATCCACACACAAAGTGGATATACCTTATGAAAGATTCTAGCCATAATAGCCACACACAATGTATTGGGGTGGCTATTCCGACCACATTGTGGGAAGGTTGTGGCACTATGGACTGCTGCATCCCGGCTACATGTCTACACCCACACGTCGTATGGGTGCGCGTATTGCCCGCCTCGACACTAAACGAAGCTTTCCCCACGCCCCGCAGACACCGGCCGGTTCAAAAGCGACGACCCCATCCACGACACGAAGCGGGACCACCCCTTCGTCGCGGCCTTCGGGAACGCCCCGACCGACCTGCTGAGCTACTTCTGCGTCGGGATCCCGCTCGACCGCATTTTTATCGTCAACCCGCGCTCGCAGATCAAGAGCGGCACCGCGCTGCCGAGGCTGCGCGAGATCGACGGGGGAGAATACTCGCTCCCGTGTCGGGTCATCGACATCGCTGGGTGGGACGAGGCGATGCGGAGTGGGATGTGCCTGGACGTCATCGTAAGCAAGCAGCTCCGGAGGAAGGAAATGCTGGAGTACAAACGAAGGACCGTTGAAGCGAAGGAGAAGAAAACCGTCGGCGGGGTGGCTACCACGACAACGACGAAATCCGACGACGTGTCAGTAGTGGCCGTGCGTGCGGAAAAAGTGGAGGACGATGATGGTGACATTGCGGTCGTCAGCCACACGGCGGCGGCGACGCTGGCCGCGTGCGAGGTGCATATCGACCAGCAGCTGGAATCCAGCACGAAGTCGACCCCGGACGGAGCGCAGCAAACCGTCGAAGAAACGACCACCCACATCGAGACCGCCACCACGTCCGCGCCTCTCCCCAAGTCGGAGAGCGTGCCGCTGATCGCGCTCAACACGCCGCCGCCGCCGGCGTCTCGGCCGAAGGGGTCGTCGCTGGTTGAGGCGCCGCCTGGCGAAAAAACCCGCTCGTCCTGCCCTTCGGGCGCCATCGCCGCCCTCGAGCCCCGCCCGCTCCAGCTCACGAACTCGGCGGACGGAAAGACAGGCGGCAGCCGGAGGAGCGACTGGTTCGCAAGGCTGTCCTCCGCCAAGATCAAGCTCAGCGCGTCGAAATGAGGGCGCCGAACACTGGGCAGGGCGGGGAGGGGTCTCTCGGGGGGTTGCCTGGTACATGACCCACCTGCGACATACGGAGTGAAAAGTGACGTTAACGTCATGGTGATACCGTGTGACGAAACATGGGATCACACCTGTTTTACGTGTACATGCCGCAACGCAACCCTTTAACCCGGGCGGCGGTTATTTGGCATCCACGCTTCAAAAGCCGACTCGCACGTGTTTTTCGTGTATGCACGCTCGGTGTCGTTTACCATCATGATGACGGCGCGCAGCAAACCGTCGAAGAAACGGCCGCCCGCATCAAGACCGCCACCACGTCCGCAGCCCTCCCTTAGTCGGAGAGCGTGCCGCTGATCGCGCTCACACGCCGCCGCCGCCGGCGTTTCGGCCGACGGGCGGCAGCCGGAGGAGCGACTGGTTCGCGACCGGGAAGATCAAACTCAGCGCATCGAAGTGAGGGCGCCGAACACATGACCCACCCGCGACATACGGAGTGAAAAGTGACTACACCTGTTTTACGTGTACATGCCGCAACGCAACTCTTTAACCCGGGCGGCGGTTCTTTGGCATGAACCAGGAACCTCAAGCCGGCGTTTCGGCCGACGGGCGGCAGGCTGTCCTCCGCCAAAAACAAGCTCAGCGCGTCGAAGTGAGGGCGCCGCACAGGACTGGGGGGTAGTTGGGTACATGACCCACTTGCTACATACGGCATGAAAAGGCAGGTTAAAGTTATGGTGATACCGTGTGACAAAACATGTGTATCACACCTGTTTTACGTGTATACGCCGCAACGCAACCGGGTGGCGGCGCTTTGGCATGAACCTCAACCTTGAGTTTACACCGTCGTATGACAAGTTGGGCTTGCCCCCCCTAATGATGAGCCTATCAGACCATCGCATTCCAGGGGTAGGACGAAAGGAACTCCCGTTTCTAGTCCCCCCTGGCATCCATGGTTGTCAGCATCTATGAGCCGGTCCGTCCCTATCTCTTGAAACTGCATCGAAGTGCCTGCCGCTGTTTATCACAGTGAATCACGGTCCACCACGGTCTATCAGGTCCATCCCTAGTTTTGAGAGCTGCATCGAATTGCCCGGTGCTGTATTCTTCGGTCTATCACGGTCTATCAAGAGGAGATGGACCGGCTCAATCTATGGATGTAAGCGTCTCTCAAACCTTCCTGGAATCCAGTTCTGACTTCCGGAAGGTATAACATGTGCTTTGTTAAAAGCACGGGAAGTGTAAACGAGCCACCCAAGGCGCAACGTATGATGATGTTTGCAGCGAATAATCTAGCTGCTCATTGTCCCCTCAATGGCCGGGTTGCGTTATTCTTGTTAGTGGCAGCCAATCAAAAGGTGGGAAACAATGACAGTATTTAAAGCATTCCTTCTTCACTGGAGGGGTCTGCGGCGAGTGTGCTCACAGCATCCTCCGCCTTGCAACGACGGCTACGAGACGAGTGCCTGTTTTTTGTTTTGTTTCTTGTTTTCTTCTTCCTTTTCTTCCCCATCTTCCCACCCCCTTTTTCTTCATCCTTCCCCTTCCGGTGTCCAAGTGTCGCAAGCCGTTCGCCACTTTGGAATATGCCTTTCGTTTTTTTCGTCGGTCTGGTAGGATCTTTGAATAAGTCTTGTTAACGCGAGTTGCTGAGTGGGAATGCCCCCGTTCCTTTTCTTGTTTCTCAATTTCCTCCTGACTCTCCGAAAGACTTGATGATAGCGTCAGCTAATCATGAGAGGCAGGGGTCTGCCTAAACATTGAACTCAGAGTTTTCCCTCACGACAACCGCTGGCACTGTGCAATCTGTTAGGTACCACCGGCAGTTGCTGTCAAAACAAGGGGTTGGTTGACACGACAAAACGAGTCGTTTCAGACGTTTAACCTTCACGCTCTTGCTTGGCTCCGTGTCCTGGGGGTGCCGCGATAGGCAGAAGTCGTTGACAGTCGGTTCGTTTCTATTTATCCCTTTCTGGCCCTCAGGGATCCCCATCTCCCAGATGGGGCAGTCTGTCTCTTAGAAATCCGACCTCTCGGAATCTAAAGGTGGACTGGATCTCCGTCCCAGGCTGCTGCCAGCTGCTGTGGGAAGCGTTCCTGGTAACGTTGATTGCTAATTTTAGACTACCACTGCTGACCGACTTTGACCGAGTTTGGCCAAAACCTCGCCAGGTCAAGCTCGGCCCAAGCTCGGGCACTATTGGCATGCTTTCAAGAAGCAATACAACCACAAAGTGGGTCTTTTTTGTCGAACGCTTACGCCCACCACTGAAGCGGCAGATGTCAGATGACTGGCCCACAGGTTCAAGAAGCGAGTATTTGACCAGTACCGGTACCCCCGAAACCTGAAATAACGA
Source organism: Diplonema papillatum (assembly GCA_030068145.1). NCBI lineage: Eukaryota > Euglenozoa > Diplonemea > Diplonemida > Diplonemidae > Diplonema > Diplonema papillatum. The sequence continues at coordinate 507,938 of JAPJBO010000036.1, read as the reverse complement.
AGTCCGCAAGAACTCCGCAAGTGTGATGGACCTTTCTTCGGAGGGGCTCACGCACTCAAAGATCGACTTATACGCAAGAACTCCGCACAAAACTAGGCAGGGGCTACATTCTGATACTCCACATGCAGCTGGGGTCTAACAGTGTCTAAACGGTCCTGTAGCCCTCGCCGTTTTCACAAACCCCGCACGAACTACGCTGAAACTACGCAATACAGGGGTTTCGGGGGTACCACGTACGGCATCCCGCTCCCCTCGGAGGGCCGTGCGCGAAGTCTGCGCCCTTCAATGCCGAGATGGTCCCCTGCACTCTAACCCGTCTCTCTTTCTCTCTCTCTCTTTCTCGTTTGTTGCAAGAACAGTTTTCTGCCCTGTCCTCCTTAGGAGAAGCGCAACTGTATGTATATTCCAGTTAATTTCCGAATCAGCGTTGTTTTGAAAGACCAGCCCTGTCCCCTGTCCTGCATCGGGAAGCAGCACAGAAAATCTGCAGACTTCGATGCACACTTTCGTCGTGCATGAAAGCGCAGCCGACAGGGAGAATGGTTTGAGGGCAGCATCTGCCTATTTTGAGCACGGTGGCATTTGGGAATGTCTCCCTGTGCTCCCGCAACCAAGTCTCTAGGGGTCTATTCCGCGATTTTGTCGTTTCTGCTTTCGCGGCAAGAGAAGAAGGGTGAGCCATGTTTACCGTAACGATATCTCCGATGTATTGAAGAGCGCATTTGCGGACGACGAGCATCGATCAGTTGTTCTTCGCATACAGGGTACAAACGCAGCACATATTTTCTTGTTGACGTTGCTTGGCTTTTCATGTGCACCGGTAGGTCGGGAAGTGATCCCTTCAGTACAACAGCACAGCTCATAACAATATTCATCCAAATGTCGATATATGCAATACACCGACGATACATCTAAAAAAGAAAAAGAAAACGTCGAAAAGGGTACCCATTTGTACGCCCATACGGCCCATGAAACGCAGATTGCCTTGCCCGCTTGCGTGCGGAGGAATGACCCTGGTGGGCGGGAAATACTTGACGTAGCTGCTTCGACTCCGAATGGAAGGGAGGATAGAGGTAAGGGGCAAATACAATGCAAACACAATCTGATTTGTTCTTCGCTTACACCACCGTGTGTTTTTTTTTCACTCAGGACTTTGACCTGTTGTGTTTGTGTGATCTGTCGTGAAGGGGTAAACCCGCATGACGTCCGTTCAACACGTGGTTCGGTAGTTGCAGCACTTGGGATCCCTTCTGTTCTTTGTCGGGCAGCATCGTCGAGCATTTCCTTTCAAGCTGGCGCTTATGTAAAAAAACATAACGGAGAAGGCGTGACTGGCATTCGTTGAATGCACATGATAAGCACCTGCTTTGTAGGAAATACCTGAGGAGGCTGCCAGTGGCAAATTATCGAAGGAGGTACATGTGCTGTGAGCCCGCCACTAAACCCAGGTGAATCTGGGTTTAGTGGCGGGCGTAAGCGTTCAACAAAAAAGCTCCAATTTGTAGTTGTGTTGTTTTTTCTTCCTTCGAAGGAAGCACAAGCCAGCTCCTCAAGTATTTCTCCGTCACACGAGACGAGAAAATGCAAGCGAGGATTCCTGTAGCCATTCTGTCTGCGTAGTGGTTGGCTCTGGCTCTCGACTCCACCATGGGTTGTGCGTCGAGTCGAACGCGTCGCCCCGTCGTGAGGAACTGAGCAGCTCGCCACCTGCAAAACCGTGGCGTTTTCGCTAGCGTCCTGAAAACGATCAGGTACTGCGTTTTCAACGAACCCCCCCCCGCGTCGGCGGGTGCTGTCGTTGTATACACACACACCCTCTCCCGTGTTTGAGATAGACGAAAAATTAGTCCAGCCTACCAAAGCCTCGGCCCCTCGTGTTTACGATGGAAGCGCATCCTTGGCTCTCATCCATCGGACTAGAAGGGGAGGTAACGATAAAACCATGGAAAAAAGTAAAAAAAAAAAGTAAAAGCTTCTTTGCCCTGGTGGGCAATTAACGATTTGCTCATACAACGACGAGGCCCTGTTGTAATACGTTTCGTCTTTTTTTGTTTCTTTTTGTTTCGGTTTTGAGAGTATGCAAATCCAGCAGGAAATAGGCGACTACCGTGTTCACGATCGTGGAATGACCGACCCCACAAGAAATGGCGAAGAACAAAAGCAACAAAAAACAGTCTATCACTCATTCCACGAAAACGTGTCACAGATTTTGCTTCCTCATATCCGACATGTTCAGGTCAAATTTTGAGCAAAATTCGGAAATTTTTTTTGGGATGGAAAGAGCTATCCACGGCAAGTATCGGCACCTTTTTGGAACTCGATATAGCCAAAAGTCTGACCCCCAGATGGCACTTTAGACGTTTTTGGGCCGATTTTCGGTCCTCAAAAAAACACTCCTCACAGGATTCGAACCAAGTACCCCCAGAACCACAAGTGGGCGTGCTACCCGTTAGACCACGGGCGAAAAAAAACGCGGGCGATTTCATTTTCGGTATTTGGACCATCCTCCCGGTGGTTCGCGTGCCCCGTCAGGAAGTCTGCGGTTTGACCCCCGCTACACCACCACTGTAAGCAGAACACGCACTACGAGCTCCAAAACGCTCGACGCCGCGAGGAATCGAACCAGCGACCATTTTGGTGGTTTGCGAGGGAAGAAGAGAAAAATATTCTCGAATTTTTGGCACAAGTAGCGTAGCCGTCAGTGCACTCACCAATGACTCTTTTGGTCGCCGGTTCGAGTCCCGCTTTGGGTGTTTTTTTTTTCTCGAAAAAAATTTCGTCGTATCCGGCAGGAGGCACAATTTTGGGATTTTCCGCCAGAATTTTGAGGAATCGCGTAGTTCTGTCACGGGACCGTATCGGCACCCCCGTAGAATTCTGTGGCGAGTCAAATCTGACTTGTTCCTGCATGCCGAGAAAAAAAAAGTCGATTTTCAGACCCCATTTTTTGGAGAACCGGCCCAATTTATGGGGGGGTGGGGGAGTCGGTCAAAATTTTTATCCGACCAGATATTCGGAAAGCCCTGTCCTCAACGGATTCAAACGTGTCCTAAAAATCTCGAAACCGACCATTTTCGGACCTGCAGATGGAAACCTTCGGCAGAAATCCGAAAAAAGCCGAAATCTGTGACACTTTTTCGTGGAATGAGTGCTATTAAAAGCACATGTCATTCAGTCAAGAGAGCTGCGACTCGGCTACTCTTGTTCTCGTTTCTCAGCCCTGAGGGAACAACGGCTGCACGAAGAAAAGTTGAACGGACCACCCGAAATCCAGCCACTTATAAAAGGTTCACGGAACGCTGCTCACGGGGGTGGGCGGATCTTGTGATTACCCCTCAGGTGACACAACTGAACTACCTTTTTACTATAGTGATTACCCCTCAGGTGACACAACTGAACTACCTTTTTACTATAGTGATTACCCCTCAGGTGACACAACTGAACTACCTTTTTACTATACTTTAACGCCCTTGCAGGACCGCACCCCGCAGCAGACGTTGCTCGTCCGGTCGCTCGTTTATCAGTGCAAGACCCTAACTCCGGAAATTGTCCTCCTTCCATGAGTCCTATTTCTTAACGCACCAAAAGAAAGAGGGAGACAAATGATAGAACACATCAAAGCAAGCCAAAACGTGTGGGCCTCTACGGTCAGGTGGCTAGACCGGGCGGCACCCCCTAGGCATAGTGGTCAAAGGACTCGCATTCATCGCATATTGTCGCATTTGGGGTTTTGGCGCCAATTATCGCATTTTCATTCGCATTATCGCACGATTAAAACCTGGGCAAATACAGTAGTATGGACTATCGCATATCATCGCACGCCGATTATATGCGATAATTTTGTGCGACAATGAGATAATTGTTATCGCATGCGAATCGTTTGACCACTATGCCTACGCGTGCGCACCAATTTCAGAAGATGTGCGCACGGCCGCACGTACGACGCACGCGCACGGCTGACCCAGTGCAGTCAAAGAGTCGGCCCTCGGTGTCCGAGACTGAATGCCGAAAAGGACACCGGCATACCTACGATTAATTGTTGTCGCAACACATACCATACATCTTATACGCGTGCATCGGCCTATCCACACTTCACCACCTCACGAGTCTGCCCAGTGTAGACAGTGTTAAAACTGCCCTCGCATAATGTTAGCCGTGCGCGCGCCGTGAGGCCGTGCACGCCTCCAAAAAACTGCACACGGTCGCACGGCTTGCCTTCGACTTGTGGATGTGTTTTATCTTCTTCTCTTTTTTCTTCCTCCCCTCTTCGCCTCTTTCTTTTTTTTTTTGTATAAGCACCTGCTTTGTAGGAAATGCGTGAGGAGACTGCCAGTTGCGATAGATCAAAGGAGGTAAATGTGCTGTAGCCCACACGAAACACAGGTAACTCTGGGTTTAGTGGCGGGCGTAAGCGTTCAACAAAAAAGACCCACTTTGTAGTTGTATTGTTTTCTCCCCCGCGTAGCCTCCTTCGAAATGAGCTCAAGGCAGTCCCTCGAGTATTTTGTACACGCGCCTGCTTTGTAGGAAATCCTCGAGGAGGCCGCCAGGTGCATGCCCAAATGAAACACCGGTAGTGCCGGGCGTACGGGCTCAACAAGAAATGTCGAATGTGGGAGGCCCAAGCCTACATCCCCCTCGAAGGAATGTACTTGGTCACAAACAGTCCCGGACATGGCTAGCCAGTAGTAGTCATGAAGAAAGTGTACACCAAAGAAACAACCCACACCCACATAGCCCGCTTGCTCCACGCGAGAACCCATTTAACAACGGTGTCCCGAGACCTTGAAATCTCGGAATCTCAAGCGAGCTTCATCTCTAACAAAAAAGATCATTTTGGAGTTGTATTGCTTCTCCTCCACTAGCTTCCATTGGTGTATGCACTGGGCGGGCTCTCCGAGTAGTTTAGTTTTGAAAGTGTGCAAGTACTGCAGGGAATAGTTGACCAGACCTCTTGAGTTTGTGCGGTGGGAGTTGGAAAACCTAGCGTACCTTCAAGCAGGACGGACCCCCCGTTTCGTGGGCATTCTGGGGAATGAATACCTTTTTGCGCTCGTAAAAGAAGACTCCGTTTTTATCCATCTGTTTTTGTCAAGAGCTGCGACTCAACTATTCTTTTGCTTATATTTTGTTGTTGTGTGATCTGCTTCGCAAAACGGCCTTTTCCGCTCTTCCTCGCTGTTCATCTACGTTGCTCAGGCTCTCCTTTCGCCCATCAGCGGCTCATCACTTCGTATTAGTCTCCGTCTTTGACCGAATATCCCAGCTACGTATGGCTAGAGTTTAAGTGTTGGCAATCCCACCCGGAGCGCGAACCGAGGGCGAAGGACGTATCTGCGGCTGCTGCGGCAGTTGCCCGGTGGTAACCCCACACGCAGAACGCGGGGAAGGGGAACGTGTTTTCCCGACTACTTTGAAGTCCCTTCCCGACCGTAGCATCCGAGGAAGGTGCAAATATGGAGGGTGCTACGGTGGCCGTGCACGGGTCTTGGGCGCGTGCCTCGTGCAGGGCGGGTGCTTTGTGATCCGCCGTGAAGTTCTCTCCTGGTGCAGTCCGGAGAGACCGGCGTCGACTTTCGGCTCACAGCCGGTTTCCTCGGGCGGCAACCCTTAAGGGAGAGAGAGCGCCAGACACAATCCATCTTAAAAAGGACCAAATTTACAATAAGTGTTGGCGGCCGGTTCCCGGTTCAAAACCGACTCGAGCTAGAACCTCTTGACTTCGAGTAAACTCGCGCCGCCCCCTCCAGATATGCGGTCGCCATTTCTTCTTGTCGCAATACCTCCCCACCTCACAAACCAGACTCTCAATGTCGTCCTGTCTTAGAGGGTTTCGTGCTGATGTTAGTCTGCCTTATGTGTCCGGGGCTTGCTGGGGGTCGAATACACGAGGTACCTTGAATAGAAGAGGCATTTTGGAAAAAAGTTGGATTTTTTCTTGGTCCGCATAACAGACCTTTTTGGACGGTTTTCTGATCGCGATGAGCTCCGATGAAGAGAACCGTGAAAAATAGACCCGGGGACCGCAAATAACGCGCGTCTTCCAAAAAAGGGGTTCGAGCGGGTTCCGGGTTTGCGTTGCTTTTTTCTAACTGTTTTTCGGGAAAATTGCAGGATCGGCACGGCGAATATAAGAGGTTGAGCAGATACTATTTCGAGCACGTCATCGCTTTCTCCAACCAGGTGCGCAGAGCACCGCGATGAAAAAAGATAATTCTTCCCATATTGCCAAAGGTCACCCGGAGGCTTTAAAAAAAAAACCCGGAGTTGCAAGCGAACTTTCACTCTAAAACCCCAGAGGGCCGGTCTCTCGAGGGAACCCCCAAGAAGGACAACCCGGCGCGCACAACGGAGAACTGAAAGAACGCACGGGCGTTTTAGCTCTCCCCCCCCCCCCCTGATGTTTCATTGGCCTACGTACGGGGGATTGTAGTCTTTTTTTCTGCAGAATTAACACGAAAAGCCTCTAAACAAAAACCCGTTTTCACATTTCTTCTTTTGCGATCATGCCAGCAAGCAGGCAGGTCTGACGTAGGCAGTGTTCTGCCGACCACTTTTTGTCGTTCTGCATTCACTGTGCTGTCGTCTAATTTGCATGACAAGTACACGGTGCACGCATGGCGGCCGGTTCTGTTGCACCACACCTGGCCTCAAAAAAAAGGAGAAACATACACAAAATGCTTCGTCCTTTGTTTGTGCGTGCCGGTTGATCGATCTCCGACTTCTTAAACCATACTTCAGCTTTCTTACGTGTTGCCCTGTTTCTCATTCGGGGTGAGTACTGGGTCCTGACCAACCACCGAGGCACGCTGCCCTGCGTTTTTTTTTAGCGTTCACAACACAAAATTGTTGGTGCTACAAAAGAAAAGAGGGGAAGTGTATGCCATCCTGCAGGGAAACCCCCTAAAACTGTGGACGAAAAAGACTGGCAGTTCCGGCGTATTCTGGCTCTTCCATGCGCGGTTTGCCGTTCTTGAAACGCGCAATGCTGTACCCTAAGAACGGTTTTAACTGGCTGTGTAGTCGTGGTAGGGTCCGGAACTCCTCCGTCAGCCAAGCTTGCCACGGGGGGTAGAGGACTCTGGGGTGGTGCCCCCGTTCGAGCATCGCGTATACGTTGCGCTGGATCTCGACGCGAAGGTCCTGCCAGTGGTTGGTTTGTCGGATTGCCCTTATCAGTGAGCCTTTGAATATGCCGCTGGCCTGTGATTTGGGGGCGGTGGTCTGGTAGTGTGTGAACCGGGTGCCGAAGGTTTTGGGGTGCACGCTTAGTCTTATGTGTGGTGGGTGTGGTGTTGCGGGTCGTTCAATGTGGTTCTGCTGCTGGAAGACACCAACCCCTTAACTTCAAACCAGCCGAACTGCCTGTAACACCGGACGATCGCGACTCAATGACAGACAGCCACTCCTCAACTACCCACGAACACGAGGAAAGACCAACAACCCTCCTTTCACAACCACAACCACAGTTCACCTTGAAACAACGAGTAGCCAACCTAGCAGCAACCATCACTTTAGCGGCAGCAATCGCAGCCGCCGGAGCGAGGACCATGTCGAAACTCACGAGATACACCACCACAAACTCCTGTTTTCTGCAAGCGGCCCTCAACTTGATCGCCGCCACAGACATGGCACAACAAGTAGTCACATACCACGACTGCCCAACACACACGAAAGGCGAATGCACGGCAGCTGTCCACGCTTGGGTGACAGGAAAACGGACGCAAGCAACACTGCTGCACGTTTTCGCCAACATCGACGGACCGTTCGGCAACGGGCAGCAATGCGACCTCGGGGAAGTGCTAAGGGCCATCACCACAGCACTTCTTGACGAAAACCTCGCACACCAAGCTTGCCAGCAACATCGCCCTGACGCTTTCAACGGTCTACGACATACAACGACGACGACAACTACTTGTAAAAACTGCAACCACAACAAAACCAACCCCCCCGAAGACCACGACATAACCTTTCTACCTCCAATCGACCACTCGATCCAACGGTGCTTGAACAACCACATCAAACCTGGCCCCGCCGCCGACTACAGATGCGAAGTCTGCAAAATCACCGATACCACCCTCACAACAACAACATTTCACCGCATTAATTCAATGCTGTTGATTCAGCTTCAAAGAGCCCGTAGACACGAAGCGACGAACCGTACCGCTATACGCGCCGACCACTCTATCACGCTGCCAGGACAAAACACACCACTCGTTCTCAAAGCCATAGCAGTACACTCCGGCCACAACAACGCAGGGCACTACGTCATCCACGCCCTCAACGATATCGACGCTAACCAACGATGGACGCGCTTCGACGGACTACAGACGCACTCCACTTCGACACAAAACTACGCCGACAACGAAGTTTACCTCTGCGTCTACCAGCTCAAAGACTACCCACAGACGGATGTCCCGCCACCCATAGACCACAACCACTATGAACCCCCAAAGCCTGCCACGTCCAGAACCACAACACAAGAGCCGGACTCGACGCAAAGTATACTTAGAGCCATGCGCGGAGACGAGACATCTACCGACACACCCACACAACCCAGAAACGAGAGAGATGTCCCTACTGCCACAGCGACGGACGAACCGTGGGGAAACCACTCTTCAAAAGTCTACGACACCATAAGCCCTGGTGCAAAAAGAAGCACTGTAAACAACGCACAGCAACGACGACTCCATCAGACGAATAACCTCACTAACCACGGGTACCCAGTGTGCCCAGAGTGCCTTAACTGTAGCGAGCAACGAACAGTTTTACCCTGCAAATCTACCCAAAAAAAAAAAACCTTATTTTAGGACGGAAACAACCCGCACCACGTGAAGCACCGCAAGTGCAGCGAAATCCAAGCACCACACTACGAGAAAATACAGTAAACGCGGACAACAGACCGGTACGGGCTACAAGGCAACCCCTGCTCAACTTGTAGAACGTGGGGGGCCCAAGACTACACTCCACGAAGGAATGTACTTGGTGTCGGTCACAAACAGTCCCGGACAAGGCTAGCCATAACCCACAACGAAAGCGTGCACGCAATATACAACCCGTAACCACATAGCCCTTTCTTGCTCTAAGAGAACCCATTCATGAACGGTCACACGGAGACCCTAAAACCCCGGAATTTCAAGCGAACTTTAACTCTAAATACAAGTACAATTATTGTACAACGGAAACGCACTTGCAAATCATTTGCCTGTCAACCCGCCAGTAAAGTTTGTTTGCCGGTGCTTCCTGCACCCATGCATCCGCCGTCCCCCCTCTTTGTTTTCTGTCCGTCTGTCGTTTCTTGATCTCGCCTCTTTCTGCCTTCTTCCCCTATTCCCCTGCCCCTATTATTTCTGCTCCCCTCGCTTCCCGACAGCCTTTCTGCCGGCGAGAAGAGACGAAAACATATTCTGCAAGGACAGCAAAAGAGAACGAGCCTAAGAAGAAAAGCTCCCTGCTCCACTTCATCCCTTTTTGTTCTTCGCTTACACCACCGTGTGTTGTTTTCTCACTCAGGACTTTTGACCTGTTGTGTTTGTGTGATTTGTCGTGTAGGGGAAGACCCGCATGACCTCACGTCCGTTCAACACGTGGTTCGGTAGTTACAGCACTTTGGATCCCTTCTGTTCTTTGTCGGGCAGCATCGTCGAGCATTTCCTTTCAAGCTGGTTCAAGCTGGCGCTTATGTAAAAAAAAAAAAAAGGAAAAATCTGCGGGCAGCTAGCTTTTCTAAAGCGTGCGCTTCCATCGTTTCTTTCGCAATACCAGTTGATTGTAAACTGGCAGCGTGTTGGAAGGAGATTCATGACCTACATAGTGGACACCAGCAACTTTTGCTCAAGCTAAACGAATTTCCGGGTGTGACCACACCCGGAAATAGGGTGTGCACACCCTATATCACACCCTATATCACACCCTATATCACACCCTATATCACACCCTATATCACACCCTATATCACACCCTATATCACACCCTATATCACACCCTATATCACACCCTATATCACATCCTATATCACACCCTATATCACACCCTATATCACACCCTATTCCGGGTGTGGCACACACCCTATTTGTGGACGTGGCACACCCGCTTTTGGAGACTCTGGTTTCACTCGAGCCAAAGTTGCTGGACTTCACCGTGTAACGATCATGTTCACTCGCTAGCAGTAGTTTCCCCCGGCTCGTACAAGCAAAGCCGTGTTTATTGACAACTGAAGTGGTGGTAGTATCTGTATTGGCAACCCACATCGACGCTGCACATCGGGAGACCATTCTGTGTCGCTGCACAGCTGGATGTAGGGACTGCCCTGATGAGAGTGGAGGCGAACGACATGTGCCAACAGAAGAAGAAGCATCCGACAGTTTGTAGTGAGAGCCGATGCCTCTCATCTCACCTTTAAAACACGGCTGAGTCACGCATGCTCTTGACAGACGCTAGCGTCCGACATTTCGCACGCGCGCTGCGTTAGTGGGGAGTTATTTGCAAGCAAATGAGTACCACACTATGCCAGCTTTTCGTGACTCCAGAAGGGTCACTTTTTCCGCGCTTTCGGCGCGGTGCAACTCTAGTCGGTTGTTGGAAGTTGCTTACGAGTTCATAGTCCGAAAAGCATCGGAATCTTCGCTTTCCCGTTTGCGCCAAAAGATCATGGACACTGAACCCCGCGAGTACACATGCTGTGGCCATCCTCCAGTTTCTCTCTCTCACAGTTGCAGCCTTCATTTCGCTACCTTTTCCTCACTAGGCAGGACGCTCATTACGAAACAAAGAGAATCAAAAGATGAGCCGTCTCGCTGTCGTCACCGGCGCGAACCGGGGGTTCGGTAAGTGTGTCGCGGTCGAGCTGGCAAGGAACGCGTTCGTGAATGAGTTCCTGCTGAGCCACAGGGGAAGTGGCGCAGCGGGAGCGCAGGACAGTGTGAAGGAAGTGAAGGCGGCGGCCTCTGCAGCGCTGTGCCGAACAGTGGAGCTCGACATGAGCGACCTGAACAGTGTCGTATCGTCGCTGACGGCCGCTCTGGCACCGTTTGCGGACTCTGATTTTGCCGAGGTGATCCTCATCAACAACGCGGGCTCGATCGGAACCCTGCAACCTTGCGCCTTGATTCCTTCCTCCGAAGCCGTCGAAAACGTGAACGCCAACGTGTCCGCCTGCATGCTGGTCACGAACGCGTTTCTTTCCTTTTTTTCTCCGTTGAAGACCTCAGGGAAGGTGTCGAAGCTCGCGGTCGTTAACGTGTCGTCTCTCTTGGCCCTGCAGCCGATGAAAGGGTTCTCCCTGTACTGCAGCGCGAAGGCCGCCCGGGACATGTACATGCGGTGTGCGGCGCTCGAGTTTCCGGACGTGCGCTTCCTGAACTACGCGCCCGGCCCCATGGACACGGCGATGCACGCGGAAATCCGGAGTGGTCACGCGGACGCTGAGGTGAAGAAGCAGTTCTGCGGCATGAAAGGAAGCGGCTCGCTGGTGGACCCTTCGGCTTCGGCGGCTGTGCTCGCGCGCTTGCTGAGGAACAACGCCTTCGAGAACGGCGGCCACGTCGACTACTACGACGTGAAAGATGAAGCGGATTGAGCTGCCATCGCACACGAAACAACCGATGCCGCAACTAAAAAAAAACCCGCGACCAGAATCTCAGGACTGAGCCTGTCTCTAACGTGTCCGTTTGCGTGCTGGTCCTCCCGGGAAAGCCCTTTTCCCCCCTTGCACTACGAAGACCCAGGGGCAATTATTTATGGAACAAGCTTGCTCGTCGATATCGGGTCGGATGGCATCGTGCTGTGGTAAATCACTTAAAAAACAGGGGTTTCACACCTGCGCGCAAACAAATGCTTTTGGCTCTTATGTAGAGTCGACGAAAATGATCGCCTTGTTCGGCATCTGTCTCGTCACACCGAGCTCGTGCCACCCCCTGCTGGGGGGTGACACGAGCTCGGAAGGAGAAGAAGAGAAGAAAAAGAAAAAGAAGAAGGCCGCTCCGGGTCCAGGAACGTGACGGTCAACCACAGCTTGCAAAGCTTGAGTCGGAGGCAGCACAGTGCCACAATCCCCGTCCGCTCTGCCCTGCTTGTGTTCAGCGCGAGCGCCAAGCCCCAAGGTGCGCCAAGCCTTGATGCTTTAGTTTGGGAAATCGGTAGCCACTAGACCCGTAGGCCCGTGGCTCTGCAGTACCGCCGAACACGTAAAGCTTGGCTCCCGTGTAGCAGGCTTTCCCTGCTACCAAGCTCGTGAGACGACTCGTGGCGCAGTCGTCTCACGAGCTCGGAAGTATCCAAAACTTACGAACCGGCCCCCTCATGCGAGGCAGTGTGGCTCAGAAAAATGAGTTCGATGGGCTCGGGAGGGGCGCTTGGCGCGTCTTTTTTACTTCGTCTGCCCGATCGGCTGCGCATCGATGTTTTCTTTACCCCGTTTCGGCCACCGTCGTGTGGTTTTCGGTGGGTAGGTTCCGGCACCGATCTGAGTTTTCTTGGCAGGGTCGTGGCTCAGTGACGCGAGCCGGCTCACTTTGTCACCTATCCCGTCGCAACCTGTGGCACAGCAGGAGTCCTCGTGCACAAGCCACTTTCTACTCCAAGGAACGTGTTTTCGCCTTGATCTATTCCCGTCACAAAGAAGGGGTTCACAGTATGTGAAGCAGCATCACGCCCGCTCGAAAGTGGATGCCGCCTGAACTACGGGCCTGCAAGCTATTGAAGATGCTGTGAATTCAGTGCGTTGAAAACCTCGAAGGATCAAGGTGTAGCATGCAAAACCCGAGTGTTTCTGGGGCATGTGGGGCGCTTTCGATTGTCTGCAGGGGTGCCGGCTCCACAGGGCGCGATTCTCGTTCCTGGAGAGAGGGTGGCGACACTTAACTATCGGGCATTTTGGCTCAGAGAACTATGAAGACCGCGGCCAGACGCGATAGTCAATAGTTGCAAAAAACATGAGACACGTCAGGTTGTCAAAACGCATTGAAAAGAGCTGGCTCGCCCATGCCCAGCAGCTGTTGAGTGGCATTTGCAATCTAATCTCGTATTGCGGTGGAATGTGGATGGACGTGCGATCCGAGAAGAAAACTACCCTGAGAAAGTGCACTGCGAAGAAGACTTCATAAGGATTCAACCGTGAACGAGAACACGGAAGCACGGGACGTGGAACGCAAAGAACACCCAGTCCCACTCAACTGTGTTCTTCTGTAGTGGGGCGACCGGATACTCCTCGGAGAGATGGTCCCTGCACTCTAACTCGTCTCTCTCTCTCTCTCTCTCTCTCTCTCTCTCTCTCTCTTCTTCTTAATGCATACCTTTGCGCAGTGTGGAGGGTCGGGTGGAGAGGGGGGGGGAAGGCTTGCTGCGTGCGCGTGCGCGGAGATGTCCGACGCCAAAGATTTGATGGACCTGCCGCCCGTTGAGGCGCCGGTGCCGTCGGTCCCAGCAGGCGACCAGTGGCCGCGGCAGAAGATACCGGTGCACCTAACACCGGACATGCGCGCGAAGTTCCAAAGCTGCTCTCGGCCGGTCAAGGTGAAGGTTCGGGTCAACGGATTGAAGCGGACACAGATGAGCGTTCTCGAAAAAGAGATCTTGAAGATCGAAGGCCAAACGTCGGTGCAGGGCGTCCTCAGCGCGCTCGCCGCCGCGAAGGACCGCTGGATGGAAATGGAGTGCTTCAGAGACATCAGCTTGGACGGGTTCGCCCCGACGAAGGAAGGTGGGCAGAAGATGTTCGTCGACCTCACGTTCCTCGAGGGGGACCACACCTCGCTCGGCGTGTTCACGGGCGCGCAGAAGGTCTGGCCGGAGGTCCGCTTCAATTGCAGCAACATCGGCGGCCTCGCGTATTCAGCCCACCTCGACCTCCAGCCGAACAAAGTCGCCGGCATGCCGATCACCGACGCTGACGGGGAAGGCGCGGCGCCGTGGAGGCGGTACTTCGCGTGGTGCCCGCCGCCGGTGGAGCGAACGCTGAACCGGAGCTGCGACTACCTGTTCTCAACGATGGCCCTGTTCCGGGTGGGCATCCGCTCGAATAACCCGTCGTTCGGGAACTGGACGGAGTACGGCGCGGCACGGAGCAGGGAGGCGTTCACGCGTAACGCGGCGACCGACGAGTGGGTCTTCGACGCGGGCACCCGGCTGGGCTGGACGACGCCCGGAGTCCGGCACACGTTGTACCTCGCAGCCAAGCGTCGGGTCCTCGCAGCGCTCGACCCGTCTGCCGTGGAGGGCATGCCGCTCGGCGTCTCGCACCTGAACGGCATCCACTACGACGCCACCATCGACCGCCGGCAGTACTTCTCCGACCCCGAGCTCCGAGCTTACTACAACCACCCCGTGTCCGGGTGGGCGAGCTGGTTCAGCTTGCAGCTCGCCGGCAAATACGCTGGCCTTGCGTCGTCCGCTGAGAACCCGCGGCACGTCAACCACGTATGCACCCCGGCCTTTTGACCAACCCCATCCCGCCTGACCAATCCTCTCCTCGGCCGCGAAAGGTTTTGTGCCCTGCATCACAGTATACAATACAGGCTATATAGAACGGTCGGCCAAGTCACCAACCGCAGCCTTCTGGAGCCGTTGCCCACGCAAATGAGTAGTCCACGCCGCACGAGAACCACCATTTTTCCCTGAAGTTAACCCGGCGACGGTGGTGTACCTCTGGGGTCCCGCGCTGGTCTCTGATTTTGTAGTGTGACGCCTGCCATACTGTCGTTGTAAGGCCGGATGAATGAAGGCAGAGAACTCAGAGCGAAGCCACCTAGATACCCATCGCCGCCACTAGCGTAGAGGCGGTGGTGAAAACACCCGCGGTTCTCCCCGGGGACGTCCGCCTTTCTCGCATCAAATCCGGCTTTCCACAGCCTTCAATCATTGCATCACGACAGAAAACCCACACTCGTCATCTAGGGGTGTGGTACCCCTCCAAGACCACCTGTATGGTCCTTGGGTTGCGACTGTGCACAGCAACAGTTTTGAGCTTGCATTTCAGGACGGAGCGCGTCTCTCTTTTCGAATCATGATCCAAACACCCAACTGCAACCACACAGATAAAAACCGAGCTCAAGTCCCACTTCGTGTCCCCGCTATTCGCCCCGTACATGTTAGTCAGCGCCAATCTTCGCCTCGGCGCAGTCCTCGCAGGTTCCGGCCCGAAAAGCAGCAACGTGCTTCTCAACGACAGATTCTACCTGGAGGTGTGGTTTTTGTACTGTCCAGAACTGCAGTTAGTTCACATGCTTCACATGGAGATCCCTGACACGAGAACCAACTAGGCGAATAGGCAGAATTACCTGAAAAAGTGATAATAACGATACACACGTGTATCATTCGCAGTAGGATCCCATGCAAGCCACTGCACTACAATTAGCACCTTCTCCCCCCAAATCACAGAGTGAGCACGTCCGCGGGTATTTGAAGGCCGGCGAACGGTTCGCCGACGGCGGCCTGAAAGGCGGAAGCATGCTGGCGGCCGGATCCCTGCAGGCGGTGTTCCCCCTCCCCCTGCCCCTGCTGCCGAAGGGGCTGATTGCCGCCCACTGCTTCGTGGACGCCGCGGGCACCGGGCACTTCAGCACCGACGGAAAGCAGGTCGTCGACTCCCTCCGGAGCCACGGTGCTGCATCGTGCGGCGCAGGCGTCCACGTAGCGGCCATCCCGATCTTGGGCACCATGGGCAGGCTCGAATTCAACTGCGCTTATCCCCTTACGACCCCTCGGTCTCCCGACGAGTTCAAGACGTGGAAGTTCGGCTTGGTCTGGGCCGTTTGAACGCGGATTCATCCAGGTCCCGTGTCTCCAACCAGGTTTATAAATATGAGTCCGAGCCGGACCGGCGGGCGGAACGCGCTGAGGAGCCGTGCTGTTCCAAGGGTTTGAGTCTCACGGCCGGTTCCTACGGTTATCTCACGACGCATCGAATGAGGTTTTTCAAATGCTCGATCCTTCGGCATGCTGAGTCGTTGCCAAACCGTGTTTTGTGCAGAACACCGCGAATCGAAAACGCTTCCGAGCTACCCAGCGGGCTTGCAGGGCTCGTCCTGAATGTCAACGCTGAGAGATCAGGGTAAACGGCAGGAGTCACTATGACTCTCTTAAGGTTGCCAATCACTGAGCTGTATCGGCAATGAAACCCTGCAAGGAGCACTCTCGGACGAGATATCGCCACGAAGCATGATTTTCTTTTTATATAAGCACCTGCTTTGTAGGAAATACTTGAGGAGGCTGCCAGCTGCAAAAGATCAAAGGAGGTAAATGTGCTGTAGCCCACACGAAACACAGGTGAATCTGGGTTCAGTGGCGGGCGTAAGCGTTCAACAAAAAAGAGTTGTATTGTTTTCTCCCCCTCTAGCCTCCTTCGAAATGAGCACAAGGCAGTCCCTCGAGTATTTCCCGCACGAACCAGTAGGGCTTACTCGCGCTACTTCATTGCTACCGGGTGAAGTGTCAAGATGTAGTTCATAAAGCAGCGCATTTTTACCTCGTCAACTCAAGCCACGTGACTTGTGTGTACGTGTACTCGGAACTAACGGATCGTGAGGCGGTTCGGCTGACGTTTAACGCCAAAAGAAAAGAGAAAAGGCAAAGACACTTTCAAGCCTCTACGGTCAACCGGAGACTTTAGAACATCGGCTTTCTAAACCTCAAAACTACGCTAGAACGACGGGGAAGAAAATGTTTAGAAAAGGAAACTTCTCATCACTGTCGCAACAGACATCGTCCCTGCACCAGCGTTCTGAAACCCCTTTTTGTGGATATCACCTACTTGCCAAAGGGCTGGTGTTGTGTAGTTCAAGCTGTAAGGCGGAATAAGCTTGGCCACAGAGGCGGATGTAGCTCTCATTTTTACAGTGTCAAAGGTACGCCCGCATCATGACCTGCTAGCCAGAGGTCTCAGAGCATTCGGTGGTCTTTTCTCCCACCGAATGCCGCCCAGAGTGCCCGGAAGTGAGCGAGTTCAATCCTAGTTTTATCTTTTGAATAAGAGCTTACGAGAGGAGCGGGTCGTGGTGCGCCGCTTTGTGATGGCTGCATCAGCCCTGTATGGTGAGTTGGTGGTGGCAACACAGTCCAGGTGCCGTCGACGACGACCGTCGTTCGCCTCCTAAACCCCAGAAAGACCCCAGCTGGACACCAAACCGCCAAAAAAGGAGGGCCGTCAGAAGCCCAAACCTGGAAACCAACCCCCTGGGTGGCCTCGAAACGCACCAGAAGTCCGGTAAAAGAAAAGGCGTGTGTTTGTTTGTACGTGCCGGGGGAGGATTGGCCTGCTAGTGATTGATAGTGAGCGAACATGGTTGTTCGGCCAATCTTCTCCCAAACACGCTGCCAGCGTTCTCTTTCGTGTTAACAAAAGCATTGTTACTACGAAAAAGTGGTCAGATGGAGATCGGTCGCTCAGAAAATGGCCGCACAACGCAGAAGACACGGAAAAGTCACCACAGACTGCCTGAAGAACTGTTTTGCTGGCGTGTCCCCTCAAAAATGCAGTGTCTGCCCCCGGCCTGTGACCCTCAGAGCGGCAAGGACAGCGGACATAAACGGCCGAGTGCTCGCAAGTGAAAAAATGGAGTGAAGAATTTGGGACCCCAGTGAAATAAAAATAGTTATTCATCAATTAAAACCCCCGCTAATTAAGAGCGCGCGAATAAAGAGCCTATAAATTAAGAGCGGGACGGTACCTTGCAGAATGGTAGGCCACTTGCCCAAGTGGCACTTCTTTTCCTTCTTCTGTATGATATGTAATAACAGACTTGACCCCGCACAAACGAGCTAT
Organism: Diplonema papillatum; assembly: GCA_030068145.1. Lineage (NCBI taxonomy): Eukaryota > Euglenozoa > Diplonemea > Diplonemida > Diplonemidae > Diplonema > Diplonema papillatum. The sequence continues at coordinate 490,180 of JAPJBO010000036.1, read as the reverse complement.
GGCGACGACGCGCGTAACCATTCTTGCATTTGACTCGCCTGGTTCTTGCACGCGGGAATGCAACATAATTCATGTGAGTCGGATTAGATGAGAGTCAGCACTCGCTGCTGCCAGGTTGTTCGGGGGGAGAAGTCTTAGTGTAGCGTAGCGGAAACTCCCCGGAGAGATGGTCCCTGCACTCTAACTCGTCTCTCTCTCTTAGTTTCGTGCACACAGGGAAGGTTGGCGTGGGAGAGGCGGGGGGTAAAAAAAAAAAGCATGTAATGCCACCCAGTAGTCTTGGCGTTGTATGGGCCGTGGGCTGCTGTACGTTGGCGCTAGCCGCGGCGCCCGGTAACGGCACAGATACCGATGTGCCAGCGGCGAAGCAACCTTTGTTCGCTCCATTCGCCACAGACGGCCAAGAGGAACAACCACACTCGACCCAGTCGTTATTCGAGCGAGGTTGGCCTTGGTTCGTTGCCTTCGGGTCTTTGCTGGTCTTCACCGGAATCATCGTAGTTGCGACGCTCAAACACCGTAAATACGCCAAGGTGTGCATTAAATCTGGCCCTCGCAGTAATAGGAGGTCTCATCTCCTTTAAAAATACTCGAGGGGCTGCCTTGTGCTTACTTCGAAGGACGCTAGAGGGGGAGAAACCATGCAGCTACAAAGTGGGTCTTTTTTGTTGAACGCTTACGCCCGCCACTGAACCCAGATTCACCTGTGTTTCGTGTGGGCTACAGCACATTTACCTCCTTTGATCTTTCGCAACTGGCAGCCTCCTCAAGTATTTCCTACAAAGCAGGTGCTTATACAAAAAAGAAATCCCATGAGCAGTTGGCCAAACCTCCTAAGTTTGTGCTGCGCACGAATGATACGGAAGTCGGAAAACCAAGCGTGGCCCACAGCAGGATGCTCTTTCGCCGGCATGTGGTGTGTGTGCACAACATCCATCAAGCCCCTCGGCAAACCAATGGGACTCAACGTCTCTCGCACTGGACTCGAAACGGGAAACTCGTGTGAGTTGACGTTACCGTTTTTTAAGGCGTAAAGGTCCAGTCTCCGGCCAGACAGATATTTACCTTTGCAGTACACCACACCCCCCCTTTCGTGGGAAACCGGAAGCCATCCACCGTCCTCACAGCACTGGGCGGAGTACTGCGAGTGGCTACTGATGGAAGCGCAAAGACTTTTAGTACTAATCTTGCGGGTTCCAATGTTTTGTGCAGCGGCTAAAAAGACGTAGGCAGCGTGTCTGGTGGTTGATCAGAACTCCTTACCTGCAAGTGGGAAAACGATCAACCGGCACGCAGGGATTTTCCCCTTTAGTGAAAAAAAAAAAATTCACTAAAAAAAAAAAATTCCCAAAATGGGCTTGGTGAAAAAACTTTTTTCACTAAAGGGATTTTGCGTTGCTGGGTGTAGGTGGTCAGGGCGCGGGTTGTGGTGGACAGTGTGGGTGGGCGTGGGTGGTGGGCGCTGGTGGTGGAGTGGGTGCGTGTTGTGTGTGGTCGGGGCGTGGGTTGTGGGTGGTAAGGGCGCGGGTTGTGGTGGACAGTGTGGGTGGGCGTGGGTGGTGGGCTGGTGGTGAAGTGGGTGCGTGTTGTGTGTGGTCAGGGTGTGGTTTAAGCGGCCCAACAACAGGTCTGTATGATGCGGACCGTATCCAAGGCGGAAATCGAGTCAACCAGTGTCCGGATTTGACGACCGGATTCAACGACCGGATATCTATGAACACGACACTCTGGGCCATGTTCCGCATTGTTGATGCCGACAACAAGGAAATGAGCGACGAAACTGCCGAGGAAGTGATAGACCTGTTTGCTCAGGGATTGTCGGCCGTGACCCTGCGGACCATTTACCTTGCTGGCGATCTCGACAACGCCCCGGAAGGAGCTAAGCGCAAGAGGCGCAAAATTGGCCTTTCAGCATGAACCCTTTGTGATTTGTACTTACATCTTCTACTTACATCGTTCACGGCATCATGTGTAGCTGTTCTGCATGTTCTCTGAATCCGTTTCCTGCTTGATCTGAAGAGGAGCAAGAGGGTAGGGAGTGAGCTAGCACCCCAAACTTGAGTGGGGTGAAGGGCCAGAGGGACCCCCGCTTATGGGGCTACGAGGTCAACGACGCGTACCACACACAGACAGACACAGGCACGTGTCGACTGGCACCCACACCACACCACACCGGCAGAAAAACTTTTCTGCCGGAGTGAAATTTTTTTTCACCACGGGTTTGGCCCGAAACTGGTGAGTGGAAAAACCCCTGCCGGCACGCACAAAAAGAAAAAAAAAAAAAAAAAAACAAAAAAAACGAAGCGCCCGTCTGTTTCCCGTCTGTTTTTGTGGTCAGAACGTTCAAAACAACCTGCACAGCGCGGCACCGTCACATTCAATGAATACTCCAAGCGGACCGAACACCTGCTGGACGACAACGACGACCGGGGAGAAACCGCGGAGGTGGTAGACGTGAAGAACGGCCTGCAACTCTACAGGATCGAACACGAGCCTTAGCTTCTCCTCAGGCATCTGCAGGACCTTTTCGATAGTCGGAGCCTCAAGCGAACTTTCACTCTAGAAGGTCGGGTAGGGGATGTCCCGTAGGAGTTTCTCACGGATTATCCGAGGGAATCTGCGGGGCTTGACGAATCTACATACAGGGTGTCTGTTCTACGGGGGAAACATTTTGTTTTCAATTTTGCAATGCACAGCAGCAATGCCTGCAATGTCCTACTGAAATGCACAGCAGCAATGCCTGACTGCAATGCCCTACTAGCAGCAATGCCTGTCTGCAATGTCCTACTGCAATGCACAGCAGCAATGCCTGTCTGCAGTCCTACTGCAATGCACAGCAGCAATGCCTGACTGCAATGCCCTACTAGCAGCAATGCCTGTCTGCAATGTCCTACTGCAATGCACAGCAGCAATGCCTGACTGCAATGCCCTACTAGCAGCAATGCCTGTCTGCAATGTCCTACTGCAATGCACAGCAGCAATGCCTGACTGCAATGTCCTACTGCAATGCACAGCAGCAATGACTGCAATGTCCTACTGCAATGCACAGCAGCAATGCCTGTCTGCAGTCCTACTGCAATGCACAGCAGCAATGCCTGACTGCAATGCCCTACTAGCAGCAATGCCTGTCTGCAATGTCCTACTGCAATGCACAGCAGCAATGACTGCAATGTCCTACTGCAATGCACAGCAGCAATGCCTGTCTGCAGTCCTACTGCAATGCACAGCAGCAATGCCTGACTGCAATGCCCTACTAGCAGCAATGCCTGTCTGCAATGTCCTACTGCAATGCACAGCAGCAATGACTGCAATGTCCTACTGCAATGCACAGCAGCAATGACTGCAATGCCCTACTAGCTGCAATGCCTGTCTGCAATGTCCTACTGCAATGCACAGCAGCAATGACTGCAATGTCCTACTGCAATGCACAGCAGCAATGCCTGTCTGCAGTCCTACTGCAATGCACAGCAGCAATGCCTGACTGCAATGCCCTACTAGCAGCAATGCCTGTCTGCAATGTCCTACTGCAATGCACAGCAGCAATGCCTGACTGCAATGTCCTACTGCAATGCACAGCAGCAATGACTGCAATGTCCTACTGCAATGCACATCAGCAATGCCTGTCTGCAATGTCCTACTGCAATGCACAGCAGCAATGCCTGACTGCAATGCCCTACTAGCAGCAATGCCTGTCTGCAATGTCCTACTGCAATGCACAGCAGCAATGACTGCAATGTCCTACTGCAATGCACAGCAGCAATGCCTGTCTGCAGTCCTACTGCAATGCACAGCAGCAATGCCTGACTGCAATGCCCTACTAGCAGCAATGCCTGTCTGCAATGTCCTAGGACTGCAGACAGGCATTGCTGCTGTGCATTGCAGTAGGACATTGCAGTCATTGCTGCTGTGCATTGCAGTAGGACATTGCAGACAGGCATTGCTGCTAGTAGGGCATTGCAGTCAGGCATTGCTGCTGTGCATTGCAGTAGGACATTGCAGTCATTGCTGCTGTGCATTGCAGTACTGCAATGCACAGCAGCAATGCCTGACTGCAATGCCCTACTAGCAGCAATGCCTGTCTGCAATGTCCTACTGCAATGCACAGCAGCAATGACTGCAATGTCCTACTGCAATGCACAGCAGCAATGCCTGACTGCAATGCCCTACTAGCAGCAATGCCTGTCTGCAATGTCCTACTGCAATGCACAGCAGCAATGACTGCAATGTCCTACTGCAATGCACAGCAGCAATGCCTGTCTGCAGTCCTACTGCAATGCACAGCAGCAATGCCTGACTGCAATGCCCTACTAGCAGCAATGCCTGTCTGCAATGTCCTACTGCAATGCACAGCAGCAATGACTGCAATGTCCTACTGCAATGCACAGCAGCAATGCCTGACTGCAATGCCCTACTAGCAGCAATGCCTGTCTGCAATGTCCTACTGCAATGCACAGCAGCAATGACTGCAATGTCCTACTGCAATGCACAGCAGCAATGACTGCAATGTCCTACTGCAATGCACAGCAGCAATGACTGCAATGTCCTACTGCAATGCACAGCAGCAATGACTGCAATGTCCTACTGCAATGCACAGCAGCAATGCCTGTCTGCAGTCCTACTGCAATGCACAGCAGCAATGCCTGACTGCAATGCCCTACTAGCAGCAATGCCTGTCTGCAATGTCCTACTGCAATGCACAGCAGCAATGACTGCAATGTCCTACTGCAATGCACAGCAGCAATGCCTGACTGCAATGTACTGCAATGCCAACACTGAGGATAGCCGATAGAGATTCTCGACTCTCCTGTTGAGGTCCCATCCGGTGCTGGAGTCGAGAGCTGAGGGACCGAAATTTGCTTGCACGCAGCCGACAACCAACTGGACGCTTTAAGACAGCCCGAACAAATCTGAAACGTCGAAGGCACGCAAGTCCGGCAATTTTGCCAAAGGACAAGGGCTGGCTTCCCGGTTTTGGATAGTTTGGAAACAACGAAAACGGAGACCAAGCAACGTCCTGAACGACGGAGAGCCTGCCAAGAAGGAGGAGCCACCTCTTGGTGAGCTGGTCGCAGCATAAACTGTCGTCGGGGGGATGGAGGAAGAAAACTGACCCAAGCAACTTCCGCTGGCGGAGAACAACCTGCCAAAAGGAATCAACCACCCCCCGGGGTTCAAGTCTGACACTTTGATTTGATGTTGTACCGGCTCTACCTTCCCACTAGAAGCGCGCCTTGCGGGAAACCTGTGAATCCGACTTCCCGCGAGAACGTGTGTTGGCATGTCTCAGTCTTTTGCTTGACCTTCCCGCCCTGCGTCAGCAAGCGCAAACAACGAATCTGCTGTTCCAAAGCCTTCGTTTCCCTCTTCTTTTTATGTTGCGTGCCTTGCCCGATGCACATTAATGCTGCGAACATACGGTGGCGCTGGGACGGGGCCATGCCCGCTGTTGAGATGACTATCCGGCTCGTTCATGCCGCAAAACGCCCAATCAGCATCGCAGCCAGCCTAGAGCGCGCGATCAGCGACAACTGTGAGCGTTCACGCTCTTGGGTTGCCTCGGTGTGTTGAGAAACTCAAAACACGTGGGCGGCGTCGGAGGAGTTCCGTACAGCGGTCCCCATTCACTCGCGAACAGCCCCGTTCTCTCCACCAACACCAGAGATGGGATGCTTTTAGAGGTGTTTCGGCTGCAGACTTCGCTATCATGTTATCCATCAAGTTGTCAAGACTGCATCTTGCCACAAGGCTCGTTGCAGCATTCTTTCTAAGAGTGCATGTCTACGATGATAGCCGGCAACTGCCTCCCTGGAGAGAGCATGCTTGTTACAGCTAAGAGGGAACGTCACACAGGAGTTTCTGCTCTTCGTATTGTCAGTCGAGAACTGCCAAGACGAAAAGGAAGAAATAAGGACGCGTCTTTGTAACTGAGAACACCAGCGCAAGGGAATGTTGAGTGACTGCCTTACCGTATCGACCGTCGTGGTGCATCGACTTCTCGGTTTCAAGGAACCATCGAACCACTCCTCAGTGGAACCGTGGCGGTTTTAACCTGAACGCGTATAGGTCAATTCGCTCAAACGACCGTAGAGGGAGGGGCGGGAGGTGGTTGCCCGATGGCGAGGTTCTCCCCACCGCGGGAAGACGGCCCGTACCAGTTCGAGATCCGAAGAGAGTGGGAGGAGCCGCTGGGAGCCGAGGTGAAGAACATGGTCGTGCAGCGGGTCCTGCCGGGGAGCCCCGCGTACCGGGCCGGGCTGCGCCCCGGCATGGCCGTCCTGCGCGTCGGCGGGCGGCGGGTCGAAACCGTCGCCGAGCTCTCGCGGCTCGTCGGCGCCGCCGGCGAGCGCTTCACCATCACCGCCAACGCCAACGGGGCTCTCGCCGACGACAGCCCGCGCTCATCGGGGAGGCGGTACGTGCCGGACCCCCACGACGGCGGCGACGAAACCCTCCGTCTGGTCAGAGGTGAATACCACCCAAAGTCCCCGGGCCGCGGCCGAAGCGTGTCTTCGGAGGTTGCACCCGAGCCGTTCTCCGGCCCTCCGACGCCTAGGACCGGGAGGAAGCAGTTCCGTCAGCAGCACGAGACATACGCGCCGTCCTTCTGGGAGGAGCAGAATGTCCGGAGCCATTCGCCGTACATCACCGAAAATCCGATCCACCGGTCGCCTCCCCACCAGTCTCCCGGGCTGGATGGGACGATGCAGTGGGACCGTGTGCCATACCGCTTTCAACGAGGGAGGACGGCAAGTCCAACGTCGACACCTCTGCATCACCCTGGCCCGCATCCCGTCACGTCGCAGGAAATGGTGCAGTCCTTGCGGTGGGATCGTGGGCCGGAGGATGTTCAACGAGGGAGAACGACAAGTCCAACATCGACACCTCGGCATCACCCTGGCCCGCATCCCATCACGTCACGGGAAATGGTTCAGTCCTTGCGGTGGGATCGTGGGCCGGAAAAAGATGTTCAACGAAGGAAAACGGCAAGTCCAGCCTCAGCATCGACACCTCGGCATCACCCTGGCCCGCATCCCGTCACGTCGCAAGAAATGGTCCAGTCCTTGCGGTGGGATCGTGGGCCGGAAGATGCTCGAAGAGAGAGAACGACAAGTCCAGCTTCATCGTTGACACCTCGGCATCACCCTGGTCCGCATCCCGTCACGTCGCAGGAAATGGTTGAGTCTTTGCGGTGGGATCATGGGCCGGATGATGGTCACCGAAGGAGAACGACAAGTCCAACACACTCTGGCGCTTCAACACCTCGGCATCACCCTTGCGCGCATCCCGTCACGTCGCAAGAAATGGTTCAGTCCTTGCAGTGGGACAATGAGAACGAGTCCCCGAGCAGATCCATCTGGTAGCAGCCGGATTCTCGTGCCTCGTTTGTGGTGCTCGCGGGAGTCTTGAAGAAACTACTGTTACTGGAGTTTCGTACCATAAGAACGGTCGCTGAAGACCACAAGAACGAGGCCGCCACCAGCTAAGTCCGCTTTAGTACGCATCTCCCTTGTCTTGACGAGGGCCTGAAATCGTCTGCCGTGACTCTGTTGTACAGCGCAGCTGATGCTGGGGGGACTACCGGTGACAAGGCTAGTGACTTCTGACGCCTTCCTCACACGAGTGCCCGGTCTAGGTGTCGGGTCGGCATGGCTACGTGAACCTGGGGCTTTCGGGTAGGATACCCTTGTCACCAAGCGTCGCAGAGTGCATCTGGGAAGCAAATCCAGCGCGTTCCAGCCGTATGCGCACACAGGTACGGTTGCTGAAGCGTGCTAGGTGTCGGGTCGGCTGGACCTGGGGCTTCGGGCAGGATACCCTTGTCACCAAGCGTCGCAGAGTGCATCTGGGAAGCAAATCCAGCGCGTTCCAGCCGTAGGTACGGTTGCTGAAGCGTGCTGCCTGTGGCTTCCATCGATCCTCATACACAGCGGAACACCACTTCATGTGGTCACAGCAAGCGTCAGCCGCCTCCTGTCTCTCTCCATCGAATACGGTACGCAGTACCCTATCACTGAAACGAACCAACTGGACACAGTGAGTACAGGCCACGCCAGGTTTTCACCAGTGATCAGTTACTCACGCCATGCCAGCGGTTAACTTCTTGACACCAAAAAGAGCTCACGTTTGCTGCGCATACGTTGTGGTGCAAGCCACTTCGAAGTACCTTGGTAAATTTACCTCGATTCCAATCCAAACTATTTTGTGCCCTATGCTCCACTTCATGTAAATCTTTGCCCACATGTCAAATACAACGTGCGCCTGCGTATCCCGAATCAAGAGACCAGTCATGGGGATGTTCACGCAGTTTTGTTTTGTTTCAATACTCGGTGGTATGAGCCAAAAAGAGCAATTAGAGCCCAGCCACTCGTGGCAGTTTGACAGCAAATGTTGTGCACGTACTCCAACACAAGTCCAATTGCAAACTGGTCTTGTCCTTCCAGAAACGAACCAGCACCCGTTCCTTCTCGGGTGAAATCTGTGACAAAGTGGTGAAGTGGTCTCTCATACTGCTGAAACATGAAAGGGCCTCAACAGCGGTTCGACAAAGCCGTCGTCTTTCTTTCCCGTTTTTGATTACACTCTGGACCAGCAACGCCGAACGCACGGGCAGTGAAAGCAGGTCCCGAGACACAGCGCACGACGGACCCGTACACGCGGGGGACCTCATTGCCTCGGTTCCCGGTGCAGCTTCCGCTTCCGCAGTCACGTGCCACACCCTTCGACCTGTTTTGAAGTGTTCTCGGGGAGGTTCCCCGCGTGTACGGGTCCGCATCGGTTCACTCTGTCAAAGGACAATTCCCGCCGACGCCACGAAGAGCGGACATTCCTCCTTAACCGAGGAAACCCTGCCGACCGTCACTTTTTCGCACCACCTCATCAAAAAAGGCAAACATCCCCAGGTGGAGCGTGTCTGCTTGGAGGGTTGGGAACAGGGAAGGGCGAAGAACGCCGTCGAACGAGAGGGGGGCCCGGCCGGGGGGGAGATGTTGGACGTGACGGTGGCCATGCGCGACGACAGCTCGCTGCCGTTCACGGAGGTGTCCGGTGGCATGCTGCCGCCGTCGCGGCGGGACCGGTCGCTGCGACTGCAGCTGTTCTTCGAGAACCCCGTTGAGCGCGGCACGTGGGACGTCACGCGCACGGTCAAAGTCCCCACGACGATCACACCGCGAGAGGTGGTCGAAGAGCAGATCCGCGTGATGAACGGCAGATTCGATCTCATCATGAACCCCGACGACTACGTCTTGCAATGCAACGAGCCACCGGGGGTGGTGTTGGACTCCGTCGAGTGTCCAAAGCAGAGGTTGGTCGACTATCCGATGGTGAACGCGAAGGTCGTGTGCGAGGAACAAGTCGAGCTACGGCTCGTCCGGCTCACCGACAGCCGCGGTTGGGCCCGCTCGTCAAAAAACCCGTGGGGGAGGCGAGGCGGCGTCGACGCGGAAACGAGCCCAGACCTTGCGTTGAGCGCGAACGGCCGCGACGCCGGAGTGTCCGCGGACATCGAGTCGACCGAGCACGCTGCGGCAGTTGCCGCGCTGCACTCGTTTTCGGCCGCCTGCGGCGAGAGCTTCGCGGCGTTCAACAAGAGCGTCGACGAACGCCTCCGCACCGCGTCGCAGCGCATCACGGCCGCGTCCAGCCGGCTCCACCGCCTCCGCTCTGCCGACCTGCGCAGGCCGCCCGCGAAGAGCGTGGCCCATCGCACGCTCATCCACTCGAGGTCTTCGTCTTCCCGCGTCGTCGGGCTGTTCTCAGGCGACTTCGACGCGGACGATTCGTCGGGCGGCGAAGATGCGGAACACCCCCCGCCGCCGCCGCCGCCGCAACCCGCCGCCGACGCGGAACGCCTCCACGAGCTGAACGGCCGCGTGCAGGAGCTAGTCCGAGAGCTGCGGTCGAAGGAGGACGCGTTCGAGCGCGTGTCCGAAGCGCAGTCTCTCCGGGAGCAGGCCCTGCGTGATCTCGTCGAGTCCCGGGACCGTGTGCTAGCCGGCGGAGTCGGCGCGCTGGACGCCCGGGTGAGAGGCCGGCTAGAGCAACTGGACGGGTACGTTAACGACTTCTTGCAGTACACCGCTGACCGGGTCAGCCTGATGAGCGAGAGCTTCGACCAGTGGAAAGCCGACGAGCAGCACGCGAGGGACGCGGCGCCGGCGGCGCAGCAGAAGTCCGGCATCCTCCGGCGGTCGACCAGCAAGCTGTCCCCCGCGGCAAAGCAGGCGTCCTTCCGCGCTGGCTCGCCGCCGCCGAAAGACGGCGACAGCGGCCAGCAGCTGCGCTCCGCGTCTGAACGGACGGCGCTGCAGAAGCAAGACTCCGGCCGGCAGAACCCGTCGCAGTCCGCCGCCCGCTCGGGACCCCTGCGGGCTGACTCGTTTTCGCCGCGGGAGAGTGCCAGGAGCCAGCAGGGCGGAAGGTCTGCGTCTGAACGGGCGGGGTTCCAGCGGCAGTCGCCGCCGCCTTCGAGGCTCCGCCGGCAGGACACGTCCCCGTCCGTCGTGCAGGTCACGTCGCCGCTGTCGCCGGTGGAGTCTGAGCAGCCGCCGCGGACGCCGCGGGCGAAGCAGCGGGACCCCGCCTGCGCCGGGCTGGCGGCGCTGCTTGCAAACGGGGGCCGCGGCATGTTCTGCGACGGGCCGCGGCCGGCCGCCAGCGCCGGCGGCGCATCTTCGCCGCCGCCGCCCGCGCCGGACGCCGAGCTGTCGCGGGAGCTGACGGACCTCGAGGCGGACCTGCTCATCGAGCAGCGGCGGCTGTCGTCGCTCGCGCGCATCACGTACCTCGACAGGCGGGAGGGCATGCCGTCCCGGCGATCCCTGCAGCTTCTCGACGAGTACCACCGCCTCGTAGAGCACTCGCCAACCCGGTAGGCACTTTTCTTTTTAGCCACATGCAACGTGTGAGGAAACTGAACCGCCCAAATAGGACCTTCTGATCATGATCATTTGCCAAATTTGCCACCTGAAACCACGTCCAGGATTTGGGCTCAGGGTAGTGCATCAGTTCGTTCGGACATTTTCTCCTTTCCTCCTTTACTTTGATCATAGGTGTCACGGCAAGTTCTGGCAGCCGCTGCTTTTGTTTGTGCGCACTAGCGGAACTCACCTGCTTTGGTAAGTTTCATGTAGTACGCTGCCAACTACTAATTTTTAGTACCAACAATGCATTGTTAACACAAGAAATTGGATTTACATCTGAATGACAGCTCAATACAAAAAAGGTTGTCGACAACTAACAAGTAAAAGAATGCAACAAAACTACGCATTTCTTCTCCGTGTAAGCACCTGCTTTGTAGGAAATACTTGATACCAAGGGATAGATTCTCCCGACTCTTTTTTCTTGGTCTCGTAACCTGAGAAGAAGGAATAATCAAGACGAAGTTCTTAGCGGTTCTCTTTTAAGTTTCGTCTAAGGCCTCGTTGCGCGGGATCAATAGGGACTGCCGGGGTCGTACTCCCACGTCAGAGGTGAAAATTCTTAGATCGTAGGTAGACGAACTTCTGCGAAAAACTCACCGCAAGAATGTCTTCATTAATCAAGAACGAGAGCGTGCGAACGACGCGAGCGCGGTGATCCAAGATGATAACGACGAATTGCAAACTCGCAAGAGAACGCTCGCAGCGCGTTTGGGAGGAGATCGTGGTCACTCACTCCTTTGGTCGTTCTTGCGTTTCTTCTGGTGCGCGCTTGCGGAGCTCGGCTGCTTTGGTGAATTTCTCGTAGTACGCTGCCAACTACTATTTCTTAACGTCACCAACACATAAAAAGTCTCAAGCGAACTTTAACTCTAAAAAGAAGAGGCGCGATGTTTGTTTGCACGTGCCTGGGGAAATTAGCCTGTCAGCAGGTGAAGTGGAAAGACGTCAATCTTGCGCGTTGTTTCGGTCCCTTGAGCCATGGACACTTATCATCCACCTATCCCGTCCTTCATCGATATACGGTGCACACCTCACTACTGCCGCTCTCTATGAGTTCGTAGACATCGAGGACAATAGAAGCTCGTTCCGCGGCATCTTCGGGTGACCTGCGGTGTGAATGTAAGTATGCATTCCATTCCGTAGCTATAGCGGGTGGCTACAATGTATTACAGAAGCTGGAGTCGAAGAAGGTGTGCCCAGCGGTAAAAGCGGGTACAACCGACTCGAGATTGCCGGGGCCTCCACGGACGATACGATACTACGCACTTCTTCGTAGTAACAATGCTTTGTAAACACGAAAGAGAACGCTGGCGGCGTGTTTGGGAGAAGATTAGCCTAGCGATCATATTCACTCACTATCAATCACTAGCAGGCTAATCCTCCCCCGGCACGTACAAACAAACACACGCCCATTCTTTTTTTTTGTATAAGCACCTGCTTTGTAGGAAATGCTTGAGGAGACTGCCAGTTGCGAAAGATCGAAGGAGGTAAATGTGCTGTAGCCCACACGAAACACAGGTAAATCTGGGCTTAGTGGCGGGCGTAAGTGTTCAACCAAAAAAGACCCACTTTGTAGTTGTAGCGTCCTCAGGGCAGTCCCTCGAGTTTTTTTTTTTTTTTGAAACCCCTCATCACCTTGCACCTTGACAGACGTACACTGGTCCGTAATGAGACGTGCCCAGAGTTCAGGCAGTCATGGGGCAATGCCGTTTTGTGCTCGAACTGCGGGAATGCAAAACCAAGGTATGTACCTCACCCTCGTCGGTCACATATAAGCACCGGGTGGCCCCTCGAGTCTTTTTTAGCCACGTGCGATGTGTGAGAAAGCTGAACCGAGTAGGACCTTCTGAACATGATCATTTGGCAATTTTCCATCTGAAACTACGTCCATAATTTGGGTTCAGGGTAGTGCGTTCAGCGAAGAAGATGATGGCAAACTCGAAAATCTTGTTTGCTACTATTCCGACGAGAACTGACACTTGTACAAGGTTAGTACCCCTTGCATAACCATAACCTTGGGTGACCCCCGCTGAGCGTCCAGGTTGACGTAGGCTGGATCCCTGTATAGTCGTGGTTGACGGTGATCAACCGACTGCAAACAGGACTTATCTCCTTTCACTCATTCCGACGTGCCCTTAGAAAAGCCTGCACAAGCGCGAACGCATGGTCTCCAAAAGGGTGCCTGCTGTCTAGTGCTCAAAAGCATTCACTTTCACGCGAAACGTGTTCACTCACAGGTGCCCTGCTGCTGCGCGTGATGAAATTCGCAGAAACGCAAAACAAGATGGATTAGGTTAAGTCTTCCGCGCGGCTCTGTGCGGACAAATCAGTACGGACGAGCTCACACAAGCCATTCTACTCAGGCTCACCACTGCCACTGACGCATAGGGTTGGAGCTGATCTGCGTCCCTGCGCCTTTTGGCGCAACAGCCATCCTTCTGCTTTCGGAATGTGCCCGCCCGATGGGCTCTGTTTCTCTACCAGTAGGATACAGCCAACCACTGTCGGCGGCTCAATCCGGCCGGAGACTATTCTGCTTGTCCTGGTTGGGAAGATCCGCAGGAAGATTGTCTAAACCCAACGCTGCCCCACATGCCAATATTCGCTGTGGGTGGTTTTCTCCTCCGGTTTCATACCGTGCCCGCGAAGCAAGACCAATGAGAGGACTGTTAGGCCGGTGCTTTCACACCGACCACCGAAGTTCGTTTTCCGACACTAGGTTTCACCATCATGCATTGCACAAGACTTCTGTTGCCGCTGAGCCCGCTTTGGATGTAGCCCCACACAAGGTCAAATACGCATCATTTTTCGAAGTGGATCCCCCCACATGGGATGAATGTCATGTTCCATTACCTGCGTGTGCTAAGAAAAGAAAAGATAGTGAGAGCACTAGCGAAGAAGGACGACGGAAGATGCCCCATCACGTCGAGTGTCACCCAGGGGACACCGAGACCCGCCCCGGGGATTTCAAACAACAAGCCTTTACCAAATATGTACCGCTTCCCGCCCTTTCTTGTATTCTAGAAGTCAGGTGGGTCTGGAGCTGGTTGTTTAGTCGCTGCCGGTCAACACCGCGCATCTCCTGTCCTCGGACCCACTGGCTGGCTCACCGCCTCTCCCCACTGCTAACTAAGATTTTCCCTCCAGGCTCATTGTCTGCCCTAGCCCCCTCGTGTTCTGTACCTCCGTTTTGCCGTGGAACCCACGCGCCGTTTCCGCTCGCTCTGGGGAAAGAGCGTAGCGGTCCATGCGAAAGCTGGAGTCGGAGCTAGCACAGTGTCTCGCCGCCATGTAGCCAGCGCAAGTGCGCTACGAATAGACCTCCTGCCTGAGCCTGCCATACCCGCACCAGACCCACACCGCTGCCCAGCCTGCAGATACGTTGATGTACCGCCTTGCGTGTCCGTGGCTGGAAAGGACCGAAACACGGTGCAGATGTTGAGGAAGTATCCATTTCACGCAAGTTCTCCACCAGACTCCCACCGCTGTCCTGTCTGCAGACACTCAGTTCCGCTGATGGTGGTGGTCCGCCTCTACGTCTCCGTACGCTTATAGGACCGAGACCAGTGCGGTGCTGAGCACACATCCATTCCAAGCACGTTCTTGCGGTTTTCTTGCAATCTCCCCCTCCCCCTGTTTCGTGAACATCCCATGAAAGTAACAGTGTTGACTTAGACCGATACGGGCTACATGGCAACCCCTGCTCAACATGTATGCATGACACTTGCAATTTAAAGAACTGAATGCTCACAACATGTATGCATGACACGTGCACTTTAAAGAACTCGATGCTCAACATGTATGCACGTGGGGCGGCCCAGGGCCACATTCATTGCGAATGTGTTCGTGGTGTCGGTCGCAGCAGCAGGAGTCTTTTTTTGGCTAGCCAAAGAGAGTAAAAGAGTACGTCCAGTAGTGAGTAGAGAAGAGAACGAGTGTAAAAGAAATGGAGGTAGCTTACCTTTTCCTTACCCTCAAAACCAGCACCAATAACAACGTCCCCCTGTCTCGTGAGAAAAAGCGAAGAATACCCCCCTCCGAAGCCTGGGGCCCACATTCATTGCGAATGTGTTCGTAGTGTCGGTCACAGGAGTTTTTTTTTTCGTCGTAACAATGCTTTGTAAACACGAAAGAGAACGCTGGCAGCGTGTTTGGGAGAAGATTAGCCTGACGATCATATTCACTCACTATCAATCACGAACAGGCTAATCCTCCCCCGGCACGTACAAACAAAGCCAAAGTGAGAAAAGGAGTGAAAGAGTACGCACAGTCGTGAGAAGAGAAGAGAACGACGTAGTGTAAAAGAAGTTCGCGGTAGCACAAACTACCGGGCCGGCGGAGACCACCGCAAAAAGATTTCTTACCTTTTCCTTATCCCTCAAAACCAGCACCAACAACAACGACCTCCGAAGCCTGCCACTACCCGCAGGTTTTCTTCGACTGGGGCAGGGCGCGGGGTGGGAGAAAGATGGGCACGGCACTGCGGCAACTCGACGCGAATGTCACGAGCACGGGCTCGGTGAAGAGGAAGAGAGAGCACCCCGTAGAGTGTTCCGAAAAGAAGCCGCGCGCAGCGCGGAGGCAGCCTGCCGTGGACTTGGAGGCAACCCGGTCGTTCTTGAGCCGCAACGGCCGCTGCGCCGTCGTACTCACCGCCGGTTGGGACGCGGCGAAGAGCGCGCGGGCGGCGGCGCTGGCGGAGAAGCTGGGCGCGCGGGTGCCGGTCCTGAGGCTCTCCGCCGACGAAGACGACGAAAGCGGCGAGATCTGCCACGAGCTCGGCTTCTCCGCGGCCCCGGCCGTGTTCGTGTTCGACCGCAGTTCGGTCGTGGCGCAGGAATCCGCGTTCGCGGCGCCGACGGACGCTCTGTTCGCCTCGCTCAGCAAAACCCTGCCAGCGCCCGGCTCATCCCCCGCGGCCCCCGCCAGCTCCATCACGAGCATCCAATCCGTCGCCCAGTTCCACGAGCTCTCCAAGCGTGACTCCTACACAGTCTTCAACTTCTCCGCGTCGTGGTGCCCTCCCTGTCAACGTATTGCGCCGAAGCTCCCCGACTTGATCGCGGCGTTCCCCAAAGCCTCGTTCTTCAAAGTCGACCGTGACGCGTATCTGGACCTCCACCAGGCCAGCGGGGTCGCCAAGATCCCCACGTTCCAAGTCTACAAAAACGGCGAAAAGCTCGGGTCGCTGCAGAACTCCGACAGCGATCTGGTATGCCTTCTCTCTCACTGGTAGGCGCGCCTTCGCGTTTTGTGTCGTGAGAGGGACTTACATGCTTTGCAGTCAGGTGAAGTCAGACTGAACCAGTCTCGCGGCTCAGAAACCGTCAGAAGCACGCGAAAGAGCTGAATCTGAGAACTCCAAATGTAGCACAACTCTCTGACACTTCTGCTACTTCGGAACATGCACGGCTTCATCTTTACTACAAAAATATAACGGAGAAAACCATAAGGGAAGCACTTAAGTCGGGAAAATATTTATCGGAAACTGTTTCCGATAAAATATTTTTTTTGTTTCCGATAAATATTTTTTTTTGTTTCCGATAACTATTTTTTTTGTTTCCGATAACTATTTTTTTTGTTTCCGATAAATAATTTTTTTGTTTCCGATAAATATTTTTTGTTTCCGATAAATATTTTTCTGTTTCCGATAAATATTTTTCTGTTTCCGATAAGTATTGATCACTTTGGCAGTAGGTTCACCTACTTCGTCCCGTGGACGACCGCGACGAAGCCAAATACGATCGTTTTTCTATCTAGTTTCGGGTCGAAAGCCTCCCCAGCAAAGGCTGTTCAATTTTCAACACCAGATACGCAAACCTTTTCGAATGCAGCACACGGGTATCCAACAAGTGACATCTAACTATCTGAGCTGTATCTGAGAACTCCAGATGTAGCACAACTCTCTGACACTTCTGCTACTTCGGAACATGCACGGCTTCATCTTTACTACAAAAATATAATGTATGCCACCATAACGAAAGCGTGCGCCAAATATACAACCCGTAACCATATAGCCCTTTCTTGCTCTAAGAGAACCCATTTATCAACGGTCACACGGAGACGCTAAAACCCCGGAATTTCAAGCGAACTTTAACTCTAAAAATAAAGTGCCGCACCTCACTGTTTTCATTATTTTCAACCCTCCTTCCTACCCAAGCCTCTACGACAACTGGAGACTTTAAAATACCGACCTTCTACCACCACTACCGCGAAGAAGAACCCGTTGGGTGGAAGGACATCCGAAGGCTTCAAAAACCAGATCCTTAAGCGAAACTTCCACCTTGAATTCAATCAACCAGGTGCGCGAGTTCCTGACTGAGTCAATGACTTCGTTGTCATTTACCCTCGACTCCGATGACGAAGATGAGCCTGCGGCGAAGGACGAACCCGTGCCGATGCAGGTCGATGCCAGCCCCGCAGCGCCGGCCTTCCGAGACCTTGAATCGACCGAGCAGTTCGACAGGCTGTCCAAGGGCAGCTCCTATACTGTCTTCGACTTCTCTGCGACGTGGTGCGCGCCTTGCCAACGGATTGCGCCCCGCTTGCCCGAGCTGGCCGCGGCATACCCGGAGGCCTCGTTCATCAAAGTCGACCGCGACCGCTTCCTCGACCTCCACAAGGCGTGCGGCGTCCCCAAGATCCCCACGTTTCAAGTTTACAAAGAGGGCGCGAAAATTGCCTCGCTGCAGCACTCCGACTACGACAAGGTGCGCCCCCTTCCCTCCCGGCCCTCCCTGTAGACGTGAACCTGGGGTGTTTGCTTCGCCAATCAGACACACACCGCTGTTCTATCTGCATTCACTCAGGTTCCGTGTTGCTGATGGTCCGCCTTATATGCCCGTGCTTAAAGGCCCTATCTGCACCGACCAGTGCGGTGTTGAGTACAGAACCCTTCCCGTGCCCCATGCTCGCCGGGCTTGCGTTGTTGCGGCCGTCTACCGAAAGGTACATCGGAATCGATGTGCAGGCCTAGTATTTGCCTGAAGGCACCACATATATATAGTTGTCGAGAAGACTCGTTTCCCATCTGCAAAAAAGTCATCTGGAGACGAAAAGCGCGCGCTAGCAGAAGTCGAATAGTCGGCAACAGGCAACAACGATACACACACAAGCACACGTACTGCCACTACAGCAGATACGATACACACACAAACATACTATACCTTAAAGGAGCCTTCACGACTATGGTCAGATCCCTAAGCGAACTTGCACTCTAAAACTCAAGCGAATTCTCACTCTCTGCACGATTCCGATGCTGAAAGTACACTGAGCTACTACACTCTCCGCAGGTGCACGCGTTTCTCGGTGACACGATGGCTCCTCTCAGCTTCACGATGACTGACGACGTTCCGAGCAGCGACGTCACCGTGGGGCACTCTATATATATATAAGAAATGCTTGAAGAGACGGCCAGTTGCAAAATCGCAGCAAGAGTTCAAAGGAGGTAATGTGCCACAGGTGAACCTCGGTTTAGTGGCGGGCGTCAGCGTTCATCAGAATGTTTCTCCAAGAAAAAAACGCAAGGCAGCCCTCGAGTATTTTGTACAGCACCTGCCTTGTAAGAAATACTCGAAGACTGCCAGGTGCGAAATCGCAACAAGAGTTCAAAGGAGGTAAATGTGCTGTGGTAAATCTCGGTTTCGTGGCGGGCGTCAGCGTTCAACAAAATGTTTCTCCAAGAAAAGAGCCCGATCGTTTTTGAGTGAATAGCCTGCGGGCCCCCTCCGGGTATTTTGGCGGGGATGCTGCACATACTGCCGGCGCTGAAGCTGTCGGGGAATCGAGCCTTTTCCTCGCCCCTTCGGAGTCGTGTGGCAGTGCGCAGGGTTGTTGCTGTTCTTCGAGCAGCGACGAAACATTCGAAAGATCTGCCGGCGGCGCTCCTCTCCGTGTATTGTTTGAACAAAGCAAAACCACCCGTTTTCTTCCAATCAGGTACACGCATTCTTGGACAGCACGATGAATCCCATCAGCTTCGATGACGACTTCTGAGCAGTCGTCTGCCCTTGATCGAATCAAGTTAAACGGCATAGAAGCAGTATGCTCCAAAGACAGCTGGAACGACGCCAAACCCGTGTACCCTCAGGACGTAGCTTTCGCTAATTGGAAGCTGAAGTTTCCCATCAAGGTGTTTGCCGCCGCCGTAGGCCGCGCAGTCGCGAGGAAGAAGAGGGCCCGCAGCGCTTCAAGGCGGCGATCCCCCGCGAGACGAGCTCACCCGCCGGCCAGAGCGCCCGCTGCAGCACCAACTCCGGTGCTACCACTCACTGTAGCAGAGCCGCGACCTGCGGCGCGCCTCCGGAGCGACTTACGCCCGCCGTAGCAGTGCGAAGAGAAGTGAGGAGACCGGAAACTCCCCGGAGAGATGGTCCCTGCACTCTAACTCGTCTCTCTCTCTCTCTCTCAAGATGTTGGATACGCAGTGCTACATGCTTCTGGGGCTGTTTCTTGGTGTTGCAGACACCTCCTGTCTTCATCGGACCATGGCACTACTCGTCGATAGAAGTGCTGCCCTCCTGCGCCGCCGCTGGGCTGGCCATAGAAAGAGAGATGCGAAACCTAGATTTCTTACGCGTACTTATGTGTCACAGGCGGTATCCGCCGACTACCCCAGAAAAAGAAAAAATGTCGGCAACACAAAAGAAAAAGTCGCAAGCCACCAAACTGATCGTCCTTCGGGATCGACGGGAACACCAAATAAGACACGTCACTGGCTAGCCACGGTTGAAACCGGAAAATGATGAGGGGAGGGAATTGTTTTTCGTTGAACGCTCGCGTTCGCCGCCGGCGGCGCTTCTTCTTCGGCTTTTTCCTGCGAGTGCAACACGCTTTGCTGTTCAACAATGAGCTGAGCCCGGTACGCAGCAGTCTTCAGTATTTCCCTTCGCTGGACAGAAGGTGGTTGTCGTGTGAAGGCGCGGCGCACCCAGCGAGTAAGTCGTTACTGAAGCTCGAAGGGAAGAGCATCTATTCCGCGTACCGGGGTCCCGGCCACTGTCTACCCAAGGTAGTCGTGCTCTCGTCAATTCAGACGCACAATAAAAAAGACGTGTCCATGACACGGCCAATCAATGAACAATCCGACAAAGCAAGCTGTTGCTAGAAGCCCCCCCCCCCCCCCCCCCCCCCAACCTGACGGCACTTTTCCTTTTGGTACTTCAACCATTGGTGCTGCACACGGCAACCCATGTCCACTGTGCTCTGCGGAGTTTACTTCGCAGATTGCCACCGTAAAAAGAAGACAAGTCAGTGCTGCCTAGCGAGTCGCAGTCACCATCAGGGCGAGTGCCCTGAGTTTTTTAACTGATTGCTCAGACACGGTTGTAGGGGCCTTCTCCCCGTGATGGATTCGCCTGTGCTCTAGTAGCACGGGTGGTCCTGGCTGTGACGAGCTACGAACAGCCGCCTGACAAACCAGACTCACACCGCAGTCCTGTCTGCAGACACTCAGGTTCCGCGCTGATGATGGTCCGCCTTATGTGTCCGTGGCTTAAAGGACCGAAACACGGCGCAGACGGGACCAGTGCGGTGTTGAGCACATACCCATTCCAAGCACGTTCTTGCAATCCCCCCCCCCCCCCAACCTGACGGCACGAGATGCGACCAGTAGAAATCCGAAGGAGGAATGCCCCCCTCGCGCACATTGTCCCCCCTTCACATCCCTGATGGCGGGCAAGGTGGTTTTCCCACCCGCGAGCGAAGCATGCAAGTAACCTTTGCAACACAGTTTCTCTTCCGTCCAAGCGGAGTGGGAAAACGATTCCGCAACGTCGTTTTCTGCATGCTGAAGGTTTTTTTTGCCTAATAGGTGCTGTGACCCGTGGGGTTCCTTCACATTCCCACACACGGGCGGCTTTGAAATTACCTCCCTCAGGTGATACCACGGAACTACGTTTTAAACTCTACTTTAACTCTCTCTCTCTCTCTCTGTGGTACGCGCGAAAAAGTGCGATGCTACAAGTCAATGCGAATCGTTTTCCCACTTTGCCCGGACCTTCCAAGTTCAGTTCTGCCGAGCCCAGCTGCGTGGCTCACTGGTCAACCCTCTCAGTGCAAACTCCCCGGACTTCCTCCTCATTGTTCAATCCCCGCACCCCTTTCGCTTCTCCTTCTATATCAAGCACCTTGCCTTGAAGAAACCGCTCGAGGAGGCCGCAAGTTGTGTGTGAAATGGTAGAAGGGAGAAAATTGCCACGGGCAATTCTGAGTTTCGTGCCGGGTAAAACCAATAAAAATACCCATTTTTAGTCGTGTCGTTTCTCCCCAGCCTTCCGGGCGGCGCCTCCAAGGAATTTAAACGCAGGAATAGTTGGTTGGACCTCTTGAGTACGTGCGGTATATACCGAACCTTTTAGAAAGAGACACGACTGTCCGCGCTCCTGAGAAAAAGTGGTCCGTAAGTAGTCCTTTCTCGCTCGAGCTTGCTCGGGAGCTGCGACTCAACTATTCCTTTTCTTCAGTTTTTGTCACCCTTTTCTTCTAGATACGCTTCGACTCTGGGAAGACCAACGGGTTCCCTCTGCCGACAGGCCTGTAAATGAGCGAGAAAAAGTACCCGTCGTCTTCATCTCTTTGCGTTTCCTCAGGTTTCGGGAAAAAACGTCGCGGTAGCAGGAACGAGGAGAAGCATCAGGGATGCTGGAAGGACGACGATGGCGGCTGGAAATATTCCCTACGTTCTTGTTGCCACGAACAACCTCTTTAGCCATACTTCAACTCTCTTAGAAGGGCACAGCAAACCACCCCAGCTGATGAGTGGCGTGAACTTGAAATGCAGGTACCACAAGGGGCAGGCTTGCATCGTCAAAGACTGGGGTTGCTACGCCAACCTCGACTCCGGATCACGTTCAGCGCGTTTTTTTCGTATGGTAACGTGTTCATCATCATAGGAACTACACACGTGGGCACAAAACAAAGCGTAGCTGCTGACGGGTCTGCCTTCGGGAATCGCGGTCCGATTCCTACCCCGAATACGAGCCGAGCCTGAAAAAAGTACCCAAGAAGCACCCAGACCCTCAGGTACCCCGAATACGAGCCGAGCCTGAAAAAAGCACCCAAGAAAGAAGCGCCAAACCTTCGCTTCTTGCTCACGAAAGGGCAGCCTCTGCTAAGGCTAAATATCTCCCGGAGGCCGATAGCGAACAATTACAGTGATGGAAAGATGCAAAGAACTTTGAAAAGAGGGTTAAAGGTCCCTGAAACCGATGATTGGTAAGAGTTGGAGATGCGTTCAAATCTTAATCATTGCTCCTTCACTGGGGTTTATGTTTGAGACGTCTGGACCTATTTGGATTGTCCAAGCTTCTGTTGCGAGACGGCTTGCCGGCTGCCTCAGTTTTGCTCGGATTGACCAGGATAGGAATGAGTTGAGGAGGTGACCCGCGGCATCGTAAGCGAAGGGTAAGTGTCGGCGTCTTCGGACAACGTCCTTGCTCCCGCTGGCCTGACGTGGTTAAACGCTCGCAGGCTCATGTCAGACACAGCGATCTTCTACTACCCGTCTTGAAACACGGACCAAGGAGTCTAACACGTGTGCGAGGCTTAGGGTGTCAAACCCACAAGCCGCACTGAAAGGGAGATGTGCCAATCCTTGAGGACGCTGCACAGCCCGATCCTGATTTACTGGAAAGGGGTTTGAGGTTAAGTACACTTGTTGGGACCCGAAAGATGGTGAACTATGCCTGGATAGGACGAAGCCAGGGGGAAACCCTGGTGGAGGTCCGTCGCGGTGTTGACGTGCAAATCGCTCGTCAAAGCTGGGTATAGGGGCGAAAGACCCATCGAACCATCTACTAGCTGGTTCGTGTGCGAGGCTTGACACGTGTGCGAGGCTTAGGGTGTCAAACCCACAAGCCGCACTGAAAGGGAGATGTGCCAATCCTTGAGGACGCTGCACAGCCCGATCCTGATTTACTGGAAAGGGGTTTGAGGTTAAGTACACTTGTTGGGACCCGAAAGATGGTGAACTATGCCTGGATAGGACGAAGCCAGGGGGAAACCCTGGTGGAGGTCCGTCGCGGTGTTGACGTGCAAATCGCTCGTCAAAGCTGGGTATAGGGGCGAAAGACCCATCTAACCATCTACTAGCTGGTTCGTGTGCGAGGCTTGACACGTGTGCGAGGCTTACGGTGTCAAACCCACAAGCCGCACTGGTCGGTCCTGCTTTGCGTTGCGTTTTTCTAACCCCGCAGTCGTGAGCGGCCCACACCGACACGATTGTATGTACACGATTGTTCATAAAAACCACTGCCAGGAAGACTCGCCCCGCAAGCGGAGGCTGAAGGGGAGGGTGGGAAAGGAAAGAAGAGCATCCCAGGACGAAACCAAAAGACGTGGTGAGGGGACAAGAAACCCCCCCCCCCACACGCACAAAACTTTCACTTTAAAAAAAAAAAACTGGAAGAACAAATAAAAAGCCGGTAGAGGAAAACCTGCCTGCAGAAGTCAAGCAGCCGTTCGGGTGGCTAGTCTGGCACGCTTTGCTGTTCGTCGGGGGGAAAAAGAGACCGGCGCTGAGCTGATGTGGACCGCCAATGGCGGCGTGGATGCCGGGCCGCAAAAGGGCTCGCCGCGAGTGAACACCGGCTTCGTGGTCGGGACGCTGCGGAAAACGACGGCGCCGAAGATATCGCGGCTGAACAGCCGGATGGACGACTACGCGTCGAAGGAGCTGGGCGCCGCCGGGATGCAGGCGCTCACGCGGTACATGGCGGCGACCGACGAGGCCGAGGCTGGGGAGGACGGCGAGAAGCGGGAAGGCGGAGCGTCGTCATCGCCGTCCGCCCGCGACTTGACGGCCAGCAGGAACCAGTTCGACGGAAACCCCGCGCCTCCGTCGCCTTCCTCACGCGACTTGCCACTGGCGGTTGCATCCGCAGCGCGGACGCAGCCGGAGCAAGCATATGCCGCGCCGAACGACACCCGAGTGGCCGGTAGAGTGCAAACGGACGCGTACCCCGCTGGTTCGTCTGTCGTCAGCCGCCCCGAAGACGACGTTGCGGACGGCAAACCGCTCGCCATCGAAGACACGCCGCCGCGCAACCCGGCGTGCGCCGAGATCCGGCCGACGCCGCCGAAGCCGCGGCAGAACTCAGACGACACGCCGCCGCCGCACTCGCTGCCAAACCCGTCGACGTTCCCCGGCGCCCGCCGCAGCAGCATGCCGGCGCCGTTCCACGGCGTCTTCATGCCCGAGCCCTCAGCGCGCACCGTCCCGAAGACGCGCAGCCACTACGCTGCCGCTGGGTCCACCGCGCTGCTGCCGCTATCGCACGCCGCCGGGACGTCTTTCGGGAAGCGTGTCCACTCCATGCTCGTGTCACACGAACCCGACCGACCATCCCCAAAGACTTCCCCCCGGCAGCTGTCGAGCCACGCGAAGTTCGACGAGATCCTGAAGCGGGAAGTCACAGTGACTGCCGGCCACGCCCGGCTGTCGAAAAGGGGGATGTTCGATGTTTTCGACCAGTGGCTGCTCGCTTCGCTGTACGACGAGCTGGACGCGCCGATGATCAAGCGGAGCACCAGCTTGATGGTCGGCGGCGCGCGGCCGTCGGGTGAGTCGCTGAGCGCGCTTAAACAAGCGGCGCTCAGCCAGCAGCAGAGCGGCGTGGCGGCCGCCGCCGCCGCGCAACGCTGGGCGGCCCTCGTCGGCGACCAGATGCGCGAGCTGCCGCGGGCGTGCCGGCACTCGTTCCAGCTGCGCGGCGCCGGTGCGTTCCTGCTGCTTGAAAAACTCGCGGCCGCGCCGCCGGCCGACGGCGGCGCCGCCGCGCCGCAGGCGTTCCCGCTGCTGCCCATACAGCCGCAGCACGCAGCCGCCGCCCGCGCGCATCCCGCCGACTGGCGAGGGGCGTGCATCTCCCTCTGCTTGAAGGAGCTCGCAGCCGCCGTATACACGATGCCGGACTCCCACGATCTCCACACCATGGTAATGTCATTTTTGCGGCGTTGAGCATTGAGTTCTTGAAAGTGCAAGTGCCACGAAGGCAGGCGCGCACTTTGCGGTGTGCTCAGGTTCCAGTTTTGCCGGGTTTGTGCCTGGTTATTGCTGGGTTTGTGCCTGGTTATTGCCGGGTTGTGCCTGGTTATTGCCGGGTTTGTGCCTGGTTATTGCCGGGTTGTGCCTGGTTATTGCCGGGTTTGAGCTTTTCTTCGTCGCAGAGGGCCACCCAGTGCTTCGTGCGGCTGGACAGCTCCTTCCGGCCTTCGGCGGCTTTCTCGCGGTGGTCGGTAAGAATCTGCTTCGCCGCTTCGTCCATGCGGCTCTTCACGCCGGTCCAGCCGATCTCCCGCCACGCGTCTGCGCAGCTTTGCAAGCCGAGCAGCGCGCGCTGGAACCGTTCGGGATCATTTTCCATGCCCCACACAATGGGTGGCGCCCTTACCGCTGGGCGCCCCCCCCCCCCCCCCCCCCCCCCCCCCCCCCGTGTCGGGCCCCTCGCTGGTACGGTGTTGCCGTCGATTCCCCAGTGTGCCTGGTTATTGCCGGGTTTGTGCCTGGTTATTGCCGGGTTTGTGCCTGGTTATTGCCGGGTTTGTGCCTGGTTATTGCCGGGTTGTGCCTGGTTATTGCCGGGTTGTGCCTGGTTATTGCCGGGTTGTGCCTGGTTATTGCCGGGTTGTGCCTGGTTATTGCCGGGTTGTGCCTGGTTATTGCCGGGTTGTGCCTGGTTATTGCCGGGTTGTGCCTGGTTATTGCCGGGTTGTGCCTGGTTATTGCCGGTTTGTGCCTGGTTATTGCCGGGTTGTGCCTGGTTATTGCCGGGTTGTGCCTGGTTATTGCCGGGTTGTGCCTGGTTATTGCCGGGTTTGTGCCTGGTTATTGCCGGGTTGTGCCTGGTTATTGCCGGGTTTGTGCCTGGTTATTGCCGGGTTTGTGCCTGGTTATTGCCGGGTTGTGCCTGGTTATTGCCGGGTTGTGCCTGGTTATTGCCGGGTTGTGCCTGGTTATTGCCGGGTTGTGCCTGGTTATTGCCGGGTTGTGCCTGGTTATTGCCGGGTTGTGCCTGGTTATTGCCGGGTTGTGCCTGGTTATTGCCGGGTTGTGCCTGGTTATTGCCGGGTTGTGCCTGGTTATTGCCGGGTTGTGCCTGGTTATTGCCGGGTTGTGCCTGGTTATTGCCGGGTTGTGCCTGGTTATTGCCGGGTTGTGCCTGGTTATTGCCGGGTTGTGCCTGGTTATTGCCGGGTTGTGCCTGGTTATTGCCGGGTTGTGCCTGGTTATTGCCGGGTTGTGCCTGGTTATTGCCGGGTTGTGCCTGGTTATTGCCGGGTTGTGCCTGGTTATTGCCGGGTTTGTGCCTGGTTATTGCCGGGTTGTGCCTGGTTATTGCCGGGTTGTGCCTGGTTATTGCCGGGTTGTGCCTGGTTATTGCCGGGTTGTGCCTGGTTATTGCCGGGTTGTGCCTGGTTATTGCCGGGTTGTGCCTGGTTATTGCCGGGTTGTGCCTGGTTATTGCCGGGTTGTGCCTGGTTATTGCCGGGTTGTGCCTGGTTATTGCCGGGTTGTGCCTGGTTATTGCCGGGTTGTGCCTGGTTATTGCCGGGTTGTGCCTGGTTATTGCCGGGTTGTGCCTGGTTATTGCCGGGTTGTGCCTGGTTATTGCCGGGTTGTGCCTGGTTATTGCCGGGTTGTGCCTGGTTATTGCCGGGTTGTGCCTGGTTATTGCCGGGTTGTGCCTGGTTATTGCCGGGTTGTGCCTGGTTATTGCCGGGTTGTGCCTGGTTATTGCCGGGTTGTGCCTGGTTATTGCCGGGTTGTGCCTGGTTATTGCCGGGTTGTGCCTGGTTATTGCCGGGTTGTGCCTGGTTATTGCCGGGTTGTGCCTGGTTATTGCCGGGTTGTGCCTGGTTATTGCCGGGTTGTGCCTGGTTATTGCCGGGTTGTGCCTGGTTATTGCCGGGTTGTGCCTGGTTATTGCCGGGTTGTGCCTGGTTATTGCCGGGTTTGTGCCTGGTTATTGCCGGGTTTGTGCCTGGTTATTGCCGGGTTGTGCCTGGTTATTGCCGGGTTGTGCCTGGTTATTGCCGGGTTGTGCCTGGTTATTGCCGGGTTGTGCCTGGTTATTGCCGGGTTGTGCCTGGTTATTGCCGGGTTGTGCCTGGTTATTGCCGGGTTGTGCCTGGTTATTGCCGGGTTGTGCCTGGTTATTGCCGGGTTGTGCCTGGTTATTGCCGGGTTGTGCCTGGTTATTGCCGGGTTGTGCCTGGTTATTGCCGGGTTTGTGCCTGGTTATTGCCGGGTTGTGCCTGGTTATTGCCGGGTTGTGCCTGGTTATTGCCGGGTTGTGCCTGGTTATTGCCGGGTTGTGCCTGGTTATTGCCGGGTTGTGCCTGGTTATTGCCGGGTTGTGCCTGGTTATTGCCGGGTTTGTGCCTGGTTATTGCCGGGTTGTGCCTGGTTATTGCCGGGTTGTGCCTGGTTATTGCCGGGTTGTGCCTGGTTATTGCCGGGTTGTGCCTGGTTATTGCCGGGTTGTGCCTGGTTATTGCCGGGTTGTGCCTGGTTATTGCCGGGTTGTGCCTGGTTATTGCCGGGTTGTGCCTGGTTATTGCCGGGTTGTGCCTGGTTATTGCCGGGTTGTGCCTGGTTATTGCCGGATTGTGCCTGGTTATTGCCGGGTTTGTGCCTGGTTATTGCCGGGTTTGTGCCTGGGTTGTGCCGAGGTCTTGCAGGATTCTGTAGAGGGTGCGAATCGCACCACATAACACGTTCTTGCACCATCCATGCGTCGCAACAGTCCGCATACCTTTGTGTGAGAATTAAAATGAGAGAGCACGCCTGGTTGTTTGGATAATAAAACCTTCTCACAAAAAGCTCGCTGCGCTCGGGTTTGCTATCTCAGGAAATACTTGAGGAGGCTGCAAAAAATGAAAGGGGGTAATGTGCTGTAGCCCACACGAAACACAGGTGAATCTGGGTTCAGTGGCGGGCGTAAGCGTTCAACAAAAAAGACCCACTTTGTAGTTGTATTGTTTACCAGCTTTGGCGGACACCATTTGCGCACTTAGCCATGGTTAAGAAGACGACTGAAAGCATAGACACAAAGATAGCTCAAAGCATCTGCAGAATAACACGAAAAGCCTCTAGGCAAAAACCCGTTTTCACATTTCTCCCCCTCGAGCCTCCTTCGAAGTAAGCACAAGACAGCCCCTCGAGTATTTTCGTGTTTAACTAGTACCCGCATCCGGAACCCTGTGACAGAGCGCCGCGCCTCCACCCGCGTCGGAGCTGATCCTGAAGACGCCGGTCGCCACCGCGTACCGGCGGCTGCAGAAGGACTACAACGAGCTCGAGAAAGTCGCGTCCCGCGACGCGCGCGTGGCGGAGATCAAGCTGAAGACGTCGCGCTCCCGCCACCGCTCGGTCAAGGCGGTGCTGCTCTCCGCCGTGTTCCGGGCGTGGCGGCACGAGGCGACCCGAGCCGGCCGGCGGACCGACCTCTTCGCCCCTGCAGCGGGGGCGGAACCGCGTCTCTCTGCGGGAGGGTGCTGCAGGCGTGGAAATGTACTCAAAAGAACTCAATGCTTAACCCAAGTGCTCGCCTGCCTTCATGGCACTTGCACTTTACAGAACTCATTGCTTAACAACATTTTTGACGCGGGCGGCTTTGTATTGACGTCTGAATGACACCTCAATACAAAAGAAGTTGTCGGCAACTAACAAGTAAAATATTACAGCAACGCATTTCTTTAATATCGGTATCCGGACGAACCCTTCTTACAGAGCGCCGCGCCTCCACCCGCGTCGGAGCTGATCCTGAAGACGCCGGTCGCCATCGCGTACAGGCGGCTGCAGAAGGACTACAACGAGCTCGAGAAAGTCGCGTCCCGCGACGCGCGCGTGGCGGAGATCAAGCTGAAGACGTCGCGCTCCCGCCACCGCTCGGTCAAGGCGGTGCTGCTCTCCGCCGTGTTCCGGGCGTGGCGGCACGAGGCGTCCCGAGCCGGCCGGCGGACCGACCTCTTCGCCGCGTCCCTGCAGCGCGGGCGGAACCGCGTGCTCTGCGGGAGGGTGCTGCAGGCGTGGAAGGAGCAGCGGATTTTGGCGAAGGCGGACGACGTGGCTGGCCAGCAGGAGAGGCGATTCACCTCGTCGGTCGCGAAGCTCGAAAAGGAGTTCGGCGAGAAGGAAGCAGCCGCCGAGGCGAACCTGGCCGCGGCCAGAGCAGAGGCGGCGGCGCTGCGCCAGCAAGTCGCGTTCTTTCAACGCGAGGTCGAAAACCTGCAAGACGAGCAGCTTGCCCAGGACAAAGCCGCCCAGGCCCTCCTCCTGTCCGCAACGGAGCAGGCAGCGGAGCAGCGCGACGCGTCGCGCGCCCGCATCGACGACCTCGAAGCCCGGCTCAAAACAGCGACCGACGAGACCTCCCGCCTCGCCACCCTGACGCAAGACGTCATCGCCGCGATGGGCCGCCGAAGCGTGACCGGCGTCCTCCCTCGCCCCACCCTCCTCGCGTTCCACAAGCTGCTTGCCGCCATGCACGGGTCAGGCGCGCCTCGCGGCGGGGAGGTGTCAGCGGACCGGATTCTCCAGGCATTCAGCCCTGATAGGGTGCTGCTGTACTGGGTGCGGCATTGCGTGTCGTCGGCGGGTGCGGCGTTGGCGTGCAAGACGCCAGTGAACAATTTTTCGACGAGCATGCAGGACGGCGAGGTGCTCTGCGCGGTGGTCGGCAACGCGTTCCCCGCCCACGGCGCGGACATGGCCGCCGCCTGCAAGCAGCTCGACGTCCGCGTGCGGATCCACCGCCTCCTCGACTTCCTACACTCGTTCCTCGCCCCCGAGGCGGCGGCGCCCATCCGGCGCCGGTCGGTATCTCCAGGGAGCCCTAGCGACCAGCTTGGCGCGTCTTCGACCAGCCTGCGGCCGTCTCTCTCGCAGGCATCGCTTTCGCCGGCGTCGCACGGCCACGGCGGGTCGTCGCCGCTGCTCGCAGGGCCGGTGCAGGACAACGTGTTCACCGTCGAGAGCATCCTCTCCGGCGACGCGGAGGTGCTGCTCTACCTGGTGGCGACCCTCTTCGAAAAATGGGTCGAAACCGCCGCCGTTGCCCTGACCGACGACGAGTACGACGCGCTGAAGGCGCAAACCGTGGTCCACGAACCCGGGCTGCGCCGGCCGTCGTATTCCGGATCATCCACCCGCCGCAGCTCGTCGTCGACGCACAACAGCACGTCGCAGGCGGTGGATGACGCGGGGCTGGGCCACAAACCGGTCGGATCGCCAGCGGCAGGCCCGGCCGCGAAAACCGCGTTTGAGAAGTTGATCGAAGGGCGGAGGGTCGACCAGAAGTCGCTCGACGCGGAGATCACCGGCATCGAGCAGTCGCACGCCGGGTGGGGCAAGCTCGCAAAGGTGCTCAAGGAATACGCCGTGCTGCAGATCTACCGGTCCCGCGGGGCCCCCGACGAGGACGGGGCGAACTCGGTCGACTGGGCCGCGGAAAAGAGGGACGAAAACGGAAAGGACGACGATCTCCTTGCGTTGGAGCAGGCGGATGCGGAGCCGAAACGAGGGAAGAAGGACAGTCCCGTCGCAGGTTTGCTATCGTGCCCGAGCGTCGTGGTGGAGCGAAGGCACCGCGGCTCGTCCCTGCTAGACGACAGGGAGCTGAGGGAAAGAGACGAGTTCACCATCATCAAGCCTGAGCGGTTCGCACCCGCGACCTCTCTGTACCCCTGCCCCTCTGTTCAGCTCCTGACGGCAACGCCGCGCCAGGGTTCGTCGGCCAGTCGGAAACTATCCACGACCGCCAAACCGATGCACACCCTCGATCTGAGCCCCGAGGATATCACCGGAGTCCAGCGTGTCTTCTTGCTGCACTACCGCATGCTGCGCCGCATCCACTTTCACTACACGCGCATGTCGTCGAAGTCGGAAGCACTCGGCTTGCCAGAGTTCATCAAGCTCCTCTCCGATTGCAAAATGATCGCCGAAGGCGCGTCTGGCAGCCTCGGCAGCACGAAGACCCAATCAGCGGCTTCCTTCCTGGTCCCGGGACAAGCGGAGCAACTGTTCGCAAGGGTAACGGACACTGCGTTGGGCAACTCGGTCTTGGGGAACTCGTTGGTGCGCGAATCGTCGTCGACAGCCCTGAGCGAATCTGTCCGCTCCTCTGGGAGTACGCCGGTGCCAGGCATGCGGCCGACAGAGTTCATTGAGGCGGTTCTCAGGTTGGCTGCGATGAAGTATCAGAAGTACAGCGCGTCTGTTCCTTCGAAGCTTGCGCAGTTCATTGTGTCTGACATTCTGCCTCGTGCATCGTGGTCGGATATAGACGCTGTGCGGACCGTGTTCCGCTCTGCCCGCGTGCAGGATGTGATCAACGACTTCAAGCCGTCCCTCCTCAAGATCTTCCAGCACTACTCGATGGACGACAAGCTCTCCAACTGCTTGACGATGAACGTCAAAGAATTCTGGCGGCTCCTCTGCGACAGCAAAATGTCTGGCGAGGCGCTGAGCCAGCACAGCGCCACCCTCATCTTCAACAACTGCACGACCGAAGAAGGGCCTGGCAACGACGAGCTCCGATTCAATGAGTTCACAGTGGCCATGACCGCTTCTGCTATCACCAAAAACTCCATCCCCATCATCCCAGCCGCACACAGGCTCCGGGCGTTCCTGACACGGCTTCACGCGAACCTGGGAGCCAAGAACCACCGGTTGCGCTACAAGGGCAAGTGATCCAAGCGGAACGTGCAGGCAGATCCGTTGCTGGGGGGTGATGCGCTCATCTTCACCAACTGCACACAGACTCCTTGATGAGTTGATGAGTTGATGGGGTGATGAGTTGATGAGTTGATGAGTTGATGGGGTGATGAGTTGATGAGTTGATGGGGTGATGAGTTGATGAGTTGATGGGGTGATGAGTTGATGAGTTGATGGGGTGATGAGTTGATGAGATGATGGGGTGATGAGTTGATGAGTTGATGGGGTGATGAGTTGATGAGTTGATGGGGTGATGAGTTGATGAGTTGATGAGTTGACGAGTTGATGGGGTGATGAGTTCACAGGGCGTCGCTCTGTTTTCACCAATGATCCCCATCATCTCACGGGTCTCGCGCGTCCCCAACACGACAAAATGCAACATTAGGGACCAAGGACGATCGATTCTGAACCCTCGTAGGGAAGCTTGCCTTCGCGTACGACGAATGCGGCGATTGAAACAGGCTACGATCGATTGGTCTTCCACCGTGGACTCGTGCCCTAGCCTGGAATACGATTTGGGACACGACGCAACGGATCGTATCCAGACCGAAGTTGTGTTTGTGTTTGTGTTTGTGTGCGCCAAATCTCGTCGCCAACGGCTGCGTGATTTCACATATTGTGTTGGTAACACGTTACCACATATTATGGAACAGAACCCTCCAAAACACGCGGCAGTGCGACCTCGGGGAAGTGCTAAGAGCCATCACCACAGCACTTCTTGACGAAAACCTCGCACACCAAGCTTGCCAACAACTTCGCCCTGACGCTTTCAACGGTCTACGACATACAACGACGACGACAACTACTTGTAAAAACTGCAACCACAATAAAACCAACCCCCCCGAAGACCACGACATAACCTTTCTACCTCGGTGTTCAAGGGAAACACTGGCTGCATCGAAAGTCGCAAAATAAGAAGAAAAGCAGCGCAAGCTGATCGCCGGGGATCACGAGAGACGAAAAAGGGCTGATTAAAAAGCTGTGCGCTCGCTCACCAACCCCGTCTGCGTGCTCGACACCGACATTAGAGTCGACGGCCGCGGACCCTGCACCCTTCCTGCTGGAAAAGCGGCGTTAAAAGTGACAGTTTCACACGCAGCCGAACACGCTGGTTTCTGGTGTCCCGCAGACCCTTCCCGAACGGAACGACAAAGAAGGGTCGCAAAACATCCCTCGGGATTGGCGTAAAGGGGGGGTCGAATAATAACACCTGTATTATTATTCGATTTGTCGAATACTAAAAAAAGTTCCGGGTAGCCGAACAGTGGCAGTGTTTTATAGACAACCAGACGTGTGTCGCATTACTGTTATTATTCGACCCCCCCTTTTACCACTAAACACAAAAAAAGGCAGAACGCACAAAACTGAGAACAAGCAACCCGAAAGGAAAACACCGACAAATCGAACGAAATTGCGCGAAGAAGTCAACACCCCCATCTCACAATATCCAGTACAAACAAAGCCACCTTGTGTCTTATCGAGTGCGTGCCAGGCAGCGCTGAGGTCGTGGTCGGTGGTCTCATCGTAGTAAACTGCAGACTTCGGGAGCAATGTTCTTCCGAGGAGTCTGTAGCAACCGAGGTACCGGGGCAAGTGTCCACCAAGACGTCCGGCAGGCTCCTAAGGTTCAAGCTCTTCAGGTGAACCGATTTCTGCCTCTCGGCGCGTTGCGGAGCCCAAACCCCCGTGCAATACACGTACGTCCCCATAAACCACTGAAAGCATGTTTTACGCTCAAACCCCCGTGTCCGTGGTCTGGTTAACTTACGTGCGCCGCAATGTGTCACGAAACTGAACCGCCCAATTAGAGCCTTCTGATCATGAATCATGATCAATCGCCACCTGAAACCGCAGCGGCGACGAAATACTCAGATTATACATCCTTCTTTCTCCTGCTCTCGCGGTGTACGGTTTTTTGTAGACACCTTGAAACACGCTTTCAGTGGCTTGTGTGTACCGGACAGTTTGCTCAGCCACCCAAACCTTCGAATCTCTCCTGCTCACCTGTTGACAAAGTTCTTGTAGTTGAAAAAAATGAACAAAAAAAAAAAAAAAAACGATGAGGGATGTCTGTCTAAGAATTCGCCATCAGGAACACAACGCAATCAAAATCAAGGGCCGCCCGGGCTACCGACAACCGTTCATCGCCAGCAAAACGAAAACTGAGTTTTTAAGACCCCGGAGTTTCAAGCAAACTGTCACTCTGAAAAAGAAAACCACCGAAGCTAAGCCAGGACATTTTTCTGTAGAAACCCCCCTGCCCGAAGCGAATCTTCGGGTCGGCTAGTCTGAACGAAGAGTCAAGTGGCGGAGGTGTGGTAGTGGAGCGTACACGGCACTTGTAAGTGAAAAGAAAAGGAGAGTTTAGTGTCAGCTAATTTCGTGCAAAGCCCCGGCAGGGAACGAAATTCCCAAACAGGAGCTCGATCTTTTCTTACTGAAATATCTTACCATCGCCCCACACCTCTCTCTATCTTACCCGCCCACCACCTTGGCAACCCCACTGATCCGTAAGAATAGCTGACCTAGGAGCTTCTGAACTGGATGATGGGCATTGCGTTGGGTGGTATGAGACTGCGTACATAGCCAGACTCATGTGACAGTTCAAAAGAGGGTAGACAAGCGGTACGAGTCGGGTCATCACAAAAGTAGACATCATACCCTTCACTTTGTGCAGAACGAGTAGACGGGCTGCCTATTTTGTTTTATGTGAGTCTTGTTGGATCGGTGTTGCCAAATCGATTGCCGTGTAAAAAAACGATAAGTGGTGCACTCTGAAACATGACAATTCGCTTACTGGGGGGGGGGGGGGGGGGGGGTACCTCTTGTATTCGGCGTGCCGATCCTGCAATTTTCCCGAAAACGAAATGGAAAAAAGTACCGCAAACCTGGAACCCGCGGGAACTCCCTTCTCCTTCAAAGACGCACGTAATTAGAGGTCCACGGGTCTATTTCCACGGTTCTCTTCATCGGAGCTGAACTTGAGCACAAATTCGCCGAAAAAGATCTGCAACATGGGCCAGCAAAGAAATGTCACCAACCAGCGGGTCGATTCCCGTCCTTCCCAATGAAAACCTGTAGTTTCCATGCCCGGTGCCCCGCATCTGGTAAAGACCCACGAACCACGCACATAACTTTTGGTCCCGGTCTATTTTTCACGGTTCTCTTCATCGGAGCTCATCGCGATCAGAAAACCGTCATAAAAGGTCTGTTATGCGGACCAAGAAAAAATTCAACTTTCTTCCAGATTTCCAAAAGGCCTCTTGTATTCAAGGTACCTCTTCTATTCGAGGTACCTCCTGTATTCAACCCCCCCCAGTAAAACTGGGGCCAACCACCGACCAAACAGGACTACTCAGAACGGACAACTAAACCAAGATGAGCGCTCCACACAGGAGTTTCTTCCCAGCTTTCTTCGCGCAAAGAACCTCGATAACATCGGCGACGGATTGGCCCAGCCGTTTGGTCTCTTCCTGCTCCAATGGGGACGATTCAACCCTGCGCTTCTTGGTGGATGGTGAAGTCGAAGGTGTTGCGGGTTTGGCGAAGGCTCCTGTTGGACAGCTGCTATGTTCCCCTCTGGGAACAACCAACGGCATGGTGAGCAAGGCCATTATGGCCAAGTTCAAGAACATTGCAACACCGAGGAACCGTGCTGATATCGGTGACAGGGACCTGTACGTAATGAGCAGAAACGCAAACACGGAGCTGGTATTCTGCGGCATTACAGTGAGGCCGCAGGCTACACCAACACAGAAGCCCACCGAGCACTACAAGGGGCAACCAGAACATGCTTATGCTGTGCGATGGACGTACTTGTCTACTTTCGACTCCCGTCCGCTTCTACTACTCTGACGAGACCGAATCGTACCGCAAAGAAGTTCTTGTTTGCGGTAACAAGTTACCACATGCTCATGCTCCTCATAGAGGGGAAGGCCTACGCAGTCTCGAGCACTGGTTCGACGCCGAAGATGCCCATCACCTTTTCCTGATGAAAGCTTTGAACAGTTGAACGGTGAGCGCAAAAGGTGATCGCCATACCCAGCTGGGTGGCTAGTCCTAAGTTGTTTCTAGAAGAGGATGCAGATGTCGGGCACCAGTTGGCACTGTTCCCAGAAAATCCCGAAACCCTCCGGTACTCAGCCTATTTCTTTTGCGGGAAGAAGGGCGGGGTTGTCAAGGCGGTGGTGGTGTCGGGGCCGTGGCCACGGTGGTGGTGTGGGACTCCCCGGAACCCAACACCGTGAGAATTTGGGTCCAGATCAGGTGGGGGTTTCTTAGTCAAAATTTGACTAAATGAAAACACTAGACAAAATACGTCTTGACATTGGCAACACCTTTGAGTGCATCGTGTAGGGTCAGTGTGCGGAGGGGCCTTGCTGGCTAGCAGAGACATGTAGCCGGTTGCAAAGTCATGGCGCCATCGGTGTTCTAAAACAAGTGAGGCGACAGAAAGCTCCCAGGAGAGATGGACCCTGCACTGTACCACGTCTCTCTCTTTGTAAATAAAAGCGAGAATTCCCTGGTTTTTAAATACGCACTTCAACGAAGCTAGCGCACACGGTCTGCCGGTCTCAGGGAGGAAGAAAAACCGAAACATTCCTTCACATGCCCCCAACGTCACCTGCGAGCCCAGAGATTGGGCACGCGTAGTCCCGTAGTTCGAACGAAACATTCCTCTGTTTTCATTCTTTATGAATGAGCACCTGCTGTGTAGGAGATACTCGAGGTGACTGCCAGTTGCAAAGTCGCCTAAAGGTGTGTGCTACCCGAAACACACGGTAAAAAGGTATCCGGGGATGAGTGTTTAGCAAAAATGACCCATTCGTGGTTGTGTCGTTTCTATGCACCTGGCAGCTCCTCCGAGTATTTTCAGTACTAGCTCTCTTGCGGATCACCCCTACAATATATCGTGAAGGATGGATAAAGACGTGAGCAGCATGGTTTTGGTGGCTGATCAGAATTCCTAACCTCTGAACAAGACAACAGGGGTACAAAAAAATGGGAGATCGATCAACTGGCACGCACAAACAACAAAACGAAGCGCCTGCTTTTTTCTTCATGAGCAAATGCTTCGATACACGTTTTCGCCTTTTTGAGGCGAAGGTCGGGTGAGAGTCGTCGTGCGAGAATCGACATGTGATCCAACAAACTGCCTGGCACTTTGACGAGTCCTGGCGCACTTCTTTCCTGGCGGAATATTGCACTCCATTTTCTCGTGTATCTGACATACACAGTCAGACAGGACTTCCAGCATCAACGTAGCCGGAAAGGGTTCCCAGCTTTTCCCACCGACAGAGACTTTCACACCCCTCTCTCACACAAATCAGGCATGGCGAGAGTGACAAGATCTCTCTTCGCCTCCTTATACCAGTTGCCAGCGCCCTGCCTTATTTCGCATTTCCCTTCTTCACGCCACCGCAACACACAGTTTCTGTTTCATTTCATTGACAAGTTGACGAGTACGTCGGAAAAGTGTAGCCGACGCGCATAGCGAGTTCAACAGAACGACCTATATTTTTGTAGTCCCTCCCTAGGCATACAGTGCATACGGGTCATAGTTCTTGTCTCAGATTCTGAACTCGTCATACGAGTTTAGACCCCCGCGCCGGAGACTACTGCGGGTGCACATTTAGATCACGCGGTAGAACGAATGCCTCCAATCGTATATTCGTGGCAATCTCGTATACAAAGTCTCTTGTTAACCCATTGCGTTTTGAAAATACTGGAGGGACTGCCTTGTGCTCATTTCGGGTATTGGGGTTCCTCCGAGTATTTCTTGCCGGCTGGATTTCTATTGCTATTTATGTTCCGTTTCACAACCAACTGCGGGGATGCAACAAAAACTTGAACTCTAAAAATCCCGGGATCATGTGGACCGCGCGGGAGCAGACGGGACAAGCTTTTTTTTTTTTTTTGAAAATGAGAAGAAACGAGTCCTCCGCCAGCGTCACTCAAAAGGGATGCACCTGCTGCATTGCCGGTTGTTGAGAAGAAGATCGGTTCCCGTTGCACCCCCGCGTAGTCCGCGCTCCAGGGAAAGCAGTTGCTAAGATCCAAGCTGTAGCCAATCTGTCTTCAACACGACACACCGCTCGGACCGTTCCCCTCGTCACTTCTCATAGTCGAACCATATTTTCTTTTCGAGCCATTCCTCTGTGTTCCAAATATCCAAAGCAAACGGGGAGGAAAATCGTAGTGTAGTATCTGTTTTGCCAAGAGCTGAAACCCAACTATTCCCGCAAGTCATTCAGGCCGTGGTTCCTGAGCAGGATAATCTTTCTTCAACCCGACACGCTGATCGGACCGTTTTCCCTTTTTCACAACGCCACTTTGCATGGCGTAAACCAGTAATCACTATACGATCAAAGGGCGGACACAACGGTCAGCTGCATCGTTTTCAATAAAACAAAACTACGCATTTCTTTCTGCGCTGCTGGCTCCAACATCACGGATTCATATACAGAGAGTTATTCAGCTGGAAACGTTTCATTGCACCACCGGAAGACCCTTGCCAGCCCAGAGTTATAGCATAACTCGATAACCGCGGGGACTCCCCCTTCTTTGGATCACTCAAATCGGGTTCAAAACGGGAACATCTTGGGTCTAAGTCGACCACCACGCGTGCGCCGTCAGTGAAAAACTGTGGCCCGGACGAAGGTGTGTGCGTGTGGTGTGGTGCTGCCACTACGATACTGACAAACAAGTGCCATTCCAAACGGTTTTCTGAAATCCTGCATAAAAACGGATCCCTGTCCAACAACCTGTGTCTCGAACAGCGAAGACCAGATGATCAATCACACGTAGCGTAGTCCTTATGACTCTTTTTGCACTGCAGGGTCAAACCCTCTTTATCTCTCGCTCGGCTTGCCCGCAGGTACCTTCCCGTCATTTGCGGCCAGTACTTTTTTTTTTTTTTTGGTTGATCGCTGCTTGCAGGGTCGCAGCCCTGCCTTTTCTTGCTGATGCCGGTTTCCGGCTCTACCATCATCACCGCTACCTCCTACCGGTGATTGCTCCGAGTTCTTTCATGCACTCCCGCTTTTTCTCCCACCAACGAAGAGTTACTGCCGGAATGGAATCCCGTCGAAAGCACAGGTACCTTCACCCCACTGGCAAGTGCAATTGATGTCACCCTCGATCA
Source organism: Diplonema papillatum (assembly GCA_030068145.1). NCBI lineage: Eukaryota > Euglenozoa > Diplonemea > Diplonemida > Diplonemidae > Diplonema > Diplonema papillatum. The sequence goes on along the minus strand of JAPJBO010000036.1, from coordinate 451,398 downwards.
ACCTCACTTGAGCCGAGGGGAACAGTTGTTTTGCCTTTCCGATTGCTCGGGATTTTTGATTTTCTTCAGGACCTCTGCTCATCCCTATTCTCCTTTTGAATGAGCACCTGCTTTGTAGGAAATACTCGAGGGGGTCCGCCTGTTGGTGCGAAATCATAGTGTGGCACTCATCAGCATGCCGGTGCCCACGAATTCAGGAACTTCTTACCTCGGGCTTATTTCGGACCGGCCGCGTTGCTGCCCTCAAACCTCGCACTCGTGTGCTTGCTAACAAGAAAGATAAACGGCAAACCAAGCTAGACCACTAAACTGCACTACTTGTGCCACGAAAGATACAAATCCCGATACCATGCCGCATAAAGAACATGAGTCTGCAAAAAAAAAAAAACCGCCCGAACAGTACAGTTTTTCGGGAGGCCAGTGTCTCTATCTCAAGGGTGCTGTCCCAAGGAGAAAATGTGCTGTACGCAAAATACAAGTAAATCCGGGGACAATGCCGGACGTAAGCTCTCGAAAATGACCCATTTTGTAGTTGTCTTGTGCCCCTTTTCTCCCCGTCTACGTAAGCAGCACCCTCCGAGTATTTATTATGCACGGCACTGCGCAAAACCTTGCTTTAAAGAACCCGTTCGCTCCTGATGTGTACGTTCCTACTCCAACCACTGCTTTTTCCGGTCGAGTTCAGAGCTTGTACCCCCTGCTTAAAAAAAAAATGTCTACGGATAATTAAGCAAGAGCATGGAGACAAAGCGTCAGAATGGGCCACCTGGCTGAATTTCTATTTGCAAAAGGGAGTAAACTGATTGGTGAGTGGGGATTGTCCCAGAGAAAGAAGTTTTTTTTTTGAAATGAGGAAATCAAAGGTCCACAAGGAAAACAAAGCAAGCAAAGAAACAAAGTCGTCAGACATCAGAACGACGTACATCGTCGACCGCACAAAAGAGGAAAAAAATCAAAAGAAAATATGGGGGGTTGTTCGGCTCTTGTTCTGTCAGGACGATAAGCATCCCACAAGTGCACCCCTCCGATGCCCCCGGCATGGGGTGGAGGGCGTTTCGTATCTTCTTCAGCACTCACAATCTTGCGGGTTGCCCTTCAATGCTCTGTGCGGACTACAAAAGACGTAGGCAGCGTGTTTTGGGGGTTGATCACAATTCCTGACCTGAAAATGCCACAGGGTGACGACAAGTGGGAAACCGATCAACCGGCACGCACAAACAAAACGAAGCGCCTGTCTTTTTATTTTGCCCCCGCATTTTCTTTTCCGCAATGCAACACACCGTTCAACTATCTTCATTCCTCGTTTTCTTCCCTTTTTCGGTCGCGCTGTTTTGCACAGCGCGGAAAGAGGTTGATCAGCATGGCTCGTGTGTTGTGACAATCGACGGCCACTCCGAGAGGCCTCGCCCGCGGACTTTGTGGTATTGTCATCACCTTTGACAGAGAGAGCCAATGCCTCTCTCTCACCTTTACGACACGCATGCTCTTGACAGACGCTAGCGTCCGGCATTGTGCATGTGTGTTACCGTCGTTGGATCGTCTACGGACTTTGTGGGCAAGCTATTGGCTCTTTCCGGTGCGAAAGCCGATGCGATTGAGCTTTATCTTTAGACGGGACGATGCAAATCTGCTCGGCGTTGATTGTCGATGCGTCGGTCTACGGCGAAGCGGGGTGCCCGCGTGTAAGGAATCGCTGCTGGCTTCTTCTGGCATCTTCGCACCCATTCTGAGCCGGGGTCCACAGCAGAGGCACTCCCTCCACTCTTGGGGAAGAACACCGACCATGAGGCAAGCTATGATGGCCGCTGGGACGACGTCACGCGGGGGATGGAGGGTGGGAAAAAGAATGAGGAAGGTGAGACTGACATTCTTTGATCCTGCTGGGGTTAGTCTATTAGTAACGCCGGAGTGACTGCCAACTTGCAACCCCGCCTCATCCCAAACTCTTCTGGTGTTGGTTCGGGTAGGTGCTCATCCTGCCACGCCCTTTGCTCCAAATCCCACAGTAAACCATAGTAGTAGTATGGTGTCCTGTGGTGTGGTGTACACAGTGCACCTCAGTACAGGGCCCAACACTAGCATATGGTAGTTCAAGCCGGTCCACCTCTTGATAGACGGGATAGATGGAACTCCGTGACAGGCAGCGCAGGCAATTCGATACAGTCGCGGCCTATTACGCCTGCGTTGCTCACATTGCACGGCTAACGTCATATCAACCGGAGACTCGACAACGCGGCCCTCCTCAAAAAACTAAACACGCGTCAAAGGATTATTGCCAAAAAAGAGGAGAGAACCCGCGAAACAACGTGTCAACACACGTCTGCCAGGCGGTCTCGCCCGTCAGTCAGAACGCCCCCGGCTGCGCCGCCATCGGTGCAATCATCATCTTTGACTGGGCCGCGGCTCGCACCGCGCCCACGACGTAACGACTTACGCCCGCCGTAGTAGGACGGGACGGTAGTGAGGCGACCGGATACTCCCCGGAGAGATGGTCGTCACACGGAGACCCTAAACCCCCGGAATTTCAAGCGAACTTTAACTCTAAATAACTGTTATTATTCGACCCCCCCCCCCTTTAAACGCGCCCGTCAGGGTGAACGAACCTTGTGAAGCGATACGTCAAAGGAAAATCAACCCAGGGTGGACCTCGTAAAGCGATACGCTATCCATCGCGAAAGGGGGGGGGGGCGGGGTAGACCGAAAAGAAAAAAAGGCGCCGAATGCGGCGTCGCTTCCACCGCGCCGCCCACCCCGTGCTCCGACTGCTGCAGAGGAGAGCGTGCACAGCCGGTGGGGGGGCAGAGCCCGGCGGCGCGTTCCGAAAGGCGTTCGAGGGGAAATGGAGCGAAGGCGACGACGCGGCGCCGCTGGAGACGCTGTTCCGGTCGCGTGACCCGCTGACGGTGCGGGGCGAGTCGGGAGCGCTGTTCAAAGACCTCGGAGCGGCGACGGCGGCTGAAGACGAAATCGACGGCGAAGAGGTGGCCCACCGCCTGCGGCCCCTCGAGGACTTCGGCTTCCTCTCGGAGAGGAGCACCAAGGCCCTGCACCTCATGGGCATCAGCAAGCTCTTCCCGGTTCAAGCCGAGGCTTTCGAGCCCGTCTTAAGCGGGAAAAGCACGCAGATCTGCTCGCCGACGGGCACCGGCAAAACGCTGGCCTACATCATCCCCATCGTCCAGCGCCTCCAAAGCCTGCCCCCCGCCGAAGCGTACTACCCCCACACGATCGTGCTCGTTCCGACGAAGGAGCTGTGCCTTCAAACGGCGAAGGAGTTCTTGCGTCTTTCGCAGCTCACGCTCGCGGTCGTGTCGCTGATGGGCGGGACGAGCCTGGCGACCGAGGAAAGCGGGCTGCAAAGGGGGGCCGACGTGGTCGTGTGCACCATGGGGAAGCTGGCCCACCACATGGAGTCAGGCCACCTGAAAGTGGACCGGGTCGTGACCATAGTGGTCGACGAGGGTGACATGATGCTGGTCACCAGGGATTCGAACGTCGTACGCCTCATGGAAACGCTGTGCCTCCGCGACGAGAAAAACGCAGGCAACCCGACGCAGGGCATCGTCGTTTCTGCTACTCAACCGGCGTGGTTGAAAGAGCTCCACCGACTGCCGCTGTTCTCTTCGTATGAAAGAGTCGTGATGAAGTCGAAACATGGCGGCATCGGCAACGACCTGATAAGCCACGAAGCGATATCGTACGGCAGGCTGCTGGTAGGACCGCTCGTGAGCTGGCTCATCCAGGACCACCTCGAGAAAAACCGCGAAGGGAAGGTCATTGTCTTTTCGAATAGCCGCATCGGGGTCCGGACGTTGTCGTCAGATCCCAACTTGGCGAAGTTGATGCACGGCAAGCCCACCCTCCGGCTCACCGGCGAGGACCCGCCTCACCTACGGCAGAAGGTGATCAATCGGTTCAACGCGGGACACGTCTCGTTTCTGGTTGCATCCGACGTTCTCTCAAGGGGAATCACCATCGACAACCTCACCATGGTCATCAATGCCGAGATTCCTTTGGACGTGTCGACGTACCTGTACCGCGCTGGAAGGGTCGGCAGGCAGGGAAAGCGCGGGAAGGTGGTCACGATCCTGTCGCCGGGGGACCGCAGCGTGATCGAGAAGATCGCGAGCGAGATGAAGACGCCGATAGTCGTCCGCGAGCTGACCGACGCGGCGAAGCAGAAGCTGGGGGAGGACGTGCGCGTGGCGCGGTCGCACCGGTCGAGGTTCGGATCTTTCTCCTCGCGGGCCGAGACCGGCGCTGCGAAGACGACCGGCCGGTTTCACTCCGAGCCTGTGTTTGTGTCATCTCCTCGGTGGGGGAACACGAAGTAGGCGCGGTCTTTGATCTGGCTGCTGGTGCGTACAAGTCGAACTTTGAGTGCGTGGGGGCGGTATCCCAACCACCCAACGACTCCGGTGCACGTTGCGTAGTTGTGCCGAGGGGTTCACATGACAGTTCACCGACTGCTGGGGGTTCTCCTCTGCAGCGACGCACCCTGATGATGATTGGCTGTTCTCCGTGCGTCGGAGCCGTGTCTGTGGGTTTCTTTTCCGCATGTACCCCTACCCCTCCTGCAGCTGCTGGTCAAGGCGCAGCATGCACTGAAAAGTACCGCATCTCATTCGTCCAAGTAGGGACCTTCGCTGCGATACGTCGTCTCAGTGGGGCAGCAAGAAGAGCTACCATCTCTTGACGTTGTTGCTCCAGAAGAGAACAGCAGACGCGTACGTTTGAAGCTCCCCTAGGCGTGTGTCGGCGGATCCGAACCCCTCGGAAAAGGTTGGCAAGCATGGGAAATACCTACCTAGTGTTCGTTTGGGAGTTGGCCGACGAAGCGAAGGAATTGGCGCTGGCTCGCCCTCGACGTCTGGTTAGGCCTCTTGACGAACTGCGACGGGCGTCGCGAAGTCAGTTGTTCGATTTTACTCTGAGTCCGCGTTCGTCTTCCGGATGAGGCGGGTAGCAACACCTCCTTTGCTACTACCCACGCGTGCTATCAGTACTGCAGAGCGATGGGTCTACGGGCCACCAAGGCATCGAGGCGGTGCGCCACCTAGACGGTGTGCTGCATACAAACTCGCAGACAGGTTTGCGGGGTAGAGCGGCCTTGATTGCGGCACTGCACAAACTGAGACTCGGGCTTCGCCTTCCTGCACTGTTTCCCCTGGAGACATGCTTCTTCTCCCGCAAGTCTGACTTCGATGCCTCTGGCTGCCGTCACCTACCGTGCCAGAGCCGCTGGCCGCAAAACGCCACCGGTGGGACCACTTGCGGCCACCGTAGAAGGACGGAGGAAGTGAGGCGAGGAAACTCCCTGAATTCGTCTCTCTCTCTCTCTCTCTCTCCCTCTGCTTCTTCCCCCTTCTTTTGCGGTTCGCAACTGTTCAAAAAGCTTCATTTCGCCGCCGAGTACTCGTTTCATTGGGAACCAGTACGAGCAGAACCGACTTCTTCAAAATAATACCAAAGACATTTCGACGGCACGTTTTCGCTCCGCTTTTCCCGGGGTTATGACACGTGTTTCAGAAAAGACAATGCAGATGCTTTGCGCAATGCGCAGCCAGGTTGACGAAGCGGTGCTGAAACGTCTCAGCTTAATACAAGCTAGTTCTTGTCAAAACCTCAACTCTAGACTCTGGTCAGTGGTGCCTGTGGACTGCTCCTCACAACACGTGGCAGAAGCCCAACTTCGCAGCACATTTATCCAGAAAGAACGAACAACTGATTGAGCGTACCCAACCCAATGTCAATGATTGGAAGGTCCCAGACTTATGTCAATCAGTACTTGGTACAGAGGTTGTGCACCTTTGCACCCCGGTTTGTGAAGCTCCGCACGTCTTCTTTGTGTTAACAATGCATCGTTGGTACTAAAAATTAGTAGTTGACAGCGTACTACATGAAACTTACCAAAGCAGGTGAGTTCCGCTAGTGCGCATAAAGTCAGAGTCGAGCGTTAATGGGCTGCGGGTCGCAACCGGGCTCACTTACCAGTATCTCTCTCGGACTCTGTGTCATCAAAGCATGAACATCCACCCACACCAAGGGCGTGGAAATTCGAAGCCTCCGCCAGAGCGGCTTGTATGTCCTAGCAGAGAAAGAGACCGGCGCAGCTTGAAAAGCAGCCCGGGTCTGCCTGGGTGTGCGCATTGACAGGCAAGGCTTGGAGGGTGCAAGGCGGGACGAAAGAGAAGAGGTCTTCCGCCTCCGTTTGCGGAAATGCAGGGCTTTCGGAACGCGAGCGCTGAGCGGCGCGTCGTGGCACAGCAGCGGTGGAACCTGCGAGGATTCGTCGCCGGCGGCGGCTGCGACAGCGTCCGGAACGTCTTCTTGCTGTCGCTGTGCTCCGGGTCGCAACCAGGCTCACTTACCAGTATATATCTCTCTCTCTCTCAGACTCTGTGTCATCAAATATGAACATACACCCACACCAAGGGCGAGGGGAAAAGGAAATTCGAAGCCTCCGCGAGAGCGGCCTGTATGTCCTAGCAGAGAAAGAGACCGGCGCAGCTAGAAAAGCAGCCCGGGTGTGCCTGGGTGTGCAGGGCTTGGAGGGTGCAAGGCGGGACGAAAGAGAAGAGGTCTTCCGCCTCCGTTTGCGGAAATGCAGGGCTTTCGGAACGCGAGCGCGAGCGGCGCGTCGTGGCACAGCAGCGGTCACCCCGGCGGGAACCCGCCGTCGATGGCCGACTCGCTCTGCGAGGATTCGTCCGGCGGCGGCTGCGACGGCGTCCGGAACGTCTGCTCGCTGTCGCTGTGCGACGAGCCGCAGACCCCGTTTTGCAAGGTCAGCGGCACGCTGCACCGCCAAGCCGGCGTCGCCTGCCACCCCATCTTGAAGCCGGTCCAAGGCAGGGTCGAACGCGTCGAGGACCAGGCCGACTGCGACAGACGGGCGCAGGTGCAGCATCTCCGGAGCGAGCTGCGCCGGAGGAAAGAGGAACACGCGCTTTTAGAGAAGCAGGCCGCCCAGCAGTCGTCGTGGACGGAGGTCATCTTGAACAGGCTCCGGGCATCGGCGTTCGACCGGTCGTTCCACAAGCCGCTGCGGCCGGCGTCGCAGTCCCCGCGGTTTTCGTCCTCGCGCAGCCAGACCGAGGCGTCGGACGGCGGGCGCGCGCCGCTAGCCGCGCTACGGCCGGCGATGAACACGCCGTTCAACTCGAAGTGCGCGCCGCACCGCGCCGCCGGCAAGCTCGAACCGTGGCCGGTCTTCGCACCCGACCGCGTCACGTGCCCGCGCCTCGACTTCACGGGGCAGTTCCGCGACGCGTCCGAGCAGCGCCGCCGGGCGACCACCGCTTCGCGGGACCGCAGCGACTCATTCTGCACCCGGGTCTCCACCCCGACGCTGCAAGGGGCGCCGTCGATCCCCATCCGGGAAGGGGGCCCCGACTGCTTTCGGGACCCGATTCCCCCATCGTCAAGCATGCATGCGAGGCGTGGAGCATCTGAACACGAAGCTAAAATCTTCCCCCTGAACGACGCTTTTGGCGCGGACTCGCCGTTTTGGAGCGCGCTGAAGGAGGCCGTCCGCGATGGCCCCGCCGCGAACGCGGCGCGCGGCGGCGTGTACTGCCGGGTGGAGTGCGGCGGGGAGGAGCTGGTGGTCAACCAGAGCTTCTTCGAGAGCTTCGTCGCGGTTTGGAAGTCGCTGAGAGGCGACGTGCCGAGCTTGGCCGTCTCCGCGTGCCAGTCCGACCACCGCCACCACGACACGGAGGAGACTTCGCGCCGGCGGTCGCGGACGCTGGCGGACGCGGGTGCCTCGCGCGCCGGGCTGCTGACGGGGCCAGCGCAAAAAAGGCGGAGCGTCAGCGCGGCTTCAAAGTTCGGCGGCGAAGGCGGCCACCAAGGCGGCCTTCAAATGGGCGGCGGTAGCCATCGAATTGGTGGTGACAGCCGCCCCACCGGCGGCGAAGGCAGCCACCAATTTGGGGGTAGCCACCAGCTCGCCGGCGAAGACAGCCACCACATGGGTGGCGGCGGCCACCAATTTAGGGGGGGTAGCCACCAACGCGGCTGCGAAGGCAGCCACCAAATCGGCGGCGGCGGGTGCGCGCTCACGCGCACGCCGGTGCCGAGCGCGGCCGGCAGCGGTCGGGTGTCGCTGAACTCGAACTCGACGGTCTCGTTCCCCGGGGCGGCGGCGGCGGCGGCGGAGGAGGAAGGCCCTCCTCAGGCCCCGCGCGGCGCCGGCCGCCGCCGCGGCTCTGCGCTGTCTTGCGAGGGCAGCGCCGAGCGGTGCATCTCGCAGATCCGCGAAGTGCGCCCTGCGCAGCAGTGGGCCGTCTCGTCGCACAAGCCGCTGCACCAGCTCCAGCAGGCGCTCGGGCGGCCCTTCGACGCGGGCGGCGACGAGGTCTCCGTGCTCCGGGCCAACGCCAGCGCGTGCCCCGCGAACGCTAGCGACGCGTCGCTCGAAGACCGGCTGCGGCACTTGGAGGTCGCGCTGCAGGCGCCGCCGCGGCGCGGCGCCGCTCCGGAGCCGGCGTCCATTGAGGAGCGCATCGCCGCCATCGAGCAGACCATCCACGACGACCGGGCGTCGCAACGGTCGACCAGCGCGGGCCCGTCGACCGCTGCGTCTGTCCGCGTGCGTGACGCCGGTGAGTTCCGCGAGTCGGAGCTCGACGTGGTCCTAAGCCGCATCCACGTTCTCGAGGTGCGCGCCTTCTCAGTTTTCTTTTTGTACAAGCACCTGCTTTGTAGGAAATGCTTGAGGAAACTGCCAGTTGCGATAGATCAAAGGAGGTAAATGTGCTGTAGCCCACACAGGTAAATCGTAAGCGCTCAACAAAAACGACCCACTTTGTATGGTGTGGTCGGTGTAGCCAAGGGGAACTACGGGGGAACTATTGTGTCTGCATGGAAGGGAAGCTGATAAGAAGTTACTTCTTGATAAACTGCATGCCCTCACCCGAAGCATGCGATTCAAGGCTAAGGTTGTTGTGGGCAAACTGCTCTACGATCTCTGGAACAGAAGGATGCAGTCCGGAGAGCTTCCGGTTCCTCCCAGAGTAGAGGAGCTGAAGCAAACGCCATCTGGGCCTCTATACGTGATTGCGGATCACCTTCTTGCCCAAACCCAAGAGGGATTGGAGTGTCGGAATGACGCGCAAGGAGAGGCTCTTGGCTTGTTTGCTTCTTTCGCTGGCGAGAGGGAGACTTTGGACACGGTACCTGCATTCCAACTCGTCCCTCTCCGGAAAGCAAGTGGGTGGAGGTCCTGGGACTGCGAAGGCGTGACTACCCCACACAAGAAGGACTCGCTGTCTCTGTTCTGTCCCTGCCGCCATAGCCATCTTATCCTCGGCCAAGCACCAGTTTCTCCTCCTGCAACGCAACCTTGTCTTCAGCATGGCCATTCTGACTGTCATTCTGATTACCAACCTTACTCCTCGCTCGGGTTGCCGTCTTCGACCGCGACCGCCTCTGATAGTTTGGGTTAGAATGCAAACAATCTGGGGCGATAATTTGCATCGCAGGTGTCGCGGTTATCTCTTCGTACGTGATGTGTCATGCTTTCGCCTCTTTAGCTCGTCTTGATCGTCGCGCTCAGGCGCGCGTTTGGTGCCTCGCTTCTTCTTCGTTTGCTCGTCCAGGTTCATCGCTTGCGCGTCGATTTCTGCTTCTTCAAGGCGCTAGGGCGATGACCGCGTTGCCTTCTGTGGGGTCGTCTGCCCGCTCGACTTCTTCGCTTGCGCTTTGATGCGTCCTTTGCGCCTTTTGATCCGTCTCCGCCGGAGTCCGATCGCCGCTTCTTCGCTCGCGTTGGCGCCGTCTTCTCGACCTTCGCGGTGGCGATGAGGTTTCCCGCTCTTCGGTCCCAACTTCTCCCGCTGCTTCCGGGAGCACCAGCCCCTTCCGACAGCACAGTTTGGGCCTTCGACTTCGCAAGTCCGCGAGCCGGCTGCAGTGCGCACGTCGGCATGCCATGGTCAGGTGTTCGTTGCGGCAGCACTATGCTATCGTCTTACACGTCGCGCATTGCGTCATGCGGTGTTGCCGGCAGAACTTCACCGCTAGGCCGTCGTCATCCTTGTGGTGGGCCTCACAGCACCACGCCACCGACTTGCCCCGACGCTTTCACACGCCGCACTTCACTTTCTGGTGCTCGTGGCACACCCGCTCACTCCACCTTTCGTGTTCCGTAGCGTCGTTGAACACCGTCCATCTCGCCGCACGCTTCGCCCTTCCACCTCCGTACGTCGGGAAAAGATCCATCCCCCGCGCCTCGCCGCTGAACTCGTGCCGTCGTCAGCTGTGTCTCGAGCACTTCCATCGTCTCCGTACCACCACGGAAGATCGGCCTCATCTCGTACCCCGTGAGGCTTCCACCGTTCTCAGCGACCCTATCTTCTCCAGTTTCCTGCCTGGCAGAAGCGGTCCGTCGCCGTTTCGCACCAGCGCATCACTGACGGTTTTTAAAAGTTTTGCGAGTACCCTCGCGCGCATGCTCAACAGTGTCCGGTCCGTCGTCGCTACGACACTGCCCGGAAGATCCAGTCCGGTGCACACTTCAAAGTCGACGGCGACCGATCAGCACTTCCCATCCAGCCAATACTGCAGCGCCCGGAACTACCTCTCTCCTCCGACCGCCGCGAATGTCTCCGGTCCCGCGATCACTTCGACCCGGCCGGCGCGGGGCCTCTGATAGAGCCGTTCCTGCTCTCCTTTTAGCTGGTCCACCTGTCAAACCGTGACTCCCAGTCCTTCCTTCTCATCCTATTCGTTCCTCTTCGGAGCTAGTGCTGCACCTTTGTAGCTCTTCCGTCCCACCTCCGCCAGGGCTGACTGCAGGAAGTGGTCACCACAACGGAATTCCCCCCCGAAATTCACCGATTCTGGCCTGGACCAGGTGGCTTGTCTCCTGGGGTTTCTGATCTTAAGACGCTCGAATTACCCAAAATTGTCCGGATTTTGTGACGAAAAAGTGCAAGGTAGCTTAGAAATGCTCTCCAGGACCCAAGGCTGCATCCCTGAAGCACTCAGCAAAAAAACAAGAAAAAAAAAAAAAAAAAGACACCCCCCCCTCGTGTTGAACTACGGGGGAACTACGGGGAACTGGCCCACCGACCACACCAATGTAGTTGTATTGTTTTTTCCCCTCTAGCCTCTTCGAAATGAGCACAAGGCAGTCCCTCGAGTATTTTTACCAAACATGCAATGTTGGAGGAAATAAGAACGCGTCACAGGCCATCCACGGCGTTTCCTTGCGCCCTGTACCAAGAAACAAACGTCCAGGGCAAAGCGTTCAACGAAAAACAATTCCCTCCCCTCATCATTTTCCGGTGTCAACCGTGGTTAGCCAGTGATGCGTCTTATTTTTGTATAAACACCTGCTTTGTACGAAATGCTCGAGGAGACTGCCAGTTGCGAAAGATCAAAGGAGGTAAAGGTGCTGTAGCCCACAGGAAACACAGGTAAATCTGGGTTTAGTGGCGGGCGTAAGCGTTCAACCAAAAAAGACCCACTTGCAGTGTCAATAAACGGCAAATCAATACAGGCGGCTTTGGAGCAGACACGGTACGACCACCACCGCGAGATCAGCAAGGTGGAAGCCCGGCTGATGACCGAGGCTGGCGCACGGCACGAAATCGTGCAGGAGCTGGACCGCGTGAAGCAGCGCACGCGCGTGCAGCTGCTGCGAATGCGTGGTGAACTCCGCAGCGAGAAGCAGGCGCACCAGCAGCTGCGCGAGGCCGCACCGCCGCCCGCGCGGGCCTTGCAGCAGGCCGCCGAGACCGCGGTTGCCGCGAAGCGCAAGGAGCACGAAGCCGCGATGAAGTGCCGAGAAGCCCGCCTCCGCAACGAATTCAGCACCGCCGCCGCGGAGCCGCCCTTGAAGCCCTCGAAGAAGCCGGACCCCCCGCCCCCGGGGACCCCCCCGCCAGAGCAGCGGAAGCCGGCGCGCGGCAGCCCGCCGCTGGCGATACCGCTGGAGGAGCTGGCTGTGTCGAACCCGATCGCATCCCCGGTCCTGGCCCACCACGCGTCGTGTGTGCCGGAGATGCCGCCGCTGCGCAGCCTGTCGGAGCCCCCCGGCGACGTCTCCCACCCCTCCCACCTCTCCCACCCGGCGGCGCCGGAGCAGAAGGGTCCGACGACACCCACGGCGCAGAAGCCGCCTCTCCCCAGGCTCGCCACCCCCGGAGCCGGTGCCGGGAGAAGGGACGCGGCCCCATGCGCGCAGCCGCCGCTCCCCTTCAACAGCGACGCGACCGTTGAAGGCGCGGGATCCGAACCGGGCCCCGCGGAGTCCCCGGCGTGGCGGGATGGCGCGCCGCCGCAGCCGCCGCCGCCGGGCGATCCGCAGCAGGCGCTGTGCGCGGTGCTGTCGACGTTCTCGGCGGGCGACGGCGCGCCCGGCGCGCACGACCTGCCGCCTTTCCTCGTCGAGCGGTTCCTGACGCTTTCCCAGACGCTGCTCAGCAACCAGAGCCTGCCGCAAGACGAAGAGGTGTGCGTCTTTCGTGTTCACACGTAATTGCAGAACTCGAAAGCGAACGCTGGTAGCGTGTTTGGGAGGATATTGGCCTCACGATACACTCGTTCACTCTTCCATAAGACTGTCAACTGTTTCCCGGTCACCTACTATGTCGGCGAGCGAGGATGGCAGTCTTTGGTCTCCAACTGACTAATTTAGCCTACACGAACAATGGAAGGCTGGTATCAACAGCAGCTTCCATTGTACCGTCAGCAAGAACGAATTGTTACGAACCTGGCTAGCAAAGCAAGTAGGTAAAGTGTGCGCGAAAGGGGCCATGCATGCCCTCCCAAACCCACCCAGTACGTATTAGCTTAGAACCCATTCGACAAAAGTCCCCCGGAGACTCTAAAACCCCGGATTCTCAAGCGAACTAGAACTCTAAGAAACCACCCTTCTCCGCAGACGCTAGCGCTGATTGACAAGGTGAAGAACCTAGAGGCGAAACTTCTCAACAGCGGCGCCTTGGCGGTGCCGCAGGCCCCGCGGTCGTCGCCGTTCCCACTCCCCACGCCGTACTTCGCGGGCGAGGAGGACGGCGGGCCGGGCGCTGCGAGCGCGCAACCGGCCAGCCGGCACCACGCGCCCACACACCTCCCCGCGACGCCCCGCGGCACCGCGCAGCTGCTAGAGCCATGCTCCAACCCGGCGTCGATTTCGCCCAACGACCCCGCCCACCTCCCCCAGCCATACGCGGCCAGTGCGCCGCAGACCCCGTCTGCCCTGCGGCCCGCGCTCCCGCCGCTGGCAGTAGACCCGAACCAACCCGCCCAGGGCCACCAACCCCAGAGGCACCACGTGTCCAGCGGCTTCCAATACCCAACCCCGCCGCAGACCCCGTCGGCCCTGCGCCCCGCGCTCCCGCCGCTGGGCGGAGACCCGAATCAACCCGCCCAGGGTTACCACCACCCCCAGAGGCACCACGTGTCCAGCGGCTTCCAGTACCCAACGCCGCCAGGCTCTGGGTACGCGTCATCGGCGGCGCGGAACACGCTGGGTGACCAGGCGTCGCTCGGCGCCGGGGGTGATCCGCTCCGGCCCGGATCGGACTCGGACTTGAACACGGCGGAGCTCGACGACGAGATCCTGCACGCGGCCGGGACGCCGGCCGGGGGTGCGTCGTGTTGCCACGGGACGCCCGCCGGGTCGCAGGCGCCGGCATCTCCGCCGACCGACGCGCTCGACATTTCGGAGATCACCGAGCTGCTATCGCCGGCGGCACACCACGACCGCCGAGCCCCTGTCGACCTGTCGATGGGTGGCGATGCGACGGAGCTATCGCCGGCGGCACACCACGACCGCCGGACCCCTGTCGACCTGTCGATGGGTGACGATGCGACGGAGCTGCGGTTGGAAAAGCTCGCGGCGCAGGTGCGCGCGATGCTTCAGCAGGGCTGCGACGAGCAGCCGGGGTCTGCGCCTGGGGCGTTGAGTCCAGGGGATTCGAGGCGGTGTAGGAAGCCGCTCGCGTCGTGTGTCGAAGGAGGTGGCGGCGGGTTGCCCAAATCGCCCTTGGGAACCGTTGGTCCGTCGGTCGAAGCCGCGGCGTTCCACCCGCGGCCGAGTGACGCGCAGCTCCAGCATCGCGGCCGCAGCCGCAGCCTGCGCGGCGATGGCCCCGCCGCCAAACCGGCGCCGCTGCCGCCGGTCACGACGGCCGCCGGCCTGAATGATGAGGTGTGCCCTTGCCCTGCACCCTCCCTCCTCCACATCTTCCTCGAAGAAGACTTGATGCTAGCATCAACCATGTATGAGAGGCAGTGCTCTGCCTAAACATTAACCTAAGTTTTTCCCCGAAGGTTTTCCTCCCGAAAGAAGACTTGATGCTAGCATCAAACACATGAGAGGCAAGTAGCGCCTGAACACGAAACTAAATTTTTCCCCCTAAAGAAAGAAGGTAGCACGGACTACCAGACCAGCGGAGACCACCGCAAAAAGGAAATCTTTTTCCCTTACCTTATCCTACAAAACCAGCACCACACGAAAAAAAAGCTAGTTATATAACTAGCACGAGCTAGTTAGGGTGGACTATTTTTTTTTGTCGTATAAGATCGCAGATCTTAGAAGATTAATATATCCGACGAATACCTAACACTCGTTACAGGTTGAATAACCCCGTCGCTATCCCGAAAACATCGTACCTTCACCCCTCGCTTGCCCACCCACCCTTGTCCCCCTTTTTTCTGAAGCCGTGTCCTGAGGCGTCACGACGATTGTGACAAACACACCGAATCACTGCCTGACCTTTCTACTTTCGATTTATGCATCACCCGCGACGGTGAAGACGAAGCAGCAGACGGAGCCAGTATACGCAGTAGGAGGAGGATGTATTATATTTGTTCCGCGTTACAGGGACAGCAGTCAGTTGAGAGACTGGCAGGTGAGCAGCGTCACCTCCCCTAGCGAGCTCTCGGATCAAGCTGCGTCTGATGCAGCTGTTGTATGGATCGCCTACATACACTCAGCCGCGCGTGCCTTCATTGCGAAGGTTACTGCTGCGGCCTTCTGGGTGGCAGCTGTGTCAGGTCAAGTAGCGAGATCTGAGGCCCTGTGATGGCTGAGTGCACACCTAAGCAGGGCTGCATCCTCGTGTTGTAGCCGTGTTGTGTATAAGGCTTCGTGGGGGCCTGGTCAACCACCTCATCACTATAGGATCCAAACCTTTCTCGACAGTGATTGGGCAGTCTGGATTGCCGGGGGCGGGTCTCCATGAAGAAGAGAATTGTAAAGCAAGACCTGCCCCCTGCGCCTGCTGTCTCCGGCTGCTTCGGCAGACGACACCTACTACTTCTACTACTACTACCGCGTTACACGGCTCCCCAAAAATTTCCGCGCGCGCGCGAAAATAAAAATAACGGGACAGAAAACAGGGGACTTTAAAAACCCGGTGTCCCGGTGTCAGACACCGGGAAAACCCGGTGTGTCAAAAACTTTCACTCTAAAAAAAGTCAGAAAAGTTCTGGGACAATTTTTTTTCCAGATTTCTGTTTTGTCACTGTGCAGGCCGGAAATTTTCTCGTGGAAACTACCGGCGGAGTTTTCTTTCGTGGGAAGGGAAACTGGTGATGGACAATTTTCTCATGACAGAAAACTGATGGAAAATTTCTCATGGCAGAAACCACCGGCGGAAATTTCTTTCACGGGAAGCTTGGCGGAACACTTTTCTCACAGAAATTGTTGGTGGAAATGTTTTCTAACGGAACCTTCATCAGTGGAAATTTCTCGTGGCAGAAACCTGATGGAAATCTTCTCATAGCAGAAACCACCGGCGGAAATTTCTTCGTCAGAAAACAAGGAAAAAAAAAATAGTTGGAGGCTCCCTTAGGAACTTGACACAAACCAAGTTCGTAAAGGTAGTGGGGGAACTTCGGAAAGGGCATGCCCGAAAACGGCATGCCCGAAAACGTCAAAAAACCACCCACACCAGCTGTTGAAACACTCAAATTTCGACTTTTGGCTGGCGGCCTGCTGTGTTCCAGACTGTTCTCTTCTGCCGCATTACGGTTGCGCGACTTGCTGTGGCTCACCCACAGGGATATTGGCCTTCGTCTTGGCAACCGTCTTGATTATGGGCCCGAAGGTGTTTCCTAGCCAGACGCAGTGATCTTGCACATAGGCACCGGCAAGTAACAGTATCGACGCGGTGTTTTCTGCCCGCCCGTGACTGTGTGGCGAAGATCATAGCGAAGCGTCGCTTTTACTAGCTACTGTCTGCGCCCAAGGCTCGGAAGGAATGATAGCATCCTTTTCTTAACCTCCTCCTCAGAATGCTGGAGAGAGCTCCGGTGTTAACCGCGCGATTTCTCCGTAAACTGATGCATAACCTCCCAGTAGTCGTCGTATTTCGACGATTACTCGAAGACGTGCGGTACACGATCTTGCTAAACTCCTCCGCCGTGAAGTCTGTTCCGGGAAGTTGCGCGAGCT
Organism: Diplonema papillatum; assembly: GCA_030068145.1. Lineage (NCBI taxonomy): Eukaryota > Euglenozoa > Diplonemea > Diplonemida > Diplonemidae > Diplonema > Diplonema papillatum. The sequence goes on along the minus strand of JAPJBO010000036.1, from coordinate 434,981 downwards.
GCTGCTCTGTTGATGTTCGGGGCACATTTGCGTACCCCTGTCACAGAAGGGTACATCAAGTGCGCTTTGTCCCGGACACCCTCCAAAGTTGACGAGTCAATTTTTTATTGCTCTTATGAAGCTTCGTCCCGAGCCCGTTAAACGTGTTCTCGACTCAGATGGTCTCAAAGTAGTGTGTCCGCTCACTTGTACTTGTACACCCAATCGAAATGCTGGTAGCTGTTGCAGGAATCTGACCGGGCATGACGACAAACAGGCAGTCCCAGCACGGTGTCGAGCGCAAAGGGCTCGAGCTCAGCTGTTGCCGTCAGCTTGCTTTCCGGCTCTTTCCAAGATGAACTTCCTTGCGTCGATGACATCTTGCTGCCAGTCACGCGTGGGGTCCCTAGCAGGGACAGCGCAAAAGACTTCGATTCTGAAAACCAAAGCGTAGCAAACAGCTCGGCGAAACTTCGCTCTTGTTGCTGTCAGTTTTCAAGCCTTGTTGACGCCCTTTGCGTTCCGTCAGCAACGTCGCCACAGGAAGTCCATCAAGGCTGAGCAAGATCTTTGTCAGCTTTTGGAATGGGGTGCGGCCCTTTTTGTACAAGCGCACGAAGCCGATCGGGTAGTAGGTGATCATACGATTGAACAGGATCACGCACGACTTGCACTCCTCAGCCAGCTCTTGCAAGGGAGCAACACGCACGGTATTTCTTTTTGGGGAAAAGTGCCTTAGGGGACTAGTCCCAATGTGAAATGTGCCCTCAGGGGACTAGTCCCTATTTTGCATTACAATTCCATAGTTGGCAAGCAAAGCAAATTTAAGCAAAGTTGGTGACCCCCGAAAAAAGCAAAGTCGATTTGCTTCAGATTTACTTCAGATTCGCTTAAATTCGCTTAATTTTGCTTAAATTTGCTTAAATTTGCTCAAGCAAAATTGAAGCAAATTTAAGCAAAGTTCGGAAGGAATGGTGAATCCAGCGTTGCATGCGGGCACTGTTCTTCATAGTGAATGGGACATTCTGCAGGGAAGTACCCCTTTTGTCCAATGTGCAGCGCGTGGCCGAAATAGTGGACCACAATCCCATCCCCTTTGTACCTTGAGTCCCTTGAGTAGTAGTCATGTTGTCGCGCAAACCACGAACAAACGCCATTGCGGCATCTATGCTGGTTCTTCCCCAGCGTCGTTTTTCGAACCGTTTGCCTTACTTCCCGGTTTGCCGCAGTCTCTTGTTCGCTCTGCTCTTTTCAACGCTTTTCGTGGATTAGAAGGTCGGTATCATGCAGGGTCAAAACCTTGTGTCTTTTTGGAAATGGCCAAAAAAAAAATTTCCGGAAAACTTTTGGGTTTTTTTTGAATTTTAAAATTTTGGAACAAAAACTGCGGTAATTTTTGAGGAAGTTGAGCAATTTTTTTTTCCCCCCAAATTTTTTTTTGGGGAGCGTTTTAAAAAGACACAAGGTTCTGGCCCTCAGACCGAACCTCACCCGACACTCGGATGAGGTTTGTTACTTCACCGCCGTAGGCTGTTCCTGCCTGAAGGTCTGTTTGGCTGTCGGTGTTGAACTCTTTCTTCAACAGCATTGCCCAGCGTCTGCGCTCATTCTGCGGTTCTTCTCTCTTGCCTGACTCCTTGCTTCCACCGGGCCTGCGGGTAGGATGAAACCTGCCGCTCAGGGTCACAGCTTTGCGAAGCCCTGCCGCTGCGGCACGGCTCGCACCTTGTCACCGGCCTTACTTGCCGTCTGCTCTTGGTAGGTGCACATCGACTTCTGGTTTCTTCGCTGAAGAGGGCACATAGGATGCTTCTGAGTCGGGCGAGCCAATACACAGGCTGGAGGCCCCCGCTTTGTTGAAAGGCGTAGTGCGGATCTCACCCCTCCTTCCATGAAGGGCGACTATGTAAAAGGGCGATGGTGGACAACACCGTATGAGTTCACTCCGAGGCGCGCGGGCGATTGCCGCGATTTCCTCACGGCTGAGGTGCTCAGCTCGGCGAAGAGGACTACCGCCCTCAGAGAACAGCGGCTGGAATTGGCGTATGTTTCCACGAAGGAGCAGCTCGCCGACCCGCTATCGCGCGGTCTACCAACGCCGCAGTCATGGTTTTGAAATGGTGTTTTAGCCCTGGACACTTCTCTAAAAGTTTACATCTTGACCATTGTCATGTCAACGCAGCGACTCCGCGCACGTGAAGAAGTTCGTGGCATACACACGAGAATCTCTGCATGACTTTTCTACGTTTGTTACGCACCATCAATCTGGCATCACGCGGCAGCAAGGACAAGAGCAGCGAGTACGGAGCGGTGAGACGGGCGAGGAGGAGAGTCTTTATTTCTTTTTTCGGAGAAATTGCAGGATCGGCACGCCGAATACAAGAGGTACCTCTTCTTTTCGACCACCCCAAGTAACAAGAATTGACATGGGCGGCTTTAGATTTTCATCTGAATGACATCTCAACACAACCAAGTTGTCGACAACTTACAAGTAAAAGAATAAAACAAACCTACGCATCTTCCATGAATCAACTTACGCAACAGAGTCGCACCAGCTCAAATAGCACGACTCGGTCCCGTCGGAAGTTCTGGTAGCATTGGGCCCGGTAAGATCCGGGGTGGCTCCATGGGGGGCTTGGGCTTAGCAGTCCCATGGCCTCTGAAACGGTGTTCAACCGGCGGAAGCTGCTTGGGGACACATCTAGCGTCGAGGTACGCTCTCCGCACCTCATTTCTTCCACATCAAAGCAAGTGAATGCGTGAGGAGCTGTCCTGAGAGAAAGTCACGCCTCGGCAGGCTCCCCACCGACCTCTATCGCTACTGCGCTGACCTGGGAAAGAGGTAGGAAGAATATCTATCAGCCCCTTTCTCTCTGAGCGTCAAGCCGTTCACAATTTGGTCTTTTAGCGCAACACGAAGACACAACAAGTTCTTCGAGCCCACGCGGCACGATACCTCCCCGTCCCCGACTAGAGAACGGTGGCGATTGCCTTGTACAACATTATATCTCGTCGTTGATTGTTGTCCCGCCACAATAGAACCGCCTTCCCTCTTTCTTTTTCTTCGTCTTTCTTTCCCTAGAGCAGCTGTTTCAAACATGTGCCGTTTCTCTCTATCGGGCGTGCCGAGTGGAAAAATTGATGCTCTCACGGCGATGTGTCGGAAAGATTCACACAGGAAAGGATTCAGCGACGTTGGACAGTTCGTAGTGCCGAAAGCCACGCGTCGCCGTGGCAGCGTGTTTGGAAGGAGATTCATGACCAAACGATCATGTTCACATTCACTCATTACTGGTTTCCCCCGGCTCGTAGGAGCAAAGCCGCGTTTGTTGACAACTGAAGTGGTGATACTATCTGGGTTCGGGTACGCGGGTTTGCGGGTTCGGGTATGCGGGTTCGGGGATGCGGGTTTGCGGGATTGGGCATGCGATTGATGAGGAAACATTAACAGTTTTCTTTTTTAAATCCAAAAATAGCTATTTATTCAGTGACAATATTGAGCGATATTTCACTTGGACAGCGTGAAATTTTGATTAGTTGGAGTTGTGTAGTTTGCAACGCGAGTGCTCGGTCGTTTGCAGGTGATCAGCAGGTGCACACTTGGTCAGTTTGCTGCAAGTCGAGTAGCTCAGAATCGCAAGTACAATGGTTGGGAAAACTAGATTCCCGAGAATGGAATTAAAACATCCATGTTGCTACAGGATGGCGTGAACTTTGAGAAGTCGCGAGAGCTGGTGTGTTGTAGTTTGCAACGCGAGTGCTCGGTCGCATGCACATGCACAGCAGGTGATCAACAGGTGCACGCTTAGTCAGCTTGCTGCAAGTCGAGTTGCTCAGAACCGCAAGCACAATGCAGACGAACTCAGGCGGCTGGCACCCCGTGAGACTCTTTCCACCCCCGGAAAGTCTCTTTTTAACCCGGGGGTAAAAAACCTCGGCCGGGGGTGGAAAGAGTCTCACGGCACGGTGCACTAGTAAAAGTGAAAAAGGTGTTTTGATGACTAGTGCACTAGTAAAAACACTAGTCATTTTTACTAGTGCACTAGTCATTTTTACTAGTGTCCCAGTAAAAATCCACCTGTTCCGAACCGAAATCTGGGCTGGTTTGTAAATTTCAGAGGGTCCCACCGCACAACTGTACCCTACCGTTGCGCTTGCTACCGTGTTCGGAATAATGTTGGACCGGGAAAAGTCGAAATACTTTTCAAAACCCCATAACCTGGGCCAAAAGTCCAAAAAGCTTCCGGTCCAAGTATTTTACAGTAGGGTTCACGCCCATAAGGAAGTTAAAATCCGGGAATACGATAGGATATGATACATGTGGTGTCTACAGTCAAAGGCGCGCAAGTCCGTTAACAGCGCCCCACAACTTGGAGAACGCAGTTCCCAACGCGATTCCTTACTGTGCGATAGACGAAAGCTGGGGGTCAGTTGTCTGCCACGAGCGTCATTGAACGGAAAATCATTGGACCGGAATTTCTTTGGACCGGAATTTCTTTTTGGACTTTTTGGGGGTTCTGAAAGTTTTGGACTTTTCCCTGGGAGTTTCACTTTTTGGCGGTATTTTGAAGTCTGACCCAAGCAGTTTTTGCACTCGTTTCGTGTTTCCGTTACACAAATGATGGGACCGGCAGAATGTACGACAACATTTCAAAGCTTCCCGAATTCCGGGCCGAAACGCGTCTAAATTGGTGCAGGTTACCTTTAGTTTCTGTTTGTCCTTAAAAACCCGTGGTGCACAATCATGACTATGGGCATAGCCTGGGTCGCGTAGACAAGCAGCTCGGGTGAGCATGGCGGGGGCGACTCATGAGATTGCCCCCGTCGCCGACCACGTGCCGGAACACGACGTCCGGGACCGGCTATACTTGATCAACTCCTTGAACGTCAGCAGCCCGCTGTCGTCGGCATCCACCGCGTCAAAAACTCGCGTGTCCGCGACTCGGCGGCCAGGAAGGTCGAGTCCTTCCGCGGCATGCCGGTGGCCCTGCTCCGTAAGGCCCGGCGATGCCGCGTGCCGACTACGCTCAGCGACTCGCCACCTTGAGTACTAAAGTAGTACCTTCAAAGCCAATTCTGCAGGCATAAGTCACGATTACTCGTCGGTTTGTGTTTTGCGGCTGAACACGACCTCCGAATCTTCATCGACGGGTGAAGATCAGAGCCAAAGGGGACAGCTTTATCGGACTCAGGGGTGAACACCGACGACCCCCTGCAGATGGCGCAGTACATGGCGCAGCTTGGGTGCGGCGGCCATCACTCAGACGGTGTTAACGAGTTTTCAGATTTTTCTGGACTCGGTGCGAAGAACCTGGCAGACCAGATCACTGCCTGGGGAGCTTGGCCGACGGCCGCCGCCCAGGCTTTGATGTGGGCAAGGGGCGGTGCGGACTCGTTGCCGCTCCTCTGTCCGCATCGTGCTGCGGCACCTCGATGGGATCTCGGGCCCGAACCTCCTGCTTTTCCCGGGCCACGAGTACCAACAACTGCTCGGGACCTGAAGTCCTATTTCTTCCAATTCCCAGTAGGACGGCCGACGCCGGGGAGCCCAACGGGCTACGAGATGAGGCCAATTTTCCGCGGCGGCGAGGAGACGATGGGAGTCTTGGAGACGCAGCTGAAGGCGAGGCGTGGGGGATGGACCTTTTCCCGACGTACGGAAGAGAGAGGGCGGAGCGTGCAGCGAGATGGACGGCCTTCGACGACACCACGGAGAAGAAGAAGGGCAAGAAGTCGGCCGTTGTCGGAGGAGACCCGTGGCTCGTACCGGAAGGGATTCCCCGACACGAAAAGTGGGGTGAGCGGAAAATGTGTGCCGAGCACCGGATGACGCAGTGCACCACATGTAAGACGACAACGGAATGCTGTCGCAACCATCACCACCGATGTCTCGACCATGAGATGCCGACGTGCGACAGCTGCAAGAAACACGCCGACCTTCATTGACCGCACCAGCCCTTGACCGGTCCACCGTTTAGTGCACCGTGGGGGGGGGGGTCAGGTCAGATTCTGCTAACGACTCCGCAATCTGGCCGCTTAGGGCCACCCTGGGGGTACAACAGTGCCAAAAAAGTCCTGCCTGCCCAAAGGTTACATCCCAGTTACTGTCAGGCGGGGTGGCGTCGCAAACTGAGTATACGGTCGCGCTCTTGTTGCGTAGAACCCCGATATCAAGGAAAAGGGGGGTCATCGCAAGCGCAACACAACATTGACAACCAACCACCTCGGTGCCCTCAGAGACCCGAACCCTCCCTGCCCGGTCACGTTGTCCCAAAGGGTCATTTTTTTCTTCGAGAGCTAGAGACTTCTCATACAGCCATAGCAGTGAAACTGGGTGGGTATCCGAGTTGCAGCCGAGACAGAGAAACACTGAATGTTCTTTCAAAAGCTGTCCCAAAGCTTGCCACCGTGTTGCAACACACCTGTTGGTAGCCAGGCATAGCGCCGAGAGCTGTTACAAGAGCCGAAGCCGCCGAAATGACACTCAACGGGAAGCCCAACTCTTTCTGGCATGCTGGAGGTGGTCTACTTCCTGGTGCGACGCTTGTTTGACGCTGGTATCTCGCGACGAGGTGAATAGTCCCTCTCGTAACGTGGCCCGACAAGAGCGCCCGAAGGGCATCTACAAGAACATTCACATGTGCAATAGACAGTGCTGCTGCCAAAACAACGAGTCCTGGGCGGCGTTCTTGCAGCAGGCGTGCCCTTACGAGACCCAGTGTCTGTGCCCTGTGGACTTCCCGTTGCGCCTGCTGGTCAGAGGGCAGGGGATACCCCAAGGGTATCCAACTCTTCGTGTGTAGGAAATGTTTCAGAAAACAGTCTGCGTGCAACGCCAGAATTTTGCGCATGCTGCGTGAGAGAAGCAACACGGTAAGGATTGCTGTTGGGCAATCGGTGGCTCAGAGAAGATAACGTCCCGTGGCATCCTTCGGTGAAGTCGTTAGATGCTGGGGTAGCATCTAGAGGAGTAGCTACGTCGGTGTCGTTGTCGTACGCTACAAACTGCTCGAATCTGCAAGGCTCGAGCAACCTTTTTTGCCAATTGACCCGCAGGTATCTCTGTAGTTGGGTCCTCGGTGATGATCATCTCACTTTCCTGATTGTTATCACCACATTCAATCTCGGAACCATCGGTCTCTGCTTCATCAGTGCCCGCATCGCTGCCGGTACCAACACGAGCGTGTTTGTACTCCAAGCACCAAATCCACCGTCGCTGCTCTCCTATTCTTCTTTCTCTTCTTGATGGCAACCAAGTGGGACAGAGCCTTTTTTAAGGGCTTCACACGACAGTGTGCACGCACGGTTCTGTTTTTGCCGCTTATTAGAGCAGGATTCCAGTCTTTCGGTGGGACCCGGTCGCTCGCGCGAGTGTTTTACTCGGTTCATTCACTACAATAGTGTATTGTGTACACCAAAATATCAACCACCGGATCTTATCTATCCCAAAGGACCCATTCAACTTTGGCCACCCGGAGACTTTAAGAATTCAAAATTTTGTTCAAAGTGAATGCCAACTCTAAAAACTACAAGCCCGTTCAGGGCCCGAAAGGGGAAGGCGGTGAATGCTCCGCCGATGCGCCGCCCGACTTGTGCAGCAGCTTGACATCCTTCGGGTGAACTGCGACAACGCGGGCTCGGCGCACGATGACTTCGCGGAGAGTCTCGTCGGAGCCTCGTTCGCGGCCGTCGACACGGAGTTCACCGGCATCCCGTCCCGCGGCTGGACCCGATACGCGGGGCCTAGGGAGGTGTTCGACGACTACCGCCGGTTCGCAGCCGAGTTCCTCGTGACGCAGGTCGGCGTCGCCGTCTTCCGGTGGGACCCGGTCGCACGGGAGTTCACGCACCGCGTGTTCTCGGTCGACGTCTCGCCGGACATCGCGGCGAACCCCCTCTTTCCGCAGCCAGGGCGCGACGCGTCATTTCGCTGCACGCCAGCATCCCTCAAAATGCTCGCAGCCCACAGTTACGATTTCTCGGCTTGGCTGACCCACGGCGTGTCAGCTAGTGACGCGCGCCGCTTCTGGGAGACGCTCGTAGGGAGCAAAGTGAAGATCGTTGGGTTCCAGTGCGTCCTGGACATCTTGCTGTGCCTGCAGTGGCTTGACCGAGACGGGCTTCCCGCGTCCGTGGAGCAGTTTCTGGCCCGCGTCCACGACAGGTTCCCCGGGATTACAGACATCCGCGAAGCCCTTCGGAGCACCGGCAGCGCGAAGAGCCTGGCGCAGACGTTCGCCGATGCATGCGCGTCGGCCGGTGCCAGCTTCCTGCCGGCCGGCACCCGGCACCACAACGCGGGCGTCGACGCGTTTATGACCGGTGTTTGCTACCAGTACGTCTGCGGGGACCCGGGGGGAAAGGGTTTCCCGGAGTTCCCGTTGGACAGGTGGACGGATCGGTTGTTCATACACGGGGTCCCGTTCGCGTTCGAACCGTGCGCGTCTCCTGTCGTACTCCCCACGCGCGAGTACTACAGCCGGTCTGTCCTCGTCGAGGCGGCAAGTGAAGCGGTGGATCTGCCGTCGTATTTCCCCGACATCAACCCGACGGAAGTCTGCTGGCTCGACTACCGGAAGCGGGCCCTCCTCACGTTCTCCGACTCCGCCAACGCTCTCTCCGCGCAGCGCACCTGCACCGCCCGCGGGTGGTCCGTACCCCCCATCATCGACGACACCCCACACCGCCCCGTCGAGACGATTGCTTCCCCCGCCACCGTGCAGCAACCCAGCGATCAGCCTTCCCAACCCGAAGAGGAGGCCGCAAAAAAGGAGGGCGGGCGGGCGGCTGGGGAAGGAGGAGGAGGAGACGACATTGTTCTGCACATTCCGGCGGGACCGGCCGGGCGAGCGAAGCGCCCGAATGCGTTGTCGTCGCTGGACTCCTTGAAGCTCGCGCTCCGCCGGGCCGGTGCAGGCGGCTTGCCGGCGGCCGAGGAGGCTCGGCTCCGGCCGGCTGCAGGCGGGCGAACTCAGCCTCCTGCAACCCCCGCGCCGTCGTCCGCAGGCGCAGCCGCGGCGCCGAGGTCTCAGCTGCGCTGTGGGAATCGGACATCGAACCCAGAGCGGGACAGCGCAACCAGTGGACCAGGAGGAGGACGGGGGTGTGGGCTATTCGACAACCAAACTAGTTGTTTGGCGGCCTCCGCACCCGAACCGCCCGAAAGACGGAGGTCCCCGAATTCTTTTTCAACCTCTCCAGTTCCCTTTGCGCCGGACCAATACGCAACGCCACCCACACCGGAGCCCGTGCCGGCGCACACGCTAACGCATGCCGTGTCATCCAAACCAGGGTTTGCGTCGCTGTACTCGAAGCTCTACGTGCATTCAGCGGCTTCTGGGGAGAATCTGTGGAAGCAGCGGCGGAAGACCAGGAGGTGCACACTCCGCGTGAAGGCGGCGAAGAGGGCGATGCGAAAGAGGCAGGACGCGGCGCGCCGGCGGCAGGAGGAGCGCGAGGCCGCGCTGCGCCGGCAGAGCGAGATGCTCGAGAAGGGCATGCGCGGGTACCAAGCCGAGGCCGACCGGCTGCGCAAGCTGCTCGCGTCCGAACGGGCGCAGTACACGGAGTCCGTCCGCATGGACGCCGTGGGACCCGCCACCAAGCAACCGCCGGCCGCGCCCCCCAACGACGAACCCAGCGGCAGCAGCCCCCCCACGACACCACACGGCGCCCTCCGCACGTCGGCGAAAATGAGCGGGAAATGGAAGCCGTCGGGTTCTCCGAGCAACGAAGTCGAAAGCAAGCTCGCGCAGCTGCTCTCCAAGAGGAAGGCCACCACGTCGAAAGAACGGAAAGGCGGGCTCCAGCTGACCGCCGAACCGGACGCCAGTCCCGCGGCCGCGAAGCAAAAGTGGCACTCCGTCGGCCCCGTGCACGGGCGGCCGACTCCTCGGCTGCAGCTCCGCCGGGAGGACGAGACGTGGGAAATCAGCCAGTACAACGGCCCCCTCAACATCGTGCTGCACTGCAAGAACCTCAGCGACCCGTTCTCCGTCAAGTACCTCGAGATCCGCGAGTGCAAGAACCTCACCGTCTACTTTTCGGGGTCTCTGCACGCGCTGCTGGCGCAGGACTGCAAGAACTTGGTCGTGGTCGTGCCGGCGGCAGTGCCGTACCAAATGATGTACGGGACCCGGGCCGACTTTCCGCAGAACCTCAACTGCACCCACCTCGGCGGCAGCTTGGACGACGTTCGGTTCACGAGTCTTGGAGACTTCGGCGAAGTAGTCGCCAGCTTGCCGCCTACTACGACTCTCTCCGGGTGCCCCAACATCACGCCCGACGGACATGGAGCGTACTCGATAATACCTCCTTCTCGGCGGTGAACAGGTGACAGTCTGGAAGTTCAGGAGTCTTCCAGACTGTCTCCTTGGGCAGAGTAGAAACAACCTTACCTCCTACTATGACTCTCTCCCGGTGTCCCAGTAGGAGCGTACTCGACCATGCCTTCATTCCGGTGGTGAACAGGTGACAGCCTCGAAAGCTGTTTCGATGTGGAACGACTGTCTGTCTTCACTCCGGTCCGCACCCGCCGTCATCTGAGTTCTCTCGTTTCTTACAGGTTGCGATGTGAACCTCTTGAAAGGGTGCTGAATTGGTGCGATAGCGTCGAGTCTTGACGGTGCAGCGCTCCCGGATTCCTTGCGGCATTCCTTCGCGTTGTCAGAACAACTGCACCTATTCGGAGCCGTGTTCTTGAACCCGCGGTCTCCAACCTTGCCTCCAAGGCGCAGTTGAGGTTGCTGCTTCGGTCCCGCAACAAGATCTGATTCGCCTCCACACGCACCAACAGCCGCCCAGGTTTTGCAGGGAAGCGGCCTCAGCAAGATGTGCTGCTTTGAGTACTTACCAACCTGCGGATTGCCCTACAATTGCGAACGGCCTGTCGCGGGCGACGTGTTTTTGGTGGTAGATTCGAATTCCCCCCCTGCAAATGAAACAGGGTAACAACAAGTGGAAAAACGATCAACCGGCACGCGCAGTAAAACGAAGCGCCTTTCATTCAAGAGGAACGGGCACGTGACCACCGCCTCTTCCTTGTGATCTGCGAATAGTTCTTCCTAGAAGTCAAGTGGGCTCCTCTGGAGACTAAGGGTCAGCTCAGGTGAAACTGGACATCGGTGCAAAATGCACGAGTTCCGCTGCTGCTGCCCTGCCCAACAGACCTCCGCGATAATTGACGCCGTTGAGTGATGGTGACATGAGGTCGTTCCGACGCTCTGTTGTGATTTATGTACCTCATACAGCAGGTACACGATGCTTCAGTACGGTTGACGACCTTCACTTCGTTCAGCCTCCGTCGTGTTTAGTACCGCGCAGCAATGTCTCTGATGTGGTTGCTCGGTCAGAAATGCGCTCTCCGAGCGCCCTGGTTCTCGACTCTGCACACCTGTTTCTCTTTCATGGCAGCCTTGAGCCTTCGAATGATTCGACCACATCCGGGAGGAAAAACGGCGTACTGTATCACAGGTGCTTTAAAGAGCGACCAACCAAAAGGTGAAACGGAGGATCATCACTTTGATGGGAACACCAAGTCAAAGCCAACTGAAAAGTAATGAATTGCGAAACAACCCACGAGCAACCTACAACTGCCAGCTGCATGTCCCCAGGCAAGCAGTTTGTACCGCGTTTCGGATACCCGTAAAACACCGATTCAGGCTACAGCTTTGCCCTGTTCACTCGCTATTATAGGAGCATCCTGTTGCTTTCTTTTCCGGCGCTGCGTGGTATGCGTAAGCTTCGCGCATAAATCTGCAACAGCTGAGGTCGGGTGAGAGTTCTATGAAGGTTGACCACCTGGTCGCCACGAGGACCAGAGGCCCCAAGGAAACAATGCATATGAGTCGATGCCAAACCCCCCCAGGCATCTTGTTAAGAACTATCCATCCATCCATCAGCCGGCTGGCCCCCCCCGGGTCGGGGTGTTTTATTTCTGGAAGGGTTCGGTTTTGGGGTTGGTTTCGAGTTCGGTTTTGAAGCCGAACCCGAAACCGAACCTAAAACCGAACCTAAAACCGAACTTTCCAGAATTAGATTTGGAAACCGAACCCAAAACCGAACCCGAAACCGAACCTTCCAGAATTAGTTTTGGAAGCCGAACCCAAAACCGAACTCAGAACCGAACCCGAAACCGAACTTTCCAGAATTAAATTTGGAAACCGAACCCGAAGCCGAACGCAGAACCGAAGCAATGCCTCGGAACCGAACCCGAAACCGACCCAGAACCAGCCCAGGACCGAACACGAAACCGAACCTTCCAAAACCTAACCAGTGCCCGATAGACCGAACTCGGAACCGAACCCAGAACCGGGGAGGACGGTGGGCTAACAACCCAAGGTGGCAACAGACGGAATCTGCAGCTCCACATTACATCACGCAAGAAGGGCTGATCCCTTCCTGAAGTCATCAACTGTCTTTGCGTCCACAGGAAGCGTGAACTGAACGCAAGGACCTTCCGTGGAACAGTGTACGGAGAGAAGACCACGCAACGGAACAGGCACCCACAAGTAGTTTATAGCAGGACTAATCCCTCACACCGAAGTGATCATGAGTTGCCTTAACGAAACAAAAGACAACCGAGACAGCCGAGCAGCAGATAGCAAGAAAAAGCGGGCCAGGATACGCAGTCTGAGCGCTGAAGTTGGACGACACCGTCCTTTTTGACTCAGCTCAATGCAGTTTCACTGTATTTCACTGGTTATTCTACTGGGAGAGCTAGTTATAATAATATATTATAGCTAGCAGAGCTAGTTATATAACTAGCACGAGCTAGCTATAACTAGCACGAGCTAGTTCTATAACTAGCTCTGCTAGTTATATGCTAGTTGCTAGTTATGTCCGAGCGAGTTATAAATTTCACAAGTCATTGAGCTAGTTAATATCTAGTGAAACCCCATATCTAGTGCGTCGTGTACCGTATTTTCCCGGAACGGCTACGAGCGTGTTCGTCGCCTGATTGCCATCCTGTCACCCAAATAACTTGCAAAAATGCCAGACAGCATAATCGTCATAGGAAATCAACAAGCCTCTGGTCTATAGGTTTAGTTAAACTGACTCCGGTGTAGAGCCGATTGAGAAAACGCGTGCTAGAAGGAACAGAAATGCGAGCGTCGAAACTGACATGATATGCACATCCGCCTGACGACCGGCAATGCGCGGCCGGGTTGCGGGCAGAAGCTGTCGGCGTTGGAGCTGCAGGAGGCGGCCGAAGGGCGCCGGAGGGAGGAGCACAAGCGGCTCGTGCTCGAGACCGGCCGCTGCGTGATCGCGGCGAAGGCGCGCGGGGAGACGAAGCGGCTGAAGACGCAGGGCCGCACCCTGCAGATCGAGGTGCAGCCCGCGCAGGCACGCCCGCTGCCGCTGTACGCGTTGGCATGGCTCAAAAACCCGCCCCACGGCGGCCCGCAGCCAAGGCAGTCAACCGAAAAAAGCACGCCTCCCCCACACGGCAAAGGAGACGGAGACGACACGCACACCGCCCGGCAATCCTCGTTGCTCCCGCCCTTCGACCCGGCAACTGCCGAACCATTTTCTGAAGACGACGAAGAAGCTAGCTGCGATGGAATCCCCGTCACCGAAAACCTCAGAACGTCATCCCTGCCTACCTTTGGTGATATCCTGCGTAGCAGCTCGTATCGGATGTGTACTGCGGCAGGCACCGGGGCAGAAGAAGACGGCCAATACGCCTGCGACGAATCAAACCCGGCCACCCCGCAAGCAGCGCTGCCTCGCATCGGCAGCACCGAGGGCAATGCCGCGGCCGCAGGGGCCGCGCTCCAGAGGACGGCTTCGCACCCGTTTCCGCTCACGGAACCCCACCGCCTTGCGTCGTACCAGGAATTCACGGCACTTTCATCGTACCAAGAATGCACGGCACTTTACCAGGCCCACGCATTGTACGAAGAATGCACGGCACTTTCCCAGGCCGGCCCTTCGTCTTCCGCTGCGGCGGCGAACTCTTCAGCCCCCGAACCCCCGCAGGGCGCACGGACGGAGGGCGGCTGCTTGGTGAAACCAAGGGATCTGGGGGAGAAGTGCTCGTCCCCGTCGCCAGCCCCCGCCGAGGCCAAGCCGCTGCTCCTCGGAACGGCGACGCACCACGAGAACCTGCTGCGGCACCACACGACGAAGTACCCGGAGTTGCAGCTCGAGGCGCACTTTTCGCTCGGCTCGCTCGCGGCCCCGCGGCGCAAGCGCCGCCGCGCCGCCGAGATCCGCGCGCTGTTCCGAACTGCACGCGCAGCGCAACGAACGGAGCTCGAAGCCTTCCTCGCGGAAACCATACACCGGCCGCAGCCGGCGGCCACTCGCCGCCCGCACGCGGGGCGAGCAGGGCTTGCAGTCGGCCCCGGGGCCTGCTCAATAGGCACCCAGACCCCATCTCACCCAGCCGCCGCCCGCGAAGCCAGCAACCCTCAGTCCTCTTCGCGGACCACCACCAGGGCACTCCACCCGGGGGAACCGACCAGGGGGAAGTCGCTGGCCAAGTGGCTTGCCGTGCTGCATCCCCGGTTCCTCCGCCGCGTGCCGCTGCTGGCGGGGCGGAGCCCCGCGGAAAAGGCGGCGGGCGCCGCGTCCGCGGCGCCGCGCGGGGCGCCGCGGCAACTGAAGCCGATGGGCCGGCGGGTGCTCGAGCTGCCAACCGTCCCGGGGGCTGTACCACCTGTGGTGGCGCAGCCGGAGGCTGCGGCGCATGCGACGGTGGCGCGGCGGGACCTGCAGGCGGCGCTGACTCGGGCGGCCGTGGCAGCCAGTTTGGTGGTTCTGGCGAAGGTGGCCACCGGTCCCCTCATCCGCGTCGTCGTGCCCACCGTGGCCCTCCCCAAGCCGCAGCCGGCGAAGTTCGAGTTGGAAGACGGGATCATCCGCAGGGTCGCGCTGCACATGAGCATGCGGCCCACCACCAGCCAGCGCGCCGCGGCCCCGGCGACCGCCGTTGCCGGAACGCTCGCTTTGAAGTCCAGCGCCCTGGCGTCTCCGTCAAGCTCGACGTCCGTATCCATCCGCCAAAGGCTTCACCTCGCGGCCGCCTGCCAGCAGACCACTTTACAGCACCACCCGCCCGGCCCCTGTGCGGCGCAAAGCGTGGCCGAGCTCGCGCTTCCGCCTTCGTCGCTAGACCCGTTGGTCGCCGATACCTTCGGGTCGAGGGACCTATGCGGCGGTGGCTTGCTCAATCGCCGCGAAATGCATTTGCTCCGGCGGCTGCTGCTCCCCGAGGATACCAAGAAAAAGCGGAAGTCGAAGCATCTGGTTCCCAGCTTGCACCGTGTGCCGACTGACTCGCTGTAGCTACGAGGTTCGGTTGCGGTTCTTCGTCACGTGGCGATGGACTTGCTGTGTAGCTACAAGGTTCGGTTGCGGTTCTTCGTCACGTGGCGATGGACTTGCTGTGTAGCTACGAGGTTCGGTTGCGGTTCTTCGTCACGTGGCGATGGACTTGCTGTAGCTACGAGGTTCGGTTGCGGTTCTTCGTCACGTGGCGATGGACTTGCTGTAGCTACGAGGTTCGGTTGCGGTTCTTCGTCACGTGGCGATGGACTTGCTGTAGCTACGAGGTTCGGTTGCGGTTCTTCGTCACGTGGCGATGGACTTGCTGTAGCTACGAGGTTCGGTTGCGGTTCTTCGTCACGTGGCGATGGACTTGCTGTAGCTACGAGGTTCGGTTGCGGTTCTTCGTCACGTGGCGATGGACTTGCTGTAGCTACGAGGTTCGGTTGCGGTTCTTCGTCACGTGGCGATGGACTTGCTGTAGCTACGAGGTTCGGTTGCGGTTCTTCGTCACGTGGCGATGGACTTGCTGTAGCTACATGAACGCTCAGCGGAAGTCGAAACACCGCGTTCCATACTCACATTGTGGCTTGCTGTCTTTTTTAGTTGCTGCACCCCCACAAAAAGAAACACGGGGCCGGAGTACATGCGTCCAACAAGCAACGGCTTTAGAGAAATGGCCCATTTTGGAGTTGTGTTGTTTTCTTCCTCTGTGCTCCTTCGAAATCGGCACCGAGCGGCGCCTCCGAGCTTTTTGCACCTTTTTCACTTTTTCAGCAAGCTAGTCCTTTTGTCGTGAACAATTTACTGACCGCGGCTAGGAAGGTTGTTGCTCAAGCAAGCTCATTGAGTGACACCGAGCGTGCGACTTCGCTCAGTGTTCGATATGACAGCTACTACCCGCACGTTGTGCCCAACAGTCTGGCGATTGCAGTGTTGCATTATCCTATGGCGCAAAACGCTTCTTCTCCCCCACCCTTGCAAATGCAGCCTGCGATGCCCTCTTTCGAGGTTTTCATCGACCCGCTGCTCGCGCTTTCGGCAAGTCTTGTTTCCCAAACCAAACCTATGTAAATTATTTTCTCTCCGTTTCAAGCCAAGTCAAGGTGTCAAGGGGGGGCCTTCATGTGGCGACACTGTTGACCGCACCTTCATTGAGTTGCGGTCGCCGATCTCCCGACCGCCAGCATCATGTACTTGATGCGACGCGGAACAAGTGCTGACAGCACCGCTCGGCGAATATAGGGCCACAAAAGTGGCAAATCGACCGGTCGGGAGGTGCTCAGCAGCCAATGGCCTGATGGCTGAGTGCATACCTAAGCAGGGCTGCATCCTCGTGGTGTTATGTATAAGGCCTCGTGGGGCATGATCAACTACCTCATCACAGTAGGCGCAAACCTTTCTCGACCGTGATTGAATACTCGAGGGACTGTGCTCATTTCGAAGGAGGCGAGAGGGGGCTACAAAGTGAGTCTTTTTCGTTGAACGCTTACGCCCGCCACTAAACCCGGATTTACCTCTGTTTCGTGTAGGCTACAGCACATTTACCTGATCTTTCGCAACTGGCAGTCTCCTCAAGCATTTCCTACAAAGCAGATGCTTACACAACAATAAAACCAACAAAAGGCAGCCACTCGAAACACCACCCCACACCCCTTTCCCCCCCCACACCCGCACACAAACCTTTCACGCGCACGCTCACCCTTTCGCGCGTCCCCACGATGAGCTGGGCAGCGCTGGTTGCGAAGAATAAGGATGTGCCGGTGCCGGAAAGCACGCCGCAGCTGGTCCGGTCGAAGGAGCTGCACAACGAGAAGATCCGCACCGAAGAGGACCTGAAGGAGGAAGAGTCAGCAAAAGCCGGCGAGCAGGAAGGGGAGCCCGTGCAGAAGAAGGGGAAGAAGCACGGCGATAAGCGGATCCTCGTGCTCGACACCGGCGCGCTGATCCGCGGCGCCGGCGGCCTCGCGACGCAGGCTGACGAGTTCACGACCACGGCCGACGTGCTGGCCGAGGTTCGGGACAAGAAGACCAGGGCATTCGTCGATAGCTTCCCCTTCGAAATCGTCCTGCGGGAGCCTTCGAAGGAGAGTGCGCGGGCCGTCGTCGAAGTGGCGAAGGCAACCGGCGACTTCGGCGCCCTCTCCCGCACGGATCTCCGCATCCTCGCACTCGCCCATACCCTCGCGTCTGAAAACAACGAGGTGCAGCCGCCGGCCGCGCGCGGCCCCGATGGCCTCAAGGCGGGCCCCGTCGTAAACAAGTCGAAGCCGGGCACGTCGACGGCGGCGTCGATCCCGTCGCTCCCGGGCTGGGGGTCGTGGGCCGGCACGGAGGACAACGAGGGGGCGGAGGCTGAGGCCGACGCCGAAGCGGAGGAAAACGAGGAAAACGAGGAAAACGAGGAGCACGACGCCGCCGCGACCGGGGAAGGCGGAGACGAGAAAGACGGCGTCGCGGAGCCGAACGCGGACGAAGGCGAAGGCGAACACAAAGACGGATCGGCCGGGTTCCACGCGGAAGAAGGAGAAGCCGAGGACGTCGAGAACGCCGAGGAAGTCGACGGCGGTTGGATCACGCCGGCTAACATCCACAACTACGGAGGGGGTCAAGACGCGTTCAACGACGAGGACAACAGGTGTTCACACCTTTTCTTGAATGCGTGCAGTCAAGTCTGGCTGGCAAACCGAAAAAGCACTCTAACTGAAGCGCGCCACCAAAACCTCCTTGCCAAACATACAAAGGTCGCAAGACACCAAACTGATCGTCCTTCGGGATCGACGGTAGCACAACAACCAGGCACAACCCCGACGAGAACCTGGAGCAAACCTGGCAAGAAGCCGGCAAAACCCCGGCAAACCCTGAAACTGATCACACCATGCTAGCAACAGCTTTGCCATTTCATGCCTCCGACAACAACCTCCCCACACTCTATAAACAGGAAAATCGGGTGCATGACGACTGACTTCGCCATGCAGAACGTGTTGCTGCACGCAGGCGTGCTGCTGGTGAGCGTTCAAGGCTTCCGCGTGAAGTACCTGAAAAAGTGGATCCTCCGCTGCTTCGCTTGCTACTACCTCGTCAAGGACACGACACGGCAGGTCTGCCTTACTTTTAACTAGAACGCCCCCCCGGCTGCGCCGATCATCGGCGCCGTCATTGCACACTGACAGAGCCGCGGTTCGCGCCGCCTCAGACGTGACGATTTACGACCGTAGTAGTGAGTGTGTGCAAGTGTGTGTGTGTGTGTGTGTGTGTGTGTGTGTTGCGGACCCGTTTTAAACGTGGTGCCTCCCTTCACGAAAGTACGACCACGCTCATATACGGCTAAGTGACGGCCGATGCACCCCCGGGCTGGGAGTAGGGGTCTCTGTTCGCCCTTCTGTTTGCGTGATGCTCCGAGCAGCAGCTGGCAAATGCTTCGTTTGCGGCTACGCAGTCGCCGCAGCGTCCTAGTCTGTGAGCTGTGCAAAAGTGCATCCGCGGCCTTAGACCATCCGATCCGTGATGATGCTGCTTGAGGCGACAGCAGGTCTCCGCCGGCAGGCGCTTTCTGACACACTCCCTGCATCGCGGCTTTCTGTGATGCGAGCAAACCACTCCGGGGCGGGAAGTATTCACCGCGCCTTCTGGGGCCTCGATAGGGGGAGCTCCTTTGCACGGATCCGTGCTTGAGCTTCCTGCCGCTTCAGCCCTCGCCTTCCAGTCCGGCTTTCCCTGCGTCCACCCTGCCGGATAGGCCTCCTCTGGCAAAAACGTCGCGGCCCATTTCAGGTGCGGAGGGAACGGGCTGTTTTCTTGTTGTTCTGGCCGGCTTTCTCGTGTGTGATCGCGTATCTTCATGATCACATCCTCGGTCGCGGTCAACAACTGCGCGCCTCGAAACACCCCGCACAACCGTCCCTCCCACAGATGTCAACACGGTGGTGGAGTATTCATGGCCACAGAACCACGGCTGTGCAACCACCTTCCTGTACGCCTTCCCCATTTCTATGAGGCTGAGTGCTTTTCCTAGACCGGATCGGCGGAAGTTCGCCAGCATGGTCTCTTGTTGTTGCCGGGTGGGCCTTCGGCTCTGCACCGTGTGCGTGTGTGTGTGCATGCGCGTGTGAAATCCCTTTCTTCCCGTCCTAGTTGCCAACAGAGAGAAGAGGAACAGCCTGGACTTCGATTCGGATTACTTCCCTTGGCCAACCTCGTAAAGAGTTGGGAAGGCATCGCGTATGCCAGAGGCGGAACGGAGATGAGGTCCACTAGTAGCGAGGCAGCCGGATACTCCGCGGAAAGATGGTCCCTGCGTTCAAACCGGGCTTATTTGGACCGGCCGCGTTGCTGCCTTCTAATCTTGCACTTGTGTGCCTGCTAGCATGGAAGGTAGAACGGCAAACCGAGGTACGCCATTAAACTGCACTAAGGGGGGGGGGGTCGAATAATAACACCTGTGTTATTATTCGATTTGTCAAATACTAAAAAAAGTTCCGGGTAGCCGAGCAGTAGCAGGATCAAGTGGTGCCTACCCAGTGGTAGTGTTTTTAGGCAACCAGACGTGTGTCAAATAACTGTTATTATTCGACCCCCCCCCCCCCCAGGCATCTTGTTAAGAACCATCCATCCATCCATCAGCCGGCTGACCCCCCCCCCCCTCAGGCTATTTTCACTGTGGAGGGGGGAGACGCTACCTGTCACTCTCTAAGGTGGTCACCACGGTGGGCGGTCAGAAAAAAAAATTTTTTTTTTGCCCCAAATACCCCAAATACCACACTTTGGAAAATTTTTGTGGGCCCACTTTTGGCAGGGAATTTTGACCATTTCACCTTAGAGAATTTGACCACCCAGCCTCCTTGGCAACTGCACTGCACGACGCACTTGTCATGCACAATCACTTGTTATATAACAAGTGACCTAACAAGTGAAAATGTATAACAAGTGCCACTTGTTATATAACAAGTGATCACTTGTTATATAACAAGTGATCACTTGTTATACAAGTGTTTGCTTGTTTTATAACAAGTGATTGCTTGTTATATAACAAGTGATTGCTTGTTATAACAAGTGTTTGGTTGCAATTTCATAAGGAACCTGGGGTTTGCACCTACCTACGAGAGAAAATCAGTGATCTGCAAGACACAAGGCTCCACCTGGTCCAGACAAAGTATCGGGGAGTTCGGGGAAATTCGGGGAGTTTCGGGGTATTTCCTTTGTGACGACCACTTTCCCTGCAGCCGGCCATGGCGGGGAGGGGGCTACGCTATTATGGCCCTACCTTGCGCAGAGCGGTCCCGTGTTCGGTTATGCCCCGAAGACGAAGATAGAGGCTGAGAAGGAAGGACAGACTGGGAGGTACAGGTTGACACGTTTTGACACAGGTAGCTACAGGATCCGCTGCGGTAAGGAGAGCCGTTCCACCAGAGGTCGTGCGGGTACAGAGACGATGCTCGTGCTCGAGTCGCAGTTGGGGACGAACAGGCACGCCTTCAATGATGAGGTCTGGGGGATGGACGTATTTTCCACGTATGGGGAGGAAAGGATCGGACGTGCTGGTGGGACGCCTTCGAAGGGCGTGCCCAGGCCACCACCAAGGACGAGAGAGTGCGCACGAGACATCACAGTTTGAATACCAAGCACTTGCCCCCCAGCGTTGTACTTCTGGACACCGAAGGGGAAGCTCGTCTTTACCCTTGGATCTGCTTGAACCAAGCACGGCGATCGTCAGAGAGGCCGGACACTGTCCAGTGAAAACGGCTCGAATTGCCTCGGCGAATTGCTCTTCCGGCTCTCCCCAAGAAGAAGACCCCTCCGCTTTCACGGACTGCTCCCAGTCGCAAACAGGGTTTCTGGATGGAACTCCCGCACTGCGTTGCTCAGTTCCGCCCGCTCTCGGCTACGCAGTTTTTCAGCCCATCCCTCGAATTTGTGCGGTGGTGCTGGCCTGCTGCAGCTGCTCACGATGGCCACCATTCTTCGGCTTTTCTCTGTGCCGCTTTGCTGGCTGACATCTGGACTCTTGCAGTACTCTGACTGCACGCAGTCAATTTTAGGTGCAGTTCTGGTGTAATCTTGCGGAATTTGGTTATCCCCGGTACCGAAAACCTGTGCATGCTACCGTTACACTACCGTTACGCTACCGTTACGCACCCGGGACCAGCTTGATTGAGAAGGCATAGGATGGTTTTCAACACTATTCTGAGTCCAGTGTCCCAGTCTTGTGATCCGAGGGTGTGTTCTGGGGTCGTAACCACCCTGGATGTCGTTCTCTGTGTGCTCCAACAAGTCGACAAGGGAAATATTCTTGCTAGAACATGGCAGCTTTCTTGGGTGCACCACCCTGAGTGTACGGACCTTGGACTTTTCTGGTGGGTGGGATATTATGGTCCCCTGAGTGCTTTTCTGCCCGCCAGATGTTGTGTGCTGCCAGTAGGGGTAATTTTCTGGCAGTCTCGGGCTTCAGGAAGGCGTAACGGTAACAGTCAATCTCGCTCCCCGAAATAGGCAAAGCCCCCTGATTTTGTTAACGTTCGTTAACAGGCCGAAAACCCTCCTTTTTTGGCTTTGGTGCATCAAATACGCAGTTGTGCAGCTTTTTGGCCGTAAATTTGGTGTCATGCCACAGTGGAGGTGATGTGTAATACCTGGAGTACGGTCACCGCCTTCGGCGAAGATGTCAAAAAAGCACGAAATCACACTCGTTTGGCCGTGGTGGTACCCCGGCCCGGGGGTTTTCACACGACAAGAAACTTCGACCCACAGAAGAACCCCGAATGAGCGGTTCGGGTGTGCAAATGCCAAGCGTGCTTAGGGACAGCGGATTATTACCCGGGCGGGCCAACTGCCCACTACTTTCGCCAAAATTTTGGTGGGTGGGTCCCCCCCCCCCCTCTGGTGGGAATATTTTTTCCCCAAAACTGCATGAAGATTTTCCGACGGAAACCCACTGTTGCATCAATGTAATGGCCCAAATCTGACCGAAAACCGCTGTTACATCAATGTAATGGGCCAAATCTGGCGGAAAACCACTGTTACATCACTGTAATGGGCCGAATTTCACAGAAAACCACTGTTACATCAATGTAATGGCCCAAATTTGACGGAAAACCACTGTTACATCAATGTAATGGCCCAAATCTGACCGAAAACCACTGTTACATCAATGTAATGGGCAGAATTTGACGGAAAACCACTGTTACATCAATGTAATGGCCCAAATCTGACCGAAAACCACTGTTACATCAATGTAATGGCCCAAATTTGACGGAAAACCACTGTTACATCGATGTAATGGGCAGAATCTGACGGAAAACTTGGCCCATTACATTGATGTAACAGTGGTTTTCCGTCAGATTCTGCCCATTACATCGATGTAACAGTGGTTTTCCGTCAGATTCTGCCCATTACATCGATGTAACAGTGGTTTTCCGTCAAATTTGGGCCATTACATCGATGTAACAGTGGTTTTCCGTCAAATTTGGGCCATTACATTGATGTAACAATGGGTTTCCGTCAAATTCTGCCATTACATTGATGTAACAGTGGCTTTCCGTCAAATTTGGGCCATTACATTGATTGTAACAGTGGTTTTCCGTCAAATTCTGCCCATTACATCGATGTAACAGTGGTTTTCCGTCAAATTCTGCCCATTACATCGATGTAACAGTGGTTTTCCGTCAGATTCTGCCCATTACATCGATGTAACAGTGGATTTCGGTCAAATTTGGCCCATTACATTGATGTAACAGTGGTTTTCCGTCAAATTCTGCCCGTTACATTGATGTAATGGCCCAAGTTTGGGCCATTACGTTGATGTTTTTGGGGAGGGGCAGTGCAACTTGGACCTGATAGAGCCGTACCGTTCGGCCGGGGGGCTTTGCCCCCCGAACCCCCCCTTATTTCGACTTTCCAGAACAAACCAAACCCGTACATTTCAGCTGTGTATGGCGGTGTCGGAAGCCAAGAAGGCAGGTGGTGAAATTGGAAACTCAAAAAAAAAGAAATTCCCACGGGCTCGGGAGATTTGGGGGTGGGTGGGTCCCCCCCCTTTGGGCGGGCAGTTGGCCCGCCCGGGTAATAATCCGGCGTCCCTTACAGCAACCGTTTGTTTGCCAAAAGCCGAGTGTCTTGCAGATCACGTGACTTTCTCTCGTAGGTAGGTACAAACCCCAGGTTCCTCATGAAATTGCAACCAAACACTTGTTATAACAAGCAATCACTTGTTATATAACAAGCAATCACTTGTTATATAACAAGTGATCACTTGTTATATAGCAAGTGGCACTTGTTATATAACAAGTGACCACTTGTTACATCACTTGTTAGAAATATAACTAGTTTTTCCAAAAAAAAAACAGCTAACAAGTGCGTCGTGTGTAGAGGGGGAGGGGGGGTCTGGTTTATCCGGCCATCCGGCCAAAGTGGCTGATCCTTAACAAGAGCGCTGCCCCCCCCCCCTTTACTTGTGCCGTGAAGAATAATATTATGCAAACCCTCGATACTACTCGATGCCGCAATAGGACGTGAGCCTGCAAAATAAAACCGCCCGCGAATCCGTTTGTTGGGTCCATATTGGTTCTATCCTGGGTCCAGGAAGGGGCCGCATGGGGACCGGTCACCACAATTCCGTAGACGGGCAAAGAAACACGCAAACGCGTGGGAGGCAACCGATCCGATCGCCGAATGATGTTGCTATATCTTGTGTTTGTCCAACCGGACACAAAGACTGCCAAACTCGCCAGGCATCAACGACGTGAATCGTCGACCGCACAAAAGAATTCCCCTATACTTGGTGCCGATCACAAATTGCTACGAACCAGGCTTGCCAAAGCAAGCAAGTAAAGTGTGACACGAAAGAAGCCACCCCACAAACCCACCCAGTACGTACTAGCTTTAAAAGAACCCATTCGACGAAGGTTACCCGGAGACTCTCAAGCGAACTACAACTCTAAAGGAGTAGTGGGCAACCTGGTTGAAGCATGCGTTAAAGTCTAGCCCGATACAGTAAAAGCTTTCCCCCCCAAGCCCCTCCCCCAATCTGTACGCCCGTACGGATCGTAGTGTTCCTTCCGTGTGGAGGCCCACGAGAGAGGGCCTCTGCAGGGGTGCCTACCCCCGCGAGTAATAAGGTGCCTCTTCCAAGGCAGGTTTTATCTAGCAAGGTAGCCGGTGCTTCCTCACGGGCCCCGACGCACGCCGCGTCCTCCTCCAAACCCTCACTGTCGTTCTCTCCACTCTCTCTCTCTCTCTCTCCGCATGTGATACGAAGAAGCTAGGTTCGTCACGGCAGCCATCCCAGTGAAGGGAAATAAAATCGGAAACACAAATGCAACCGCAGTTCTGCCCGTCTTGTGGCTCCGGCGATACGATGAAGCGCGTCTCATACTCGGTCAACGACAAGGGCGAAGACGAGATCTGGATCAACCCGAAGCGGCGCATCAACGTGAAGGGCACCGTCTACCGGTTGCCGAAGCCCCGAGGAGGCCGCAAGGGGACCAACCGCACGGTCATCCTGCGAGAGGACCAGCTCATGAACTGCGGGAGGAAGAGCAGAAGCTCGGCAGACAGGGAAGCTGAGCACATCGCGTCCCTCCTCAGCGACGACTGGATGTTCGCAGGTGTGTGCCATTCCTTGCTTTACGGAGTTCAGTCCTCAAAGAAGACGTGCCAGCATCAAACATGCGATGAGAGGCAGGCCATGCCAAACCTTGTTATGTCCAACAACAGAAAGCAGTATTTAGGTCATGCGCCCGCGTGTTTTACGTTTTGAAATACCGGCAACACGTCCTTCTTTCCCTTGCACAGGAGACAAGCGCGATCGCAGAGGCAACCAGCCAGCCACGTACAACACGAAGACTCCGTACCGCGCGAGAAGGCGCAAGGCATAGAACCGCTGCCTTTAGTCGTTGACAGAAAACGGCAACCCGCGCCCAAGTGCCCCAGCAAGGCAATACGATGCAAGGCTGCCTATCGACTTCAGGCTGCACTACTTGGGTTGCCAGCACGCAGGGCAACGTTTTGTCGGCTGTTCAGCAGAGTGCCCCCGGACTGCACTGGGATACCACGACCTGCCTTGTTCCCTGAACGCGACCGTGGGTCAGCAACAGGTCTACCACTCTTCGTACTGGCCCAGAAGTCACTCGTTGTGCTCGCTGTCGGAGGTTGCTGTTTGCTTCGAGTCGTGGTGCGCTGCACCTTGTGGTCGACCTTGGTGTATACCACAAGTATACTACCGTCGGCGTGAGGGGTGGAGTGTTTCACCACAGCACGTGCACACAATGTGTTGGTTCACAACGTGTTGGTTGCGCTGTGCTGCCTGGAGACGATCGAAGGTGTTGCTGCAGAACGTGTTGTTGATAGCATGGTTACAGGGTCGTCGGAAGGTATTCCAGCAGAACATGCTTGGTTTGCTCCCGGTCCGTGGCAGCGCACGCCGCATGAGCTGGGCACTGAAGGGAAATCGAGGATCCTGTTGTGCACCAGGAAGGATTAACCATTTCCCGGAAAGCTGCGCTTTTCCATATGATGCGCCTTGCGGATGCGGCGACCGTTCGTTTTCGCCTTCGCTTCGTCGCATCTTGTGTGCGCGTTCCGTCAGTGTTCGCCCGGTCCATCACAAAGTCCTTTGCTCGCAGGTTTTCTTTTGCCGTTTTCCTTCTTTCCGTGCCCGGTTGCATTCGCACAGAGGTCGAGGGCGGTCAAATCTTGAAGCTGCCCGAGAGTACTTCTGAAAAAGCTCTCGAGCAAGCCCGCATTTGCGAAGTTTCATGTGTTGCAGCCCATTTCAAAAGATCTGGGGATAGTGCAGGTAGGCGTTTCAAACATACGAATATCATTGTCAGTTGGTTCGTTTCTACTTATACTGGAGTCGTGGCAGCGAAAAAGCGCACAGCAAGGGAGGGGGAACGCTATCCTTGGCGTGTGCACTGCGGGCGGCCCCCAGTTTTGCTTTCTCGACCTTTTTCTCGTGCCCTTCCTTCCTCTCTCTTTTGTGACCACCCACCACCACCTTCCGCGCGCCGTTACGCTAGCCTCCGATCAGATTGCGCGTATTTTTCTCTTTGCTTGCCCGTTCCATCAGACAGTCGCCGTCCCCCATTTTGCTTCGCATTTTGTCACGTCCAGCTTGATGCAATGAAAAGCCGTTCCGTGGCCGACAAAAGCCCCGCCGACAAAAAGAATGTTTTGAACCTCATTGACAGACAAGGACCCCGACTGTACCCCGTGTGCCTCAATGTACCACCTGCTGAGGAGGATGACACTGACTACAGATGCCCCGGTTAAAGGACTGAGCCCGACTGTCGTCCTGCTGCCCCGTGTGACCTGTGTAGATATCACCTACTGAGGATGACCTCCAGGTGCCCCGCCTGAGGACTGTCATGCTGTGCGTGTCGTGTCTGCAAGACACCGATCGTATCGAAAGCATACCGTCAACTACAAAACCTGAGTGCGGAGTTAGCTCAGTGCCACAACCCCGTCTGCTCTGCCCTGTGGTTGAGGCTGTATCGAGCTCCGGTGTAAATGAGCCCTCAGCGGCTGCACACCAGGGTAAGGAAACTGAGAAGATGGCATATGAGGCTTTTGTTCAGAAGCTGAAGACTGAGTGCAGGATGCTGCGAAGGCAAAGCAAACACCAAACAAAAAGCATAAGCAGAAGGCGAGTAGACTGAGTCAGCGTAAACGTTTACGTTTCCTCATTTTGAAATAAGCGTTTACTAAGCGTTTACTGAGCGTGTTCTACAGTCACTCACGAGAAAAAAGCCTCATCGGCCAGCTCGTGAACCAGCACAAGCCCAGCACTCGGTAGTTGTGCGCCTTCTTGGTCAGTGCTTTCTTGACGAACCCAACCCACTCGTGTGTGTAATGGAACAGGACCTGTCGGTACGGGGGTCGGTGAGAGATCGTGTGCTGATGCTTTAGTTTGGGAAATCGGTTGCCACTTGACCCGGAGGCCCGTGCTGTACAGGAAGAAATCAAAGACGCTGGATGAGCGAGTATCGGAAAAGAATAGGCGTGTGCTTGTGTTGTACGTGCCGGGGGAGGATTAGCCTGTTAGTGATTGATAGTGAGTGAATATGATCGTTAGGCTAATCTTCTCCCAAACACGCTGCCAGCGTTCTCTTTCGCGTTTACAAAGCATTGTTACTACGAAATATTAGAGTCCCTCCCCCCCGCCTCAGTCCCCTCCTCCCACACGAGACACTTGCAGATAGCCTATCATGATGCGGCGTGTGCGGCCTCTGCTGGTGGTGCACCAGCAGATCGAGGCGATCAACGTGCCCGACAAGCCGCCCGAACTGCCTCGTAGCCGGTACCTGAAAGGCAGAATGAATCAGATGCGTTCCTCCCTCGGCATGACTGAATCCGAGATCGACAGCCTGGTGTCCCACAGCGCGGGCGTTCGCGAAGCAGGGATCCCCCCCAAAGACCCGGCTCACGAAGATGCCCCGGTCACGTGGGCAAGCATTGTCGATCAACGAGAGCGGGAAGGGAAGCTCTACTCGCCTCGGACCATCATGGAAGCTTTTCCTTACACCGGCGGTATGCCGCACGGCGTGAAGGAGTTTAAAGACGAGCACCGAGAGGAGCAGTTGCTTGCGCATATGAAAGCCAAGACTAATCATCCGATGTCAGTCATGCAAGAGATAAACCTCGAAAGGGTGCACTTTATCTTTGGCAGCCTTTTCTGTTTTTTCATCGGGTTCTACGCGTCGAGGAACTACATGAAGCAGCTGGAGTACGACAATGAGCCTGGCATGGGGTACACGGAGTTTTACCTCTCGAAAGACGAGGCGGAGATGCGTGTCAAGGCGGGCGACGAGGAACTGGTGCCTATACTGCAGTGGACCAACTCAGGGGCCGTCATGCTGTGGGTGCCTACGAGCCGAGCCGCGCACATGATGTGGTACAAGAGAGACGGCGCGAAGGGGAAGAACAACAGGTTCCTCAACCCGGCATACGAGCGAGAAGGATTGTGCCACCCCATGGTGGCTTACACTTACCCGGCGAACCTGGGACCATTAGTAGACACGCCGGAGGCGCAACAGTCGTACCAGGAGCTGCTCCGTAAGAACAAGGAGAACTACTTGCAACTGAACCCGCACTTCAAGAATACGGACTGATGGCTCCGCATGCGTACGCAGAAACACATGGTTTTGCGGCTGGCGCACAAAACTCACGGTGGCGCGTTGCGCAGAAAAATGAGCAGCCGCTCTCAGAACTGCGTCGTGTGCAGTGAGAGACCGCGACGCCGCACGCGGATGTGCATTGGCACCAAACGCCTCGACCCGATGTATGACCGGATTCTCCCGCCCCACGGTAGCTTTTGTACACCGGCCAGAGGCGCAACAGTCGTACCGCGAGCTGCTCCGCAAGAACAAGGGTAGCTGCATCAAACTGCACCCGAACATCAGCAAGATCGCGACCTGATGGCTCCGCATGTGTTCGCAGAAACACATGGTCTTTTGCGGCTGGCGTGGCGCACAAGCTTACGGTGGGGCATTGTGCAGGGTCTGAGAGACCCGCGACGCCGCATGCGGATGTGTATTGACACCAAACACTTCAACCCGATGTATGACCGGGTTCTGCCGCCCCACGGTAGCTTTTGTACACCGACCAAAGGCGCAACAGTCGTACCAGGAACTGCTCCGCAAGAACAAGGGGAACTACGAGAACTACTTGCAACTGAACCCGCACCTCAAGCAGATCGCGACCTGATGGCTCCGCGACGGAATGCGTACGCAGAGACACACGGGTTTGCGGCTGGCGCACAAAGCTCACGGTGGGGCGTTGTGCAGCAAAATGAGCAGCCGCTCTCAGAACTGCGTCGTGTGCAGTGAGAGACCGCGACGCCGCACGCGGATGTGCATTGGCACCAATCACCTCAACCCTATGATGAGCGGATTCTGCCACCCCACCGTAGCTTTTATACACCGACAAGAGGCGCAACAGTCGTGCCAGGATGCTGTGCGACCACGAGGAAGCCTACGGCACGTTGGACCCGAGCGCCGAATGACCGCGCCCTGAAAGGCGGCATGCAGTGCAATTGTGCATCGCGACAGTGGACATGAGCGGTGGTGTGCGGAAAGACCAGTCGGAGTGCATGCATCGAGTCGTTCGCGCTCCTGGCGTCGTAATTTTGATGTAACTAGCGAATGTAGCTATCCCGGCGCGAACCGACGCAAACGCGAAACGAGCGAGGACCCTGTGGGGTTAGGGTCTTCGGATCCGTAGCTTATCCGTTTCCAGCGACAAACGGGCTTCGGCTCGCGAATCCTCGTTTGGAGACACCAGTCAGGTGGGGAGTTTGGCTGGGGCGGCACATCTGTTACACATTAACGCAGGTGTCCTAAGGCAAGCTCAGCGGGAACAGAAATCTCGCGTAGAGCATAAGGGTAAAAGCTTGCTCGATACACGATCTGAGTCACCCGACAATGGCTCCGGCCTCGAGGCCACAACGACGTCCACTCGTCGGCCGCCCCCGCGGCGGCGCAACAAACGCGTTTCATCTGCTGCAACGTAGACACGGAGTGTGCACAGTGCGTTGCTCAGGGGTAGTCGAAGGCCTGACAAACACACCAATGCAACAAATTGACGGCTACTGGGGCCGGATCAACCAGGGTCATCGTCACTCGAACCATCCTAGCGGCAGTCAAAACCTCGTGGTCGCTCGCATGCCAACATGTTGTAAGGACCGGTCCGCTCTTATTTGGTGGAGTCTTTCGTGCGACCTCGGAACTTGCGAGGAAGCCTCAAACAAACGTCGGAGAGATACTAACTGACACTCCGTTGGACCACGTGTTGCGAGTAACAAGTAGCTCCATGTGTCGGGACGGGCAGAAAAATTGGAGACTTCGCCCGGAGATACAAGCTTTCACAAGAGAAATATTCAGGTCGAGTCGATCGCACCGTTGTAACGGGTAGGAAGTCCCTGCAACACCCCCCGGGCCAAAGCTTCCACACCGCAAGTTGGCCTGTGTTTCCCGTATGCTATGCGAACTTGGCGGACTATATAGACTTGTTGTCTCAGGAGATGGTGCCAATAACGACCGTACCTCAAGCGTCATTCAAATGGTAATCGCAGAAGCATGGACTTCAGGTCCTCAAATGCATCGTTCACCCATGTGAATATACTCTCTCGGACGTCTCGTTTCGAATATGTTTCAGCTTGCTGACCATTACCCTCGGTAGCCAAACCGGGTTGAATGAGAACGCGTCAGGAAGAGTGGTGCTAGCTTTCCCGACGCAGAGTGGTCGACGAGAAGGGTTGGGATCATATACGCTTGTGCTGCTGTTCTGGGTTGGGATCATATACGCTTGTGCTGCTGTTCTGTGTGCTTTCCTGGCTGAGGGGTTGGCTGTTGCCAGCGGAGGATGGTTGTTTTCCCCACGTTTCGTTTCTTTCGAGAGGCGAGTGCAGTCAAGCGGTCGCAGAAACCGGTGCCAGAATCGGGTGCGCCCTTATACGGCTCTGTATGGGAATTGATCCAGCAGGATGAAAAGTATTCAAGCGAGTCAATTCCCTCAGTCGCTCTTTTTACCGTCGTGAAACGCGGAAAGTGCAAGAAGTGCGAAGACTTCCGCACTTCGTAGCCACACGTGAAGTTGTGAACTCGAAAGAGGAACTCTGACAACTTGTTTCTGAGGAGAATATCTCAACGATCGTGTTCAGTCACTAATAGGCCCATCCTCTCACAAATGAGGTGGGGCGACCCGATCAGAATTGGGTGCGCCCTGAAAAGGCTCTATGGGAATTGATCCAGCAGGACGAAAAGTAATCAAGCGAGTCAATTCCCTCAGTCGCTCTTTTTACCGTCGTGAAACGCGGAAAGTGGAAACAGTGCGAAGACTTCCGCACTTCGTAGCAACACGTGAAGTTGTGAACTCGAAAGAGGGCTGATAAGTTGTTTCTGAGGAGAACTCATTCAGATTCAGACTAGTAGGCCCTCCCACAAACGAGGCGGGGCGACCCGATCAGCACCGCCCCCTTCTGCGTGCGAAAGGGGCCCTTTCTGGACCTTTTCTGAACCGTTTTTGGACCCAACCCTGGATTCACGACGGGAGAAACCCGCAGCAACAATCTAATACCATGTGAGCCCCGATCAAACTGAAGCCGTCACAGGCAGCCGACACTGAGCGAATATCGCCACGGAGGAAGAAAATAACACAGAAAGTAAAAGGGCAAACCTTGGCATCATGGCTCTGACGAATCTGTTGAGGGCAAGCGAGCAGGCGTGCAAGGACCTCGCACCCATGGTGCAGAAGCTGTACACGATGATCAACGCCGACACCGCGAAGGAGAAGGGCGACAAGAGCATTTTCACGGTGGCCGACGGCCTCGTGCAGCACATGATCACGACCGAGCTGCTGGCGAAGGCGGGGCTGGAAGTGGTCGGGGAGGAGGACGCGAAGGTGAATTTGGAGCGGCCGCCGTTCACGGTCGACGACCTCACGGTGCCGGGAGAGGTGGAGGGCGACGTGAAGGAGGCGCAGGCGAGGCTGCGCGCGTTGGGCGAGAAGCTGGCGGCGAGCGCGGCCGAGTTGGCAGGGGTCACGGCGTTCATAGACCCGATCGACGGCACCCGCGAGTTCAGCACAGGCCTTGGCGAGCAGTGCTCGATCTGCGTTGGGTTCGCGAAGGAGGGGAAAGCAGTTGCAGGGGTCGTGTTCCGCCCCTTGACGTCCCCGCCCACCTACGCGTCGGGATGCCCAACCGAGGGTTACACCAGCGGGAACACTCCGGCGGCGGCAGCGGACTCGTCGCCGAAGCTGCTGACGAGCAACGGCAGCATCTCGAAGTTCCTCGAAGCCTACCTCGAGAAGCAGCCGGCCGCCCGCGTTAAGTCCGGCGGGGCCGGGAACAAAGTGTTGATGCTCCTCGAGCACGGTGCTGGCTGCGCGTACATCCAAGACCGCGGGCTGAGCCGTTGGGACACGTGCGCCGCCGAGGCGGTGATTAAAGCCCGGGGGGGTCTGCTCGTGAAGCTTTCCCCGTTCATCCGGGACGGGAGCCTCGTGCCGTACACGTACCTGAAGTCCGACGTGAACACGGACTTCACGCCGAACGAGGCGAAAATCACGCCGTACAACTCCACCGACCCGTCCTTGAAGGGCCAGCTCGCCGCCGACGCGTCGCAGGTCAAACCGTACTCGAACCTGGCCGGCATCTTCGCGGTCAACACCACCGACGAGCAGACGCTTACCAAATACTCGGAGCTGCTGCGGGAAATTGCCAAGAGCACCCCCGCAGCGTTTGACTGACCCGCGTCTCCGGTAACCGCAACAGGTCTCCTAGGCTAAAAGCCTCTGGCCGACAGAACAATGTGGGAAGGGAGTCGGCAAACTGGATCCGTAACTTCGGGAAAAGGATTGGCTCTGAGGACACATGCGGGATTGTCAGTGCGGGTCAGGTCTGGGCTCAGATTGAAGGTGCTGTGAGTGGCGCTCTCGGGTGCTACCCGCGGCTCCTGATTTCTTCCAGGCCTTCTTGCATGTTGTGCCCGCAATGAAGTGTAGCAGACGCTTTCCAAATACTCGGAGCTGCTGCGGGAAATCGCTATGCAACCCGTACCTCCGGAAGATGGCCGGTCGAGTGCGCGTTGCTGGCCTCAACATTTCCGGGCAAGGTCCAGTTTCCCTTCCCTCGTTGATTGCAACACACACACACCCACACGAGCGTGGTCGTACTTTCGTGAAGGGAGGCACCACGTTAAAACGGGTCCGCAACACACACACACACACACACACACACACACACACACACACACACACACACACACACACACACACACACACACACACACACACACACACACACACACACACACACACACACACACACACACACACACACACACACACACACACACACACACACACACACACACACACACACACACACACACACACACACACACACACACACACACACACACACACACACACACACACACACACACACACACACACACACACACACACACACACACACACACACACACACACACACACACACACACACACACACACACACGGGTGCGGAAACTGACAAAAGCTGCCAAAGCCTTTGCGGAGTTACCTTCCGGCATTGTTTTCGGAACCGTTCGGAGTGCGACAATCTGATTTGTCGCTCGAAAGCTGGAACAACGCCGCGTGACACTGTTCAATAAGTGGCGGCAGGTGCACAACGTTCGAACACTGCACCACCTACCGCCATGAGATGAATGGCTTTATGCCCAAAAGAGTCCTGCGCTCTGCAGCGCAGACTGCAGGAGCGCTGTGCAGAGAACAATTCTGCCAAGGCAACAGCCGTTTTCAAGAAAGGCACAGGACCAACGTAAGAGATGCCGCCGGACACGCACTTCCGTCGACACGGCCGCAGCAAACATTCCACACACAAGCACGCCTGCCCTATCCCCTCCTCCGGGGATTGTTCCGTTCGATACCTTCTTTGCACTGCTGCTCCGCGTGGCAACGCATCCTTTTCGAGGGCTTCTTCTCTTTTTTTGCTGTTTGCGTTTCTGCGGACCTGCCTTCGCTTCCTCTCTGTGGAGACAGTATTGGTCCAGGCGTGTTCAACCCTGGCGGCTTTGCCCTTCTCAGTACGTTGAATCGTGTCGTTCAGCGGAGATCTTCGATCAAAGACGGGTTAGATTCGGGTGTCAGAAATCTACCCAGACGGTTAGATTCGGGGTGTCAGAAATCTACAAGGCGGGTTGCCGATTCAGCTGGTTGTGAGTATCGGCCAACTATGACTGGATTCTCGTACCGGAGACAGATCCACAGCGCGCCTCCGACGGGGAGTCGTGAGGAGACCGAAAATCCCCCGGAGAGGTATTCCCAGCAATCGATCTTCCAAGAGATCTTCCGAGAGAGTGCCACCCGCTTCTTTGTGTGTGAATCCCCACGGATTTCTCCCCTGTCCCGCCCGAAATGCAGGTGTACCGTTGCGCGCGCTCTTTTTTTGCGACAACCAATTTCGTCGTTTGGACTCCGGAGCTCGCTCTGCTGACGTAGTGTCGTCGAAAGACATGATGGCTCCTCCTCCGCGAAACCACGAGGTCAGAGGACAGCGTGCCTGTAGAATACTCGTTAACCGACGCTTTGCCAGGCTGGGTACGCCCGGTTGGGCGACTTCGAAGGCGTCGAGTCGGCCCTGCGGAGGCTCGGCGCGTGCACCCTGCAGCCGCTGCACTACGGCATTATGTCCGCGCTGGTGGAGTTCTATTCGACGACCGACGTGGCCGACCTTTCCCCGGAACCGCTGGCCGTCCCTCGCCTCTTCGTCGTTTGGACTCCGGAGCTCGCTCTGCTGACGTAGTGTCGTTGAAAGACATGACGGCACCCCCTCCGCGAAACCACGAGGTCAGAGGGCGTGCCTGTTTACGAGTACTGTAGAGTACTCGTTAGAGTACGCGTTGCCTGCTGCTGGCTGGGTACGCCCGGTTGGGCGACTTCGAAGGCGTCGAGTCGGCCCTGCGCACCCTGCAGCCGCTGCACTACGGCGTCATGTCCGCGCTGGTGGAGTTCTATTCGACGACCGACGTGGCCGACCATTCCCCGGAACCGCCGGCCGTCCCTCGCCTCTTCGTCGCTTGGACTCCGGTGCTCGCTATGCTGACGTAGTGGCATCGAACGACATGCGCGAACTGCGAGGTCAGCTTGTAGTTTCTGCTTCCTTGGAGACAGTAAAAAGAACGTTGGCAGCGGTTTAACCAGAACTCTTGCAGGTTAAATTGCACGAACAAATAGTTTTTTGCTTATTTTAGAGTGCAAGTTCACTGAGAGATCCGGGGGTTTTATAGTCTCCTGGTGACCATTGTCAAAAAGGTTCCTTTAAGGTATCGTATATTAGTGTGCGTATCGTATCTGCGGTAGTGGCAGTACGTGTGCTTGTGCGTGTGTCTTTGTTGCCTATTGCCGACAGCTTTCCTCCGATTCCTGACAACCAGCACACACCCACCTGCAGGGGCAAAAGGAAAAAAAGCCGCCGGGAAAAAAAGAAGAAAAATAATCAGGATTCGGTGCACGGCTCTTCGGAGCACGGCGCTCCTGGGTTCCGATGGCCGCCCCGGGCGACGCGCCCAAGGCGCCGCGATCGCTGTCGCTGCAGGCGATCGAGACGCCGGAAGGGCTTTCCGCCTACCGGCACCCGAGGCTGTTGTTCGCGCACGTGCTGGACAAGGTCAACAACTACCCGGACCCGACGCCGACGGTGCTGCGGCGAATCGTGCTCGTCGTCGACTGCTTCGTCGTCATCTGCGACGTGGACGGGTTCGTGAAGCAGGTGATGCCCCTCCGTGAAGTGCTCGAAGCTCACATCCAAGTCACGTCGCCTTCAACCCCGTTGGGTGAGAGACGGCAGCTGCTCCTGTCGTCAAGGGACAGGGGGGAGGTCCTCCTGTCGGAACCCGCGACAGACGAGGTGGGAGCCCTCGAAGAGCTGCTGTTCATCCTCGAGACGATCAAAAAGGAGATATTCGACGAAGAGCTCTCGGTCACCGAGCGGGCCGCCGCCGACGACCTGACGAAGGGCGCGATCCTCTGGGAGCAAAACGCGGTCAAGCGGAAGTTCGACGAAACCTGGGCGCCCATGCGCGTCACCGGCACTGCCGCGCCGCCCGCCGACGACGCTGCGAAGCCCGCGGGCCCCGCGGCTCCCGCCGGAAGCGACCCCGCGCGCCACCCCCTGGGCGCCGGCGCGGCGGCGGCGGAAGGCGTGCGGGGGGCCGGGACCTCGTCGTCGCCGGGCGGGCCGCCGCGGAATTCGCCGCGGCACCTGTCCACGTTCGCTGCGCTGTATGGGTCGCCGCCCGCGGGCGGCGCCGGCGCCATCGACGACCTGCACCTCACCGTCTCGCAGCTCCAGCAGCAGCAGGCCGCCCTGCAGGGGCAGGTGCTGTTCATGCAGAACCAGATGCAGCACAGCCTCGACCGGTCCCCGGACCGTGTGGAACCGCCGTCGATCCCGGTTGAGTACCGCGACGCCGGGGAACGACACCTGCGGCGGAACTTCAGGAGCAACTGGAAACAGGAGCAGCCCCGCATGCGCATCTCGCCGCTGTCGCGCGTGTACGATGACATCCCGTACTACCCCCCGGACCACCACCTCGACTTCGAGCAGCGCGTGACGCCCAAACGCGGGGATGCACCCGGCGAGGACGGCGCGGATCGGTCTTACTCCACGCACGAGACCTTCGAGAACGACGACACGCAGGACACGCTGTCCGAAAACACGTCCGAAGAGCGCCGGCGCGGCAAGCGGCGGGGCCGGCGGGCTGACGCGGACTGGGTGCAGAAGGAGTTCTGGCTGCACTACGCCAACGAGTACCAGCGGCTCATGAGCGTCGACCGAGGCCCCGTCAATGCGGCGAGGAGGACCGTCGACGCGGACCGAGTGCCGATCCAGCCGAGGCGGATCCGGACGCCTTCGCCCGGCTTGGTGCCTCCTGCTGCGCGCGCCGTGCCGGCGCCGCCGGCGGCTGCCGATCGCAGGCCCAATCCCAAGCCGCGGAGCCGGTCGCGCGACGCGGCGCGCAGGCCGCGCAGCCCGGGGAAGGACGACGACACGCCGTGGATCGACTTCGTCCAGAGCTGGTCGAACACCTCGTCGTGGGCCTGGAACGGCGGGCTCGACACCACGCAACCCCGCAGCGACTCCAAGAAAGCGTACTGGTGACGTGGTGATGTGTTCCTCACGTCACCTTCGTACGCAATCTGGCCACCTCTCTTTTGGGTTGACTGAGATCCATCACGAGGTCCTCAGCAGCGGTTGTGTGAACATCTGCTCGTTGCACGTATCTACAGCGTAAGGTAGGACAGCGGCTGTCTTCGGCAATTACCTCCCTTTGCAGGAGGTCCTCAGCAGTGGTTGTGTGTACCTTCCACGCATCCTTCGTTCCCACTGTGCAAGATGACTCTCGATCGAGGCAAATCAGTGGCCTTAGCCCGCGCCGACGCCGGCGGCCGACGACCGGCGGCCCAACCCAAGCCGCGGAGCCGGTCGCGCGACGCGGCATGCAGGCCGCGCAGCCCGGGGAAGGACGACGACACGCCGTGGATCGACTTCCGTCCAGAGCTGGTCGAACACCTCGTCGTGGGCCTGGAACGGCGGGCTCGACACCACGCAACCCCGCAGCGACTCCAAGAAAGCGTACTGGTGATGTGGTGATGTGTTCCTCACGTCACCTTCGTACGCAATCTGGCCATCTCTCTTTTGGGTTGACTGGGATCCATCACGAGGTCCTCAGCAGCGGTTGTGTGAACATCTGCTCGTTGCACGTATCTACAGCGTAAGGTAGGACAGCGGCTGTCTTCGGCAATTACCTCCCTTTGCAGGAGGTCCTCAGCAGTGGTTGTGTGTACCTTCTACGCATCCTTCGTTCCCACTGTGCAAGATGACTCTCGATCGAGGCAAATCAGTGGCCTTAGCCCGCGCCGACGCTGGCGGCCGACGACCGGCGGCCCAACCCAAGCCGCGGAGCCGGTCGCGCGACGCGGCGCGCAGGCCGCGCAGCTCGGGGAAGGACGACGACACGCCGTGGATCGACTTCGTCCAGAGCTGGTCTAAAACCTCGTCGTGGGCCTGGAAGGGCCCAAAAAAGCGTACTGGTGATCCTCACGTCACCTTCGTAGGCAATCATCTCTTTTGGGTTGGACGTCCTCAAAAGCCTTACCCGGGATCCACCTTTTGTGGGCTTTGCTAGCGACCAACTCTATTCGGTTGATTGGATCCATCAGGAGGTCTCAGCAGTGGTTTGCGAAGATCTGAAGATCTGCATTGTCATACCAATCTACAATTAGGCACAGCTGCTGTTTCGGACAAACACCTCCTTTGCAGGCTGTCCTCAGCAGCGGTTGTGCGTATCGACTGCGCAAGGTAAGAAAAAGAGACTCTTTCGGGGTTAGTTAACCACTATGCCCACACATGTCGGGGGTGACGCCCAGCAGTCCGGGAAAAAAAAATGTTTTGGTTCTGAAAGAAGGCGGAAGCTTCGAAGAAGGGGAAGAAGTAGGAAAGTCGACGCTCGAGGCTGAAAAGAACCCTGTATGCCGCACGTAGACGAAGAGCAGTATACAACGTCACAACCTCACCTTGTGGGGAGCAAAAAGACGCGGGCGCCCCCCCTCTGGGACGGATTCGCCTGCGAGGAGCATGGACGTCATGTCACTTGGCATGCGAAAAAGGAGATAAATTCACCTGTTTGCGTGTCCCCTCAGCAGTATGTGCTGGGAAATACTC
Organism: Diplonema papillatum; assembly: GCA_030068145.1. Classification (NCBI taxonomy): domain Eukaryota; phylum Euglenozoa; class Diplonemea; order Diplonemida; family Diplonemidae; genus Diplonema; species Diplonema papillatum. The sequence continues at coordinate 396,505 of JAPJBO010000036.1, read as the reverse complement.
GAAGGGCTGCCTTGTGCTTACTGGGGAGAAACAATACAATTACAAAGTGGGTCTTTTTGTTGAACGCTTCCGCCCGCCACTGAACCCAGATTCACCTGTGTTTCGTGTGGGCTACAGCACACTTGCCTCCTTTGATCTTTTGCAGCTGGCAGCCTCCTCAAGTATTTCCTACAAAGCAGGTGCTGATACAAAAACAAACCCCGTTCTGCTCGTTCCTCCTGCGGGTACTGTGTGCTGTATCCACTGTTCTCACCCCGACATGCAGTGCCTGAGTGTTGGAATGCGTGCGTGTTCTGACAGTCTTGCCGTCCTGTTGATTCTGGTGCGGTGATACCTCCCTCTCACCTATGTAGCCGTTGTGTATCTGAGCTTGTACAAGTAGCTCGCGCGAAACCGATGAATAAACAACTAACAATGAATGTGTGCTGAAAAAAGAACGAAAAAAAAAAATAAAAAGCGCGCTGCTGTTCTCACCGTTTCCCAGCAACAAGGATAGAATCGCACACTGCGCGCAGGGAATTTGCTGAAGCCGCGGCTGAAGGACCGAACGGGTCATCGCCCGCGCATCGCACAGCGATTGCCTTTGGCAGCACAGTAGAAAGCCAAGCACGAGAACGACGCTAGCCCCTTAGCGTTGCTGATGGCGACGTGGGCAGCATGACAGCAAAGGTCGGCTGCTCGCTCCGGATTTTCAACTTGCACCTGTTAACGGACACACGGCACACATACATGCATACCTACCCCTCCGTGCATACACGACGCACTCGTTATGGGGTTTCACTAGTTATTAACTAGCTCAATGACTAGTGAAATTTATAACTTGCTCGGACATAACTAGCAACTAGCATATAACTAGCAGTGCTAGTTATATAACTAGCTCTCCCAGTAGAATCACCAGTGAAATACAGTGAAACTGCATTGAGCTGAGTCAAAAAGGACGGTGTCTTCCAACTTCAGTGCTCAGACTGGGGATCCTGGCCCGCTTTTTCTTGCTATCTGCTGCTCGGCTGTCTCGGTTGTCTCTTCGTCAAGCAAGAACCGTTTTGTGACAATCGATCTAAGCAAAGAAAGGATTTGAAGAACTGTAGAAGGAGACTGTACACAAATTTCCATCAGGTTTCTGCGGTGGGCGAAGTTTCCACCAATCGTATCCGGAACAAAAAACTTCCCAACATTTTTCGCCATAAGAAATTTCCGCCCAACGTTTTTCGCCATAAGAAACTTCCGCCGGTAGTTTCTGCCATGAGAAATCTCCATCATAGTTTCTGTTGTAAAAAGATTTTGCCCGCAGTTTCCCGTGAAGATCTGCCGGTAGTTTTCGCCACAAGAAAAACTCCACCAGGTTCTCGTGAGAGAAATTTCCACCAATAGTAACTAATTATAGTTTCCACCAACAATTCCCTACGAAAGAAATTTCCGCAAGTAGTTTCCGCCACGAGAAAGTTTCCATCAGGTTTCTGTCGTGAGAGAACTTTCCACCAATAGTTTCCGTTATGAAAAAAATCCAAGAGTTTCTGTCGTGCGCCGTGGTGCTCACCAGTGGCTTCACTTCTTCACTAACAAAAACCTTAACTCTAAAAAGGGATGTACGACTCACACATCGGGGTTTCCCGGTGTCTGACACCGGGACACTGGGTTTTAAAGTCCTGGTCTTTCAAGCTGTGTGTGGGCTTCAATGCATTTAACCCTAAAAATGCCTACAGGAGCTAGTTTTATTTCTAGCAGAGCTAGTTCGTGCTTTATATAACTAGCTTGTGTGTGTGTTTTATAACTAGTTATTTTCACAAGTTATGTACCTTACTAGTGCGTCGTGTAAGATGGATAGCCAAACCCCTTGATCAAGATGGATAACGGGCGAGAATGCCAATCCATCTTAAACACGAACAGGAATATATCGGGGACGATCAGTTTGAGGTCGTCTCTTGGACGAACCTAGTAAGGGACACTGTACTGTCTGTCCGCTGATTGAGTTTCCCGGTGCAAGACCGGAATCCACTACAAAGATGGGGTGAAGAAAATGCCCAAAACGAAGAAGGATGTCGCTTCCATGGCTGCGGAACGTCCGGCTGTTTTACGACACTGCTTTTGGGCTTGCCGTACAGTTTTGGCACCAGCTGTCGAAGATAGCTGCATCGTCGTCATCGTAGCCACTGCCTTTAGCCCGTCCGGATTTCGTATCTCGCGCACCTTGTTCAGCTGAAAGCCGTTGGTGGCACGAAACTCCGCGTGCTTCACCACTCGGAAGCGGAGAAGCGCGCAGCGCGCAACGTGTACAAAACAGCAAACACCAGACAGGAGTACAAAGCAAAAAAAAAAAAAAAATAGCCACGGCAAAAGACGCGTGGCCAACGGTCTGGGGGGGGAGGCATGACAACGTGGGAGAATGCCCGGCGGCATGACAGCGAAGAGCTGCTCGCTAGGATCCGCAGCTTCCACCTGCTGACGCGGGACCAGGTGATGGCGCTCCCCTGCGTCACGGCGGGCAACGAGTGCGAGCTCACTGGCGAATCGTCCGAAATGCTGCGGTCCTTCCTGGCCGCGTTCCAGGTTAAATCGGTCACACTCGGCGGCATGCACCCCGACCCCGTCCTCCACAGCCCGAACCTGGGCACAACTGACTACGTCTACGTGACCACAGACACGAAGATACGCTCCCTGACCGTGGAGCCCTTGCAGAGGCCGACCGAGAACCAGAAGATCAAAAAGCAGCAGTTCTCCGGCGACGGCTTCAACCTGCAGGTCTTTTCAAGCACCGAAACCCCGCGATACGTCCTCTGCCAGCTGACCCGCACGGGCGAGACGCGCCGGCCGGAGTCGCCGACGCACTCGAAGTTCATCCACAAGGGTCCCGTGACGCCTCGTGGGACGTCACCGCCGCGTCCCCGGATGAATGACCGGGACGCCTCGATCACAGCGGGCGGGCCGATAAGCCCGGCGCACACCACCAGCCGGAATCCGAACGCACCATACAGCGGGGTGCCGGGGGGGTATAGCATGGGCAGCGCGCGGTACCACACGGACCGAGCGGTCGTCGAGCCCGGCCTCTTGCACATCAACGCCTCGTTCGATGCGAACGTGCGCGAGTTGACCACGGCTCGCGACCGTGCCAGGGAACAGTGGGGGCCGCCATCCAAAGCAAGCCACGGCCCCACGTGGTCTAGACACGACGAATCGGGTTCGTACCGCGAAACGCGGCGAGTGAAGCCCGCGTTCGTGACGTCTCCCCCGCCGGCCGGTAGCTCCCGGGGGGGGAGCGTGTGCGATTTTGCTCCTCCGTTCTCGTCGGGTGCTTCGCAGGCGACGGCGTCGCTGTCGTTCCCGTCGCGGTCGATCAGCTCGTCTCCGAGGCTGCCGCTGCACCCGAGCGGCAAGCCGCACTGTGAGCATCACATGCAGTGCCCGCGGACGGAGGATCGCGTGCACCTCGACAACTGTATCCACCCCTGCCCGCGCTTCTACGAGGCCGGCGTCTGCCACCTCGAGTCCGACCCCATGCACACCGACTACTTCTCGCACGAGCTCCGGAGCCGGTCGATCTCGCTGTCGACCGCGTCGCACCACGCCCGGCAATCGCCGCCGATCCCCCACTCAAGCCCGACCCTCCTCCAACCCGCCGGCTGCACGGACCGCCGGCAAAGCCCGCCGCGGCGCCGAAGCCGGCCGCCCGGCGACGACGAGCCACGCCCGCTGCCCACGGCGCCTTCGCCGACCACCCGTTGGCCCCGCAGCGGCCTGGGGGCGGGGGGGGGGTACCTGGGGGGGTATAGCGGAGGGGACTTCGCGCAACGGCCGGGGTGCCCGCGCTCGCGTGCGGAGGGGAAGGAGGTCGAGGAGTCGTTCGTGGAGTGCTACGAGGAGGAGGTGGTGTCGCCGCGGCTCACGCCCGGTGCGATATACGGCGCGCGCGGGCTGCTGGCCAGCCCGCGGGCGGCGCCGCCGCCGGCGGAAGAGTGTTTCGACCGGCACGCGGACACGGCGTCCATCCCGCTCGTCCAGTCGGGCTCCCCGCTGTGGAGCAGCGACGGCGAGAAAAACAGGTCCCCACACATCAGCCCGGAACGGATTCGACCCCAGCACGACCACCCCAGGGCGTACACGGAAGGTCTGGAAGTAGAGGAGTTCGCCGACGCGAGAAGCACCGCGAGGACGTTCCCGCTCGAGCCCGTGCAGCACAGGGGAACAGCCGGAGGGGGCAGGGAGGAGGAGCAGGACTGCTGGGGCGACGACGACGACGAGCCGGTGGTGCGCGAGCCTGACTGGTTCACGCACCGCGGCCCGACGCACCGGTTGTTCGAGAACTTGCAGCCCCTGCGCCCGCGGCCGGTGTACGGGCCGGGCTCCGAGGACTCGGACCCGATCACGCCGATGAAGCCGCCGGGGACTGTTTCCGCGCCGAAGCGCATCCGCACGGCGCCGATGGGCTCCCGCGACAAGTTCCGGCCGCCGAGCAAAAAACCAGGCATCCCGGCCCCGAGCAAGCGCCCGGCCGGCTCCACGTCGACGGTGGCGGCGGCGCATGCCGGCGCAGCGCCGCCGGTGCGGACCTCGTTCATGAAGTCGACATCCGCCTCGTTCCAGAAGCAGCGGCCCGCCGCGCCGCCTCCGGCTCCGGCGGCGCGGCCCCGCAAGCAGTCGGACGCGTCGGCCGAAAAGCCCCGCGCCGCCCGGCCCCAGCAGCGCGGGCGTGAGGCCGCCGTCGACGAGAACGCCGCCGCCACCAAGATCCAAGCGTCGTTCCGCGGGAAGAAAGCCCGGCAGTCCGTCTCGCCGCTGCGGCAGCAGCTGCGGGAGGAGGCCGAAGCGGCGACGAAGATTCAAGCGGTATTCCGGGGAAAGCAGGCGAGGACCTCGGTTTCCCCGATCCGGCAGAGGAAGAAGGCGGAGGAGGACAAGGCGGCGACGAAGATCCAAGCGGTATTCCGGGGAAAGCAGGCGAGGACCTCGGTTTCCCCGATCCGGCAGAGGAAGAAGGCGGAGGAGGACCAGGCGGCGACGAAGATCCAAGCGACGTTTCGCGGGAAGCAAGCGCGGCACACGGCCGAGAAGGCGAAGGAGGAAAAGGAGCAGGCGCAGGCGGCCACGCGCATCCAGGCCACCTTCCGCGGCCGCAGGACCCGCCAGTCGCTTTCTCCCGAGCGGAACCGCGAGTCTGCTGCTCCTCCGAAGATGCTCTCGAGAACAGCGTCCACTGTGTCGACGGCGACCACCATCCCCACGCCAGTTTCTGACTCGTCGTCGTCTTGAGCTTCATACATAACGTGGGCGGCGCCGAAGCTTTACCAGCTTCGGCTGACACCATTTGCGCACTTAACCATGGTTAAGAAGACGACTGAAAGCACAGACACGAAGATAGCTCAAAGCATTTGCAAAGTAGCACGAAAAGCCTCTAGGCAAAAACCCGTTTTCACACTTCTTCGAATCGCGTCCACGATGCTGCTGCCTCGAAGCTGCTTAAAAAACAGTGTCCACTGTCTCAACTGCGACCACGATCCCCACGCCCATGTCTGACTTATCGTCGTCCCCAGCACTGCGAGCGCTAGGCCGCCGCCACGAAGATCCAAGCGGTATTCCGGGGAAAGCAGGCGAGGGCCTCGGTTTCCCCGATCCGGCAGAGGAAGAAGGCGGAGGAGGGCCAGGCGGCGACGAAGATCCAAGCGACGTTTCGCGGGAAGCAAGCGCGGCACAAGGCGAAGGAGGAAAAGGAGCAGGCGCAGGCGGCCACGCGCATCCAGGCCACCTTCCGCGGCTGCAGGACCCGCCAGTCGCTTTCTCCCGAGCGGAACTGCGAGTCTGCTGCTCCTCCGAAGATGCTCTCGAGAACAGCGTCCACTGTGTCGACGGCGACCACCATCCCCATGCCAGTTTCTGACTCGTCGTCGTCTTGAGCTTCTTCGAATCGCGTCCACGATGCTGCTGCTTCGAAGCTGCTTAAAAAACAGTGTCCACTGTCTCAACTGCGACCACGATCCCCACGCTCATGTCTGGCTTATCGTCGTCCCCAGCACTGCGAGCGCTAGCCGCCGACGGAAACGCCGCCGCCACCAAGATCCAACCGTCGTCTTGGACGTCTTCGAACCGTGCCCAGGTTGCTCCAAATCTAGCGAACAGCATGGTAGGAGTGGACTTCAGCCAATACCGTGGCGTCAACCAGAGAAGCCGTAGAACGTAACACTGAAAAGACAAGACAGGCGACCAGTGTTCACAGGAGTGGCTACGATCTTGCTCTCTGGCTCAACCAACAAACAGCGCAGGCTCTTCTACACCGCGTAGCTTTCCTTTTCTTGCAGCGGGGGGACCATACAAGTCAAGAAGCCGCGTGCGTACCTTCCGTATCCACCTGTATAAGTACTTGGGTAGGGGAAGGGCAGGTACAAGTACAAACAATTTTCACGAATTTCTCACCTCCACGGCGCTAAGTGCACGCCGGCACGTATACAACGTCACCCCGCTCCGTACTCACTTTCTCTTTGTGTAAAACCTTTGGTTGCTGATCCTTCTTTGTTTGTTGTTAGATCTCCTTAATCGTCATTTTCCCCCCAGGTACCTCTGCGTTGTACGTGTGTACGCGACCTTCTTTTCCCAGTTCGCGAGCTTTTGTTGAACCCGGCACCTTTCACCATTTTTCGTTCATGCCACTGGGCGAAAATCGCAGCAAAAGGCCGCTTTGGTCACTTCGGCTGGTAGCCCAGGTCTGGACAGCGAATCGCTCACCCATCGCCAATCGCCGCACAAAGCGCGAGGAGGAGAATGTTCGAGATGAGCAATTCTTCTTACTGCTGGGGATACAGCTACATGCGTAGCACTACTACATGCTATGCGTACTTGCAGCAGGGTGTGTTGCTTCGTGGTATGCAAGCACCACTAGAAGGTGTGCATGCTCAACCCCCCGTCCGCAGCATCAACGGCGTTGTCACCAGCTTTCGGCAACGATTCGCAACCGCCACAGGGTTGCTCCACGTCGAAAAGGCGCCGAAAGTGAGAAGGCTGGCATACTGCGGTACTCATCAACACGCCGGTGATCTCCCCCACTCGCAACAAGACCCCGAAATACAAAGCAGGTGCTGTCCGGTGCACGTTGGGAGCGCGTGTTCTCCGTTTATGAGACACGTCCTCGGGGGTCGGAAAAACGTCTTGTACACACGTGTCGCAGGTTCCAATGCATCTTAGTCCGAGGTTCGCGTTCATTTCTGCACCCGGAAGGACAACTGGATGCGGACGGTCCCCCCGGAGCCTCATGGGTTGATTCTTTTGTCTCTTGAAAGTACTGCAGAATACTTGACTAGACCTCTTGAGCGTGTGCTTCTCACGAATGCGGGAGCGAATCTGAGTTAGCCGACCCCCTTTCGTGTGGAAAAAGCGAATAATATCCCCCCCTTTTTTCTATCTGTTTTGTTAAGAGTTGCGACTCAACTGTTCTCGCTTGTTTCTTGTAAGATTGCCTGATGCTTATCAGCTAGCAAGATGCATGAGAGTTTGTGGGATTGCCTCAACGTTCGAGCCAGCATTATCCCTGGTAAGACGTGTATATGGCCTTCACCAACCTTTCCTTCTCCGTCCGAAATGCGCCGTTGGTTGTCAACGGACTCACTGGGTGAAGAGAAGCGTAAACAACAAGGGGTTAGACTGATGAACAGTAGCGTAGTGTGTGGAGCCTGAATCATCAGCTGAAACATTCATTTCCGCCGCCCTCGCTAGACGAGAAGACCCAAAAGCGGAAACGATAACAAATCCAGGGGTTGCACTATTAAAAAAGCGAGGGGGCGACATGAAAGCGGTGCAGCAAAGTGAAAGCACCGACGACGAAGAAGCAGACGTCGATTCTGAGAAGACACTTCAACCCCAACCGATCCGCGTGCACGCGGAAGAAGCGCGACGATGTCTACACCTCCGAAAAGCAGAGCCGCGCCAAAGCGCAGCGGGAGCAAGCCCGGATCGTGCAGGAGCTGGCACAGACAAACGCGTCTGCAAGCTGTCAAGACTCAAGAAGGTTCATTGTATGGTCAATTCAGGGTTCATCGGAATAGCGCAAACAAAAGCAAACCCAGGTTGCATGACACGAAAAGCAAGAGGGCGACATGAAAGCGGTGCAGCAAAGTGAAAGCAACGACGACGAAGAAGCAGACGTCGAGTCTGAGAAGACTGCGGATGACGACTCTTTGTCGGACAGCCACGCGGGACGATGTCTACACCTCCGAAAAGCAGAGCCGCGCCAAAGCGCAGCGGGAGCAAGCCCGGATCGTGCAGGAGCTGGCACAGACAAACGCGTCTGCAAGCTGTCAAGAACTCAAGAAGGTTCGTTGTATGGTCAACACATCCCAAGACCAGGGTTCATCGAATAGCACAAACAAAAGCAAACCCAGGTTGCATTACAAGAAAAGCAAGAGGGCGACATGAAAGCGGTGCAGCAAAGTGAAAGCAGCGACGACGAAGAAGCAGACGTCGATTCTGAGAAGACTGCGGACGACGACTCTTCGTCGGACAGCCACGCACAGCCTCGAAGCCGCGGACCGGTGTACTTCAACCCCAACAGATCCGCGCGCACGCGGAAGAAGCGCGACGATGTCTACATGTCCGAAAAGCAGAGCCGCGCCAAAGCGCAGCGGGAGCAAGCCAAGATCGCGCAGGAGCTGGCCCTGCGCTTCCCGGGCGGCAGCGGCGAGCCGGTCACCTCCGCCGCCTCGCTGCTGCACGCCGTGAAGAAGCGGTTCGGCTGCCCGTCCATCGACACACCCCCCGCTGCCGCCGCGTCCGTCCCTTACATCCGCGGGACCCCGAAGCCTCACCAGCTAGTCGGCCTCGCGTGGTTCCAGCGCCTGTACCGCAACGGGCTGGGCGGGATACTCGGCGACGAAATGGGCGTCGGGAAAACGCTGCAGACCATCGCGTTGGTGGCGTGGCTGGTCAACGAGACCGACGAGTTGGCCGAAGGGAAGCCGCCGGTCCTCGTGGTATGCCCCCTGTCGACGGTGGACAACTGGGCGAGCGAGTTCGAAAAGTTCGCACCGAGTGTACGGGTGTTGAAGTACGTCGGGGACAAGGAAGAAAGGCTGGCAACCCGTGACTCCGTCACGGATCACCTTCGGAGGAAAAAAGTGCCGTCGTCCGGTGTCTTGCACATACCCAAGATCCACTGCGTCGTCACGACACCGGAGCTGCTGAAGCTGGACGACTACTTCTTGACGGCGTTCGACAGCCCGCTGATTGTGGTCGACGAGGCGCACCGGCTCAAAAACCCGGCCGTCGCGGCCGCGTTCAACGAGCCGAAGCGGCGGTGCGGGCTCCTGCACGTCCGCCGGCGCCTGCTGCTCACCGGCACGCCGCTGCAGAACACCGTCCGCGACCTCTGGTCGCTGCTTAATGTCGCAAATCCGGCCCTTTTTCAGGACTGCGAGTCCTTCTGCTCGACATGGTTCGCCGGCGCGTCTCGCAGCGACCAAAAGGCCCGGGCCCCCGCGGTCAGCGCCCTGCGGGAAATCCTGCGGTACGTCCAGCTCCGGCGCACGAAGGTCGAGGCCGCGCTGCGGCTGCCGACGAAGACAGAAGTCGTCCTCTCGTGCCCGCTCGCGCCGGTGCAGAAGCTGCTGTACCGCAGCTTCCTGCGCAAGACGGCGGGGCTGCTCCTCGCTGCAAAGGGCGCTGCCGGGTCCGTCTCCAACGTCGTCATGCAGCTTCGGAAGTGCTGCTTGCACCCGTACCTCTTCCCGAGCATCGAACGAGAACCCTACGAAATCGGCGAACACGTCGTCCTCAACTCAGGGAAGCTCTTCGTCCTCGACAAGCTGTTAGCTCACCTGAAGGACACCGGCCACAGAGTGCTCGTGTTTTCGCAGTTTACCAGCGTGCTCGACATTTTGCAGGACTACATGATCCACCGGGGACACGCCTACGAGCGTCTGGACGGCAGCCTGCGCGCTGCCGACCGGAGGGAAGCGCTGGCTTCGTTCACGACGTCCGCCGACTCGTTTGTGTTCCTCCTGTCGACGAGGGCAGGGGGGCTTGGGCTCAACCTCACGACGGCGGACACTGTTGTTTTCTTCGACCATGATTGGAACCCGACGATGGACTTGCAGGCGCAGGACCGCGCCCACCGCATGGGGCAGACCAAGCCGGTGACAGTGTACCGGCTGCTGTCGAAAGGCACGATCGAAGACATCATCCTCTCCCGCGGGATCAAGAAGACGGCGCTGATCAAAGCGGTGCTCGACACGTCGCCGGTCATCGACGACGCCCCGGCCGCCGGAAAAAAGCACAACCCCAGCTCCGTCGAACTTCTCGAGCTCGTAAAGGCGGCCGCAGCCATGACCTTCCCGCAACCAGACCGCCCCAACCGAGCCCCGGTGCAGGAGATCACAGACCCGGACGTGTGCCTCCTCGACTCGGTAGCCGACGTGGCCCTGGAGAAAGCCGGGGCCGCCGAGACGCCGATAGAGACGTACCTGGACCCGGAGTTCCGGGCGCTGCTCAACGAGGAGGAGTCGATGAGCGACCTGCTGAAGAAGGCGCGTGTCGTCCAATACGACGTGGAAGGTGCACCGGAGCCCGCTGCCGCAGACCCCCGCCGCTCACCGTCGCCCCCGACTACAGCGGGGCCGCCCGGCGCCCCGAAGCCGGCCCGGCGGCACATGACCTACGAAGGCGTCGACTACACGAAGGACGACGTGTTGAAGAGAGGCGAGGCCGCCCTCCGGGCGCTTGCGGCCGCGATCCCGCTGCAGGTGCCTGTCCGCCGCGGCGCCGCGCCGCAGCCGGGAGCCGACGATGCGCCGTGCAAGCCGGAGGTGGCACCGTCCGAAAGGGAAGACGCCCGCCGTGCCCGGTTGAAGAAGCGGTGGGAAGCGGCCGGGTACGTGACGAAGCAGGTGGAGCCAGTCTCGGGGTACCGCGACGAGGTCGACAAATTGATCACGCAACTGCAGAGGTACATGCAACGCGTGCGCGAGCAAGCGCGAGGGGAGACTGGGAATGCCGAACAAGACGAAGAAGAGACGCTGGTCTGGGACGAAGGTCGATGTGACAAACCGTTCCACGTAGAAGGCGACGTCACGAAGCCAGAGTCGTGCGCTGCTGCGACGGAGATCCTGTACTCCCTCTGCAACGGGGACGACGAGGACAGCGCGGCGGCGGCCGCGCCCAACGTGGTGAACCTGGTGTTCCAACCCGTCGACAACAGCGGCGTCTGGGGCGCCGGCGGCACCTTTTCGGCCCTCGACCAGCTGTCCGACGCCGTCGGCGACCACTACGAGGCCGCGAAAAAGGCCCAGGACCTCCGCCTGGGCGACGTGCACCTGCTTCCGCTGTACCCGTCCCTCGCGGTTCTGCTCGCCACGGTCATGCGCGCGTCGGCGGCGGGGAAGGTCGACTTCCCGCTGCTGGAGGCGGCGCTCGCGAAGATCGGGGCCGCGTGCAGGAAGCTGGCCGCCGCGCGCCTGCTGCCGGCGGTCCACCTGCCGTTCTTCGGCGGGCACCACAGCAACTGGGTCGCGATCGAGAAGTACATCGCTAAGCACCTGGCTGGGTTCCCGGTATTCGTCCACTACTTCAGGCGCCCGACGAGGGGGGGCCGGAGGGGTAAGCGGGTCAGAGACAGCCCGAGGGTCGCGGACGACGACGAGGACGGTGTCCCGAGCAAGCAGCAAAAGGTGGACTCTCCACGGGGATCGCCCGGCGGCATGCTGCTGGACACTCCCGAGGAAACAGAAGCGGCGCCCCAGGCTGCAGTGCAGCCGTTCTCTCTGCTCACATCAATGGACAGCCTCCATCGACAGCAACAGCAGCAGCAGCAAGCTACAAGCGGGGACGGCCCTACGGAACCGACCGCCGTCGACCAAGTACCCGATGTGACGGAGAGCTGCGAAGGGGCTGTCAAGTCTTAAACCGCACATTGACGGCCTCCGACTGATAACTACTAGCAGTCCTGTGCACCCACAACTATCCCATAATGTACTGTGGGAAAGTTGTGGATGCACAATACTGCTACTAGACAAACTCTAACAACAACAGCAACAACAAGCCAGCAGCGTCTTCCGCTGCTGCCCAAGTCCCGACTTGATCGAAGACTACGAACGTGTCAGAAAAACGTACAACGTGGGGGGCCCAAGATTACACCCGAAGGAATGTACTTGGTGTCGGTCACAGTCAGTCCCGGGCATGGCTAGCCGTACACCGAAGAAACAACCCGCTCTAAGAACCCATTTAACAAAGGTCACACGGAGACCCTAAACCCCCGGAATCCTCAAGCCAGGGGACTTTACACACCCGGTTTCCCGGTTTCAGAAACCGGGTTTTTCCGGTTTCGGGTTTTCAAAAAAATAAAAATAATTTGTAAATTATGATTTCAAGTGGCCCCCTGTACTGTACAGTACTGCAGTTACATGGCGCGTCACGGTGTGTCACTGCAATTCGAATCTTTTCACTTACCATCTCCGGAGTTTGATAGACGTGCACACCACCACCGCAAGCTTATATCTCACGATTCTTGGGAGCGTAGGGGCGGTGTTCACCGTCCAAATTGGGTAGTTCTTACTTTTTAGAGTTAAAGTTCGCTTGAGGCAGGGGACTTTAGCTCTTTGTCTGCCCGAGCAAAAAAGCCGGTTTCAGCCAAAAACCCGGTTTTGGGGCTCTGCGGTTCCTGTGGGTGTCTGAGTGCCTGGAACCGTCACCCCGCGCACGCAAACAAGGGGGCGGAGGGGGGTGGGACCCTGCACCGAGACCCCCACCTTGCCTCAGTCTGCCAACAGGGAACCTGGGGAACCCGTACACCGCGAGAGTAGGAGAAAGTAGAAGGGGAAACTAGTTTTCGTTGACCGCACTACGCTGAGCCCAAATCCTGGACGTGGTTTCAGGTGGCAAATTTGCAAATTACCATGATCAGAAGGTCTTACTTGGGGCGGTTCAGTTTCCACACACATTGCATGTAGCTAAAAAGCTGAGGCGCTGCGCCTCTTTCCTCACAAACGTAGGGGTTCCTGCCCCGTATTTTTCGGGTTTCCTTCCTTTTGGAAAGAAGTCCGGCCGCCTTCTAGGCAATGCTGTCAAGAGTCTTTATCCCAAAGCAGACCAGCCCGCCTGCTGTGACGACCGACAGTCAACGATGGACCAAGCGTTCGCTGAGCTAAATCAGACGTAAACCGCACTACTCTCTCCAAACCTTTCTCGAACCCGTTTTCACATTTCTTTTTTCGAAAGGTACTCGAAGTGCCGCCAGTTGGAGGAAGTCGAAGCGATATTGGAGTCTCGCCTTCTGCAAACCCTTCTTGACCCCCAGCACGGTGCAAATTCAAACGATTCTTCCCATCCTTTTTCATGGTAGGTTGCTACAAGGCCCTCAAACTCGCTTAATGCGTCCGTGTCGTTTCTATGCTAGGCTGCGACACTTGGAAGGATCAGAGACCTGCATTTGGCTCGCTCTTCCGCATCGCCATGTGTGCGCGTCTTGGGTATGCCGTGATTCTCGCTCACAGCATTTGTCATGTGGATTCGCACGTGAGTCGAATGGCAGAGCCCAAGACGAACGGTCTAAACGATGCGAGAAAGCAGGAGAAAGCAAAGTTGTTGAATACCGTTTCATTGTCATTGGATCAGTAGGCAACCACAACAAGACCGAGCAAGATTACCTCGATGCATTCCAAGCTCCTGCAGGTACGCGTGTAGGGAAAAGAAAGCAACGATGTCAGTGGCAGTCGCGTTGCTGGCACTCACTGCTGCAGGTGCACCAGCGCCGGAATATGTAACTCTGGGCAACTCGGTAACAGCGATGAGTTTCTCGACGGACAGCTCGAGCTTCGGCTCAATCGTGCACTTGACCGCTGCCAACAAGCAAGAGATGGTGACAGGCTCTACCAGCGGGCTTCTGTGGAGCGTTACCGTCGCCGATGCGAGTGGCAGCCAGTACACTTTGAGCCCCGCGGCTCAGACGTGCGCAGATGCCAATTATATTCTGCTGGGGAGCCAGCTGAACCTGTCGTGGGCCAGCTGCAAAGCAGCCGACCATCTCGTCAATGTCACCCTCGCCGTCAGTTTGTCGGCCGTCGACAACCTCTTCACCTTCCAGCTGAAGGTCTCCTCAAGCGGAAACGCACTGACGCTGTGGAACTGGGCGTTCAAACTGGCCAACGTCGTGTTGAACGACGGCTCTTCGCTGCTCGAAAACAACGGCTTCGGCATCGTCCGGGACTGCTCGGCAAGCAACAGACTAGATGGACCACCTATCAACCCCGGTGGAAGCCGATCGTCTTGTGACTGGACCGATGCAGTTGAAGGGATGTTTTTGGAAGGCTGCGCGGATGATGGAAACAGGCTGCAGGGCTGCTTCGGGTTCCCCACTCTTCGGGAAGCGCAGGAAGCGTGCGAGCTGCACAGCCGGTGCGCGGGGGTGACGCGCACAAACGGCGCGTTCTTCGAGCTGCGGCGCCGGATGGGCATGAAGCAGTCATTTTCGGGCGGAGAGACAAGCTGGGCCATGAAGAACCTCGCCCAGTGCCACCCGGACTACCAGGTCGCTGGGTCTTGTTCCAGCTTTTTCGGGGGGTACCCCAGTGCGCAAGCCACGCTGCAGTACCTCGCGGCTTACGACCCGGCGAGCGCTGGTGTATACATCGGCACTCACGACAAGCACGGGTCTACGAAAAGTTTCCAAGCCACAGTGGGCACAGGGTCGGTTCCGACAGTCGACTTCACTATCAGCGCGGTGGCTGAAAATGCGGGAAAGCCGCTGCAAACGCACGTGGTCGATTTCCCCATCGTGGTCGGCTGCTTTACGGGCGACTGGTGGGATGCGTCGCAAATCTACCGGTCGTGGGTGCTTCCGAACGCGGACTGGACGCAGGCCGGGCCGTTGCGCACCCGGGCGGACCACCCGAAGTGGCTGGATAACACGACGGTGTGGGTCAACTCGCACTGGCAGGGCAACGACATCTTCAACACGACGGGGGGCGATCCGAAAGTGGTCGAAAACGGCGTCCTCGCCGTGCAGAAGCGATTCGGGTTGGGGCAGGCGTTGCTGGGGCTGCACTGGTACGAGTGGGACCTGCTCGGGTATGAGGCAGGGTCGGACTATACGAAGTGCGGGTCGGAAATCACGTGCGGGTTTGACACGCACTACCCCGAGTACTTCCCCGTGCGCGACGGCTTCAACGCAACGATGGCTTCTCTGCGCTCCGCCGGTGTTCGCGTCACGCCGTACATCAACGGCCGCATTTTCGACATCGCGACGAAGACGTGGGGCGACGACAAGGGGTATAACTACGCCGCGAAGCAGGCGTCGCCTCGGCTGAACCTCGGATCGAGCGACCTCAGCGCGTACAACGAGTCGTACGGCAGCAAAGCCGAGTTCAACGTCATGTGCCCCGCCACGCAGTACTGGGACGACGTGATCGCCGGAACGGTGAAAACGATCGTGAACGAGCTGAAAACGGACGGGGTGTACCTCGACCAGATCGCTTCGGCGGGGGCGAGGCAGTGCTGGGACAGTACGCACGGGCACCCTATCGGAGGCGGGAGCCACTGGGTATCAGGCTACCGCAGCATGCTCGCGCAGGCGAGGGCTGGCATCGGGAACGACACGATCTTGCTGACGGAGTCGAACGCTGAGTCTTTCATGGACGGGATCAACGTATACCTGTCACTGACGGGGTATGCCTCCGCACCCTTTACGGGGCCGGAGCGGATGGTCAACGCGTTTTCTGCGGTGTACGGGGGCTACTTCGGGTCGATGGGCGCCGAGTTCTTCCAGGCCGACTTCGCCCCGGACCCCAACGTGTTCAGCGCGAAGAACGCGCAGATGTTCCTCTTCGGGTCGCAGATAGGGTGGTACTCCCTGATCGGCCGCGACAACCAGAACCCGCCCATGGGGGTGCAGCAGTACCTGCTCGACGATCAGTACACGCCTGAAATCGAGTACCTTCGCGCACTGTCCGACGCGAAGCTGCTCGTTTCCGATTGGCTCGTCTACGGCAGCGCAGCCCGAGACCTGCCAGTCACTTCTAACTCATCACGCACCCGCATTTCACACGGCCACCCCCGCGGCGTGAAAAACGGTGTGAAGCTCGGCGTTGCCTACAATTCGCTTGGCCATGCTTGCTACGTACTGGATACCCCGGGTGCACTCCGAACAATGATGTGCCTGTTCACCGCCGTTGAGCGGAACGTCTCGTGTGACTTCCAAGTCACCGTTGACAAGAGTAAGTACGGTTTGCAAGGCTCGCCTGTATACGTGCAGGACTACATGACGGGCAGCCAGGTGTACTCGTTCCCCAGCGTCGGAACCTTCAACTACAGCGTGGAAGCGCACGCCGTTACAGCGCTCTTGTTCTACACGAAGTGAATGCCAACCCCTACAATGTAGAACTCCATAACGTTACAGCACTCTCTCTTTCTGATCGTGCACAAAATGAGCACGAACCTAGTTGAGAAGTGTCTTTTCGCGTCGTAGCCGTTTTTCTTTTGTAATTACGCAAGTCCTGCAGTAACCAGTCACTGCATCTTCGAGTTCTGCTAGTGGGAGCTCGAGCCTAGCCAACGAAAGGGACAGGGTCGCGCGAGAAAAAGCGAAGAGTGCAGCCACGTCGTATTTTGTAGTACCAATGAATTGTAGACTTGGAAAGAGACCGCTGGCTGGCAGCGTGGTGGGGGAGGAGATTAGCATAACGACCATGCACACATTCATTAACAGGCTAGTCCTCCCCCTCCACGTACAAAAAGCCGCGTCTGTTCTTTTTTCCGATCACCGTTTTTCGGTAACAACGTTTGTGTCCAGACGGCACGATGCACTGTGATAGTCATGTGTGCTGTTTGAACACCAGGCGAACTTCTGTGCGTCTTCACGCTTTGTTTCGCTCTGCAGCCTCTGTTTTGCTTCTCATCGTTCTATCGTCAGGAGCTCACGGGCGTGATTACGTGGTGAGGGCTCGAGTGCCACGACGAGCACTTGGGGAGTCGAAATGTTGAGAGATCTGTAGTATTGGACGCAGACACAGGGAGGGGATCCTTTGACCACGCACCTGCTTTGCAGGAGACACTCGAGACCTCACCGCGCCGGAAATGTGCCGTAGTCCCGGTGCTCGCAGCTTGCGTCTCGACTTCGGTGTCGCCTCGGGCGTCCCCGGAGGCGAAGGCCCGCGCTTCCGTCTCTTGTGCTGGTCGTGCTTGGGTTGTTGCTGTAGCACCCGGCGGTGGTGCTGCCCGCTTGCAGCACTGCCCTGGCCACCGACTTCGCCGGTAGTCCCCTGCAGTCACGTCAGCATATCGTGCTGCAGGCCCTGGAAATTTGGAACGAGACCGCTGGCTGGCAGCGTGTTGGGGAGGAGATTAGCTGACGATCATGCTCAACAGGCTAGTCCTCCCACCCAACACGTACAAAAAGCCGCGTCTGATCTGTTCGTTGTAGTGAGGTGACCGGAAACTTCTCGGAGAGTCCCTGCACTCCAATTCGTCTCTCTCTCTCTCTCTCAGGAAAGGTCAGCGATGACCACGAGAACACACCCCTGGTACTGCTAAGGCGTGACTACCCCACCCTTGGACGTGTCTTGATGTGTGTTCTCTCTCTCTGTCTCTCTCCCTCTCTCTCTCTCCCCCCCCCCACTGATTTTCAGAAGCGTCCAAACAACTGCACTCTGCAGCCTAACGTTTGTGTTCAGATGGCGCGCTGTACTGCGAAGTCGTATGTGCCGTTAGAACACCAGAAAGAGTTCTGTGCGTCTTAACGCTTTGTTTCGCTCTGCGGACTCTGCTTTGCTTCTCATCGTGTCCATCGTACCAAAAACTTACGTGAATACGTGGTTTGACTCGAGCGCCGTCGTGGCTAGTGCCATGAGTCAAAATGTTGAAAAATCCGTAGCATCGGATGCAGGCACATCCTTTGCAGAGGAAGTCCCGCCGGAAAATGTGCAGCCACGAAACACGGGTGAATCTAGGTTCAGTCAGCCCAATAAAGAAGACTCACATTATGGTTGTAGCACCGAAAAGCGCGGCCGAGTTTTTGCTCAGGTATCCACGTCGTATGACGCTTAGTCACGGTTGTGATACGAATCGTTTATTTTATTGTATTTTTATTGTACAGATATTCGTACATTATTGTATACAATACTGTACAATAATACAATAATTTACAATAATTTACAACAATGTACAAGAATGTACAAGAATTTACAATAATACACAATACATTATTGTACGATGTGAAGATCCACCAAGACGTCCTCCTCGCCAAGACACCTGTCGTGGCAACTGCCTTTCCGAATGCTTGTCGCTCTTTCTTGAAGCCCTTAATATGGCACCTGCTGCATCTTCACCCCCCGCTTGAATTGCAACGCTGTCTTTTTGCGCTCGAGCACCCCTGACAAAGATACCATGTTCGGAAGTCTGTCGAGTCCATCGGGTCATTCCGTGTAAAACCTGTCGTAAACCTTTCACACGCCTTACCCCCTGCACCACTGCGTGTACAATAATGTGCAATAATCGTACAATAATATACAATAATGTACAATAAAAAATACAATAATTCTTGGTCGGCGGGGGAAATACAATGATGTACAATAATCCATTCGTTTCACAGCCGTGACTAACTTAGTGCGGAAATTTAGGTGCATCCCCCCGTCACCCGTTGAAGAAGAGTGCGTCGCTTTTATTAAGCCGGTCAACGAATTGTAAATTCGAAAGAGGCTAGCAGCCTATTTGGGAGAAGCTAGCCTGACGGTCATGTTCACTCACTAACAGGCTAACTGCCCCGGCACGTACAAACAAACTTCGCGCCTTTTCCTTTTTTGACAGGTTAGAAGAAAAACCGGGAAAATAGCTTCCGAGTTTGAACCACGGAACCCGTTTTCGACGAGCATGGATGAACGCGGGACCGGCGTCTGAGGTTGCAGTAACGGCGAACGCTCGCTCATGTCATGGTCGCGCGCAGGCTCGTCCACCAAAGGGTGGTCGTTGATGCCGCGGACACGTGGTCCGGAACCATCGATGGAACGGCGGAGCTGTTCTTTGAGGCGCAAGGCGCCGCAGCTGACGAAACCTTCGTAGCGTTCCACTACTCGGGGCAAGTGAAGGAGGTGTCGATTTCCCGGGTGAAATGCGAGGAAGCCCGCATTTCGACGCCGGCGAACCAACCGGCGGAGACGGACTTCGAAGCCGTCGCCGGGTACAGCGTGCAGCACCCGACGAAGGCGATGAAGGGGCAGAAGACGGGAACGGAGGCAAACGGCAAGGAAGCCGCGGCCGTGCCGCTGGACGACCCCGTGGGCCTCGAAGCCATGCAGCAGTGGAGGCGGCTGCAGTGCGAAGTGATCGTGGCGCTGACCCCGGCGCAGCGGGGCTGGGGCGCGCTGTGCGTCCGGGTGGCGTTCAGGTCCCGCAGCTCGCCCCGCGTCTCGATCACCCCGCACCTCCTCGTGATCGCGCCCGAGACCTCGTCCGCGCGCGTGTGGGTCCCCTGCGCTGATAGCATTGGAGACACCCGATGCACCTGGGACATCCAACTCCTCCCCAGCGCGAGTGCCGAAGGATCCATCACCGCCGACGAGGCGCTCGGGTATTCGTGGTCGGAGGTCAGCCTGCCAGACCGGGCTCGTGCTCTCTCCCCGTGCAACGTGGCGGTGGCGGCGTGGTCAAACGCTTTCCAAAGCAGGTCGATCGCAGCAGAGGGCAAAATCAGGCTCGTCAGCCTGCCGCCGTGCCCGGACGGGCTGGTCGACCTGTTCACCCGCTGCCTGCGCGCGGTGGAGGCCGCCCTCGGGGCCCCGCTTTCGCGGCCGGTGACCGTCCTCTTCGCGCCGGACCACTCCGAGGCTTGGCTGAACGGCGCGCAGCTCCTCGTGCTCCCGGAGGCCTGGCTGCGGGAGGACACGCTCTTCACGCCGGTTCTCTTCCGGCTGATGTGCAACGCGTTTGCGCGGCAAATGTTCGGCGTCGAAGTCGTGGCGAAGACGCTCGACGACGCGTGGCTCGTGGTGGGTCTCGCCGGCGCGGTCGCATGGATGTGCACGATGGAGTGGAGCGGCGTGAATAACGCGGTGGGCTGGCTGCTGGACGAGGCTGAGGCCGTGAGAGCGCGGCTGCTGGATCCCCCGGGCGCAGTGGTTCTCTCCCGAGCGGGGACGGGCGGGTTGCTGCTTCCCGGCGAGAGCGCATACGAGAGCTCGCTCGCAGCGCGCAAAGCGACGTTGGTCGCCCTGCAGCTCTGCGCAGCGAGCGTCAAGATCAAGCGGGCGGCCCGGCACGACGCGTCGCCGTGGATCCCCGGAATCAGGCGCCTGGCGACCGCCGCCGTCAAAGTCGGCCTCCTCGACACCGACGGGTTCCTCGCGTTTCTCTCCGCCCACGGAGACGTCGACCTGCTCGGGTTCAAGCAATTCTGGGTGTACGGGCACACCATCCCGCGCATCTCGGTTTGCGCGGAGTACGACGCGTCCGCGGAATGCCTCACGCTCACCGCGATGCAGGAGGCGGACGCCGGGCGCCCGCAGCCGCCGGAGTTCTTGGAAGAAATCGCGGTGTGCGTCGCGCTGCGGGGGGGGGGCGGCGTCGGGGGCGACGACGATGACGACGTGCCCGCCGTCCGCGGCGCGAGGCTGAACCGTGTCCTGGCGGAGCTGGACATCCGGCTGACGAGGCTGCGGTGCGGCGAGGTGATCACCGAGCGGGTGGCGCGGCCGGAGAGGCCGCTGGACCTCAGCGCGTTCGAAATGGACGACCTGCTGGAGGGCCCCGCGCCCTCGGGTCCTGCCCGGAGCATCGCCGAGCTGCTGGCCGTTCCGCCCGACCGGGACCCCGTCCAGTACGTCTCGGCCGACTGCCACCAAGCGCTGCTGCTCGCTGCGGTGGCCGTGCACCAGGAGCCGTGGAAGAGCGTCGTCCAGCTGCACTCCGAGCTGTCCGTCCCCGGGCGGGTCTCCGCCGTCCGGCAGCTCGCCGGTGCCCGGCGGTCGCGGGCGGTGCAGCGCCTCTTCCAGCGGGAAGCCTCGGACCGAACCCAGCACCACTCCGTCCGCTCCGCCATCATCGAAGCCCTCGCCGGCTTCGACCCGAACCCGGTCCCCCTCATCCTCGCCGCGCGCCCGTCGAACACCGAAAACGGTGGTGTTCCGGTCGACCGGGGATCCCCCGCGGCGGAGGTCGACGGCCTGCTGTTCGAGTACGCCTGCCTCCGCTCGCTGGCGCGGCAGCGCGCGGGCTGTGACCCGTTCCTCTCCGCGCTGCGCGGGGTCCTCGCCGACGACGGCGGCCCCGGGGAAGCGGCGGCGCCCGGCGGCGTGCGCAAGGGGTGGCACTGGAACGCGCTGGTTTGCGGGCTGGCCGGTCGGATTGCCTCGTCAGCGAGCGGCGGCGCGGCCGAGGTGCTCACTGCCGTCGCTTCGGACTGCAGGCGGACCGGCGAAGAGAGGGCGGCGGCGGTCTCAGCGTTGACGGCGGCGCGCCGGTTTTTGGACGACGCCGCCGTCGAAATGTGGGCGCGCTCCGGCCCGGCCGCGTTGGCCTCGGCGGCCGTGCTGCACGCTCTGTGGAAGCAGGCGGGAGAGCTGGAGTCGGCTGGCGAATGCTACACGCCAACGGCCATCCCCGATCTCTTGCTCTCATGCCGCGCAGTCCCTTACCCCGAGGGCGTCCCGGTTAGGATCCTCGCGCGGCTGGCGCCGGCGGAGGCCGTCGGCCGCGCGCTGTGGCACCGGAAGGCGGAGCAGCGCGAGTTCTGCAAGCTCCTGCACTTCTTCTACGCCCCGGCGTGGTGCTGCTGCCGCCGCAGTCCCCGGGGAGCCGACCTGCGGTCGATCGCCGTCACGCGGGCCCCGACGGCGGCTGACGTGGCGTCCCAGGTGTCGCAAGTGAGCATCGCTCGGAGCGCCGACTTAGCGAAGGCGCTTGGCTTCGCACCCGCTGGAGCCGTGCAGAGAGGGCGGGCAGCGGATGCTGCGGGGGGTGGCGGCGGGCTGTGCGCCTTCGACGCGCTCGAGCTGCGGGCGAAGGGCAAACTCGGCGTCGTCACACTGCCGGTGTCGGCGAGCCAGGCGAGCGAGGTCCAATCGCTGCTGCGGCTGACCCACGTCCTGCGGGACTTCACGCCGCTGGTGGAGGTGCTGTGCGTGGGCGACGAGAAGCCGCGGTCTTCCAGCGCCCTCGCCGCCGTCTCGAGCGGAGCGCTCCGGGGCGGAGTCGGCTTGATCGTCGTGGAGTTGACCCGAGAAGTCTCCGGGTGGGTCAGGCCGATGCTGATGGACCCCGTGATGCACCGGACAGTCGCCCTGCCGCCGGTGCGCGTCGCGCAAGCGAACGGGTTCGTTTTCGGGTACTTCGACCCGAAGTTCATCGCCCTCCCCGACCTTGCGCTGCCGCACCTTTCCGCGGCCGCCTCGCGGGCCGTGGTGCCCGGTGGCTTGTACTGGCGACACGACGCGGACCATCGGAAGCACGCCCTCATCGTCAACCACGCCGCCGACACCACCCTCCTGCCCTGCACGTCGATCGGGCGCACCATCGCCGGCAGCGCGTCCGCCGTCACCCACGCGGCGGTGCTGTGCCTGCGGCGGTGCCGGCTGCTGACCTTCAAGCTGTCCCCGGAAAACTCGCCGCTGCCGCTCTCCATCCCTTTCGAGCTGTTCGGCACCTCGCTGGGGTCGCTCCTCTTCGGCAGCTTCCCCCCGCACCGGGCGGTCCCGGTTGCCGCGGTGCTGCACGCGGGGGTGCTGGTCGTAGACTTGCCGTTCGTGAAGGCCGATGCGGTGCTTTCGGCCGCCGCGGAGCAGGGCGCCGAACGGGACTCCATCAGCTGCAAAGACGTCTTTCTGTGGGCAGGCCCCGAAGGGCAACCTGTGCGGCTCGCAGCGCAGACATCGCAAGCCGACAGTGCCGCAGTGCCGGTGCACTCCATCCCGGCTCTTCAGAACGGCCGCGCAGCTTTGGTAGGCCGGGTATCTGTAGGCATCGATCTCCGCTCGCTTCCTGAGTTCCTCTCCATCAGCAGGCGGCTCCTGCTGTGCTGCGTGGTGTGCATTCCGTCTTCATTTCGTCAAATATGCAGCATGCGAGGCTGGTGGGGGATGTAGTTAGATGTGGCGGTACGAAGGGGTCGTCCTGAGTGACTAGTGCAGGCCAATGCCCGCAGACATTCTGCAATCTAAGTGAGAGGGCCCGCAGCGTTACAAGGCGGCGATCCCCCGCGAGACGAGCTCACCCGCCGGCCAGAGCGCCCGCTGCAGCACCAACTCCGGTGCCGCCACTCACTGTAGCAGAGCCGCAACCTGCAGCGCGCCTCCGGAGCGACTTACGCCCGCCGTAGCAGTGCGAAGAGAAGTGAGGAGACCGGAAACTCCCCGGAGAGATGGTCCCTGCGCCCAAACCCGTCCCTCTCTTCTCTCTCTCTAACTTCGCACCTCCATGGAATACGGCGACTTATTACTGTCTATCAAAGGAAGATGGCCGCTTAATGACATCAGTACCCACTCTAGTAGTAGGTCTACGAGCACGAGATGTTCAATGTTACGAGGAATCCGAGAAAAAAGAAACAGTCTAAAAAACGGAACAAATACCACAGAGCGGAATGCAGACGAACTCCTACGTCGAGGTTTGTTTGGAATTGCCTGCGAACGCCGCTGCCGACATGCTGATGAAGTACGTCCCTCTGCACGCGCAGTGCGATGTCCAGCCGTCCTGCGTGGCGCTGCCTCCGCTGTTTAAAGTTGAGCCGCTTGTTCCCCTCACGCTGAAGGTATGCCGAGTACGCGTTGCATTGCCGAAGCCCACAACTTGAAGTTTTCAAGTATGTACGGGACTCAGCCCCCGTTTCATATTCACACGGACACCTCATGCGCCACATGGGTCGACTACATGGGCTTTGGCTGCGAGCCGCTCTTCGATTGTAAGCTCAGGGTGACTTGCTCCTTCCGAAGGTCGGTCACTACTGAAAGGAAATTTCCGCCCGCTCAGCCGCGTCCGCCTGCTTAAATACACGCTTCCTAAAGGGTTGTGCGTCGGGTGGTCCGTGTTTCAAGGGGGGTGCATCGTGTGTCGGCCTATGGCCGTAGAAGCAAATAAGGCTTCGGTTCAATCCACACGCCTGCAATTTTGGCTAGCACATCCCTGTTCAAGTTACCGGTCCATCTCCACCTATTAGACCGATGTACAGTGAAATACACCAGTCTTAAGTTAGAAGGCAGAAATAATATCCTGCCCACCACCACCCGTTTGTTGAACGCTTACGCCCGCCACTAAACCCAGATTTACCTGTGTTTCGTGTGGGCTACAGCACATTTACCTCCTTTGATCTTTTGCGACTGGCAGCCTCCTCAAGTATTTCCTACAAAGCAGGTGCTTATACAAAAAAAGAAGGGTTCGCCAACGAAAGATAGAAGAAAAAAGTGGAAAAAGAAAGAAAAGAAAACAAGACTCTGCACTCCCGCGAAGAAGACTTGATGCTAGCAATCGAACATACATGAGAGGCAAGTAGCGCCTGAACATTACCAACTACGAACTAAGATTTCCTTGAACGGGAAAAACACGCAGTCTTTTACCCCCGAGGTTTCATTATCCCGCAATCGAACCAGGTTGTAATACCTAAGCACATACACACCTTCTCCGGTAGCTCCCGGCTCAGCCGACGTCCGCGGCCTTCATAAAAGGCCGCCCAGTGTCCTTCCGCATGGAGGCACACGGAAGAGCTCCCCCGCAAGGGTGCTTACCCCCGCGAGTAGTATATTTGTTGCGTTAGTGTGATTGTCAGGCCTTCGACTACCCTGAGCAACGCACTATGCACACTCCGTGTCTACGTCACAGCAGATGGAACGCGTCTGTTACGTCGCCGCGGAGGCGGCCTACGAGTGGGTGTCATTGTGGCCTCCCGGCCGGAGCCATCGTTGGATGACCCTTCGCTCGTTTCTTCGCGTTTGCGTCGGTTCGCGCGTCGGATGGACGCAGCCGGGGGCTGCGCATTGGGCGGCGTTCGTCGGGCGGGGGTGTTGGCCCGGAGTTGCGGCGTTGGCAGTTGAGTGCGTCGGCGCCGCCGCGCTGGGGGGGTGCGTGGGACGGAAGGGTCCTCCGCAGCACGCCGCCGCAGCGGCGCAGCGCGATCGATCGTTGGTGAGTCTCCCTGGCCGGAGCCGGAGGATTCCTCGCTCGTCTCCCCGCGTTTGCGTCGGAGCCCGCGTCGGGGCGCTGCCGGTGCCGGTTGAGGTCCCGCCGGAGGTGCAGGTGCCTCGTTCTCGTCGTCGGCGTCGTCCGGCCGGTCTCCCGCCCGGTGGTGGCCACTCCGGCAGCACACGGAGGCATTGGCGCAGCCGCCGCAACGCGTCAGGTGGTGCGCTCCGCAGCATTGCGTGAGGACACCGTCACCGGGCTCGTGGTGGTCCCGGCAACACTGCTCCGGCGTGCGCTGTGAGCTCGAGGCGCACAACGGACACTTCTTCTTCGCGCACTTGTCGCAGACCTGAAAACGCCCTCGCGTCATGGCCTGCGACGCGGGCACCAGCACTGGGTGCGCAGAGCGTGTCAGCACCGGCCTCCGCACCTCCCACTGCTGAGCGCGCTCAGCGCGTAGAGCCGAGTCGTACTGCGGGAACACGTCCCTACCCCACACTTGGCTTGTCAGCCCACCGACGGGCAGGGCACGCGTGGCACAGGCCTCCAGGACAGCCGCCGTTTCCGCGCCCGCCGCGAAGACGGGACGTACTTGCAGCCCGCCAATCACCCGCGGCACACCGAGCGTGTGGAGGCTCTTCACCCTCTCCAGTCTCGCCGTCGGCAGCGGCGAGGGCAGCTTCAGAGTCTCGCACAGGCGGCACAGCACTGCGAGCATCGCTCCTAGCCGCTGACCCCGTTCGGCCACCGATACGGGGCCAGCGGGGCGCTGAACCTTCGGCCTCTTGGGGCAGTGCTTGACATCCATCCCTGTGAACAGCTCGAAGTCCAGAGCGAGCTCGATATTGGAGACCCCTTCAAAGGTGGTCCACCGCAGCGCCGCCAACCAGCCCTTCAGAGCGCGCATCATCGGGGCGCCAAAGTTCCATTTCCGCGGCGCATCCGGTAGGTCGTTGTACCGAAATCTGTGGGCGGTCGCCTGTGTGGAGGCGGCGAGCACCCAGGCGTGGGTCACCGGCGCGGACTTCCAGCGCGCAAGGCTCGCCCCAGTCCTGGCTGCAAGGATCGTTCCCATCATGCGATGCAGGGCCGTGGCATCAATATCCAGTCCCACGGTGATGACACCGTGCACCCGGGTGCAGGAGGGCCAGCGCGAGCGGTCAGCCCGTACGAGGGCCGCGAAGCAGTCCATACTCCGGATGTTGTCGTACGCGGGGCATGCCCACCACAGGTGCTCCGCGGTGTCGGGGACCCGCAGCTCGCAGTCGGGGCAGTCACGGCCACGGGCCCGGGGAGCGCTTTCGCTGCTCGAGGTCACCTCGTCGAAAGCATCAGCTGATGCGGTCCGATCGTCTTCGCCGCCGGAGGAGGGCCCGGAGGACCCTTCAGCAGAGGAGGAGGAGGCGGCGGGGGACGCGGCCGAACCGTCACCGCCGTCGCCGGAGTCGCCCCGGCGGTCTCCGTTGCCGGCGCCGCGCCCCCAGCGCGTTGCGTAGTAGACGCCGCCGGCCAGGATGGTCGTGAGGGCCTTCCGCAGCGCAGCACTCGCCGTCGCTCGGCGGCGTTCCTCGTTGGTGCGAACGTAGTCTACACCGTGCTGCACCCCGTCAAAGGACGGGCGCTCCGCAGCAAGCTGCGTCCAGGCGGACTGTCGCAGCTGCCCCCGCAACACATGGTGCCGCTCGGCCCGTCGCATGTCCAGCAGGACCCGCCCTTGCACTTTCATGGTGCCGAGGTCAAACCCGTCGTATTCGGCCCCGACCGGGGGGAGCCCGTCGGTGATCGCGATACCGACGGGACCCAAACCCCGTCCGAGCATCCCGCCCCGTTCGCCATACAGCCGGCAGATGCGCTTCATGCGTTCGCGCACGCCCGGCAACCGCTCGCACGAGTCCAGCAGTGAGCATAGCACCCAGTAAGGGCGCGCCAGCACGGGGTCGACCCGGTGGCCCTTCGCCAGGACGGTCAGCACCGCAGAAACGCTCCGGGAGGTGCCCCTGTTTACCGGCCCAAAGACCCCTCGCGCAATCCTCGTGCGGAGACTCTTCAGGCCCGCTTTCGTGAAGGGTGTGTACTGACACCCAGACAGTGCGCTGCCCAGCGTGCTGGAGCTCGCGATCTCGCACCGCTCGTCGAAGGGGAGTGGCGACAGACCTAACGCGTCCATCAGCCCACTCTGGGCCTCCAGCCGTGCGTCGTTGGTGCGGTCGCACCTCTTGGTCGAGGTGTTCAACCTGCCACTCAGCACCTTCGTGGACGACACGGTGGGGAAGACCTCCTTGCCGTCGCCCTCGCCAATGTGCAGCGTGGACCGGTAGGGGCGCTGCATGCGTTGCTGCGTCTTGCCTTCGAGGATCCCGAGCGCTACCGTCTTCTTCACGTTCAGGCGCATGCCCGTAACGTCGCAGAACCGGCTCACAACGTCGACCGCCTTCTGCACAGCGGGCTCGTTGGACGCGTGCAGTGTGGCGTCGTCGGCGTACGACTCCGACGCCACCGGCACCGCCCTCAGCATCACCGACAACAGCGCGTTGATCAGGATGACCGAGATCGGGCATCCCTGCAGGATGCCGTTGGTGACCTCAAAGTAGGCCCCAACGCCTAGCGGCAGCTTGAACCGCCGCTTCAGCCCGCGGTACATCGCCTGCAACGGCTTGTGGATGCGGGCGTCCAGCCCCATCTCCTCCGCAAGTCGCAGAACAATCCCTTGCGGCACCCTGTCGAAGCACTTGGCAAAGTCCAAGGCCAGGACGACGAGCGACTTCGTCTCGTCGAGCAGCGTCTCCTCGACGAGCGTCGCCATCTCCATGAGGGCGTCGTCGCAGCGGTGTCCCGTCCGGAAGCCATGCTGGGTGGGGAGCGCCCACTCCTCCTGCCACGCCATGATGTCACGCAGCCTGCGGCACGCCCAAAGGCGGTACACGCAGCTGGTGACCGTGATGGGCCGCATGTTGGTGGGCGATGGATCCTCGCTCTTTGGAATGAGCGACACCAACGCCGTCAGCAGCCCTTCTGGCCACCGCCCCTCCTTTTCAACCAGGTTGAAGAAGCTGGCGAAGGCGTCCATCAGTGGGACGGGCAGGGCTTTCAGCTCGTCCATGCGCCACCCGTCCACACCGCACGCCGAGGACTTCTTCTTCCTCTCTCGAAGGATGGTTCGCAGCTCCTCACCAGTGATGTCGGTGACTTGCATCGGCCGGTGTTGGACGTGCTCCCCAAAGGCCTTGGCGAAGTCGTCGTAGCTGGGCTCGGGGGTCTCCGGCGAGTACAGCCTCAGGATGGGGCCCCAAGCTTGCTGGAGGACATCATCCATCTCGTCGAGGTTCGCCGTAAGGCGGCCGCCATCAGCTCTGAGAGTGTCCGCCGAGGGCTTGGTGTCACCCCTCAGCATGGAAACCAGCGATCTGCGGTCCGTGGCGTACCTCTCTCGGAGCCCCTGGCGGGCTTGCCGTTCGCGGCTCTGCCTGGCCGCCGCATTGTGCTGGGCGCTCCGGGCTCTGACTCGATGCAGCATAGCCCGGGCGGCCTCGGCAGGCGGAGGTTCAGCCGGCGGCGGAGGTTCCCCTTCACACGTCAGCACCGGGATGCACCGCGCCCAACAAGCGCGCAGATCCTGCGGCACGACGAACGGCCCGGACACCTCCAGGCGGCTTCGTGCGTGCACGTAGTGCATCAGCCGTGTGATGGCCTTGCCGTATTTCAGCTCGGCCTCGCACGTAACGCCCTTCCCCGGGCAGCTCCGGGCAACCGCCCGGACCCGCCTCGGCTCCCTCGCGAGGCCACGGCCTACATACGGGCGTGCCTTTGCCGCCGGCACATCGCACCTGTCGAGGAGATGCTGCTTGCATGCCGCCGAAAGCTCACCCCAAGCCAGCTCTACGTCCCCGTCTGCCAGTGCTGTCGATTCATCGTGGGAATGCTAAGCGCGTAACGAACCACTCTCTAGGAAGGTGTTGGGCACCGGATTCAAAGGAATCAGACAACAAAAGTTCACAACGCCTCCAGCGAAGGCACAGGGGCGTCGGGCTTGCTCACCGGAGGGAGCGCACGTGGCACGGAGTAACGCAGCGTCATTTGGTTGAACGCCGGTAGCGACAGCTGCACGCAGACGCAGCGGTGGCTACCGACGCTACCAACATTGAAGCTGCACCCGGCAAATGCAAGGGCCGCAGACCTGTTCATCAGCGCATAGTCGATGCGCGTCTCCGCCTTCGACGTCGTGTAAGTCGGAGGAGGCCGCACCGCGCCGTCGTGCTGCGCCTGCAGTTGCGTGGCATCGACCCAGCCATTGCCGAGCGCGCTCCGCAGCACCGGAGACCTGTCCGTGTCCGTGTTCAGGTCCCCGAGGACGACAGCCGGGGCCCCTCCCACCATTGCCTGCGCGTCGAAGAGGACCGCCTGGAGCAGGCGTTCCCTGGCTGCCATCGTATTCGGGCCGCAGGGGGCGTACACCACGAAGCAGTGTAGGAAAGTCTTTCCTGCTCCTAGCGCCACCATCATGTGCAGGACCCGTTCGGATGATCCCGCGATGGCGCCGTTGTGCACCGCATGTACGACCCCCGGCCGCCGGTTGATGGCGCCAATACCTCCGCCCATCGTTCCGAAGTTGGGGTTACCACCCCTGGGAGGTCGCGGGGGCCCCCACAGCGATCCCCATCTTCCAGAGTCGGCGGGGCATGGTTCCGCCAGGTACCTCGACATCTCGCCCTGCTGCTTCTTCGACATCGCCGTCTCCAGGATGCCGATGACGTCCGCAGGGATGAGGCTACGCACCTCATCAACGTGGTTCGGGAAGGCGGTGGTGTTGATCACCGCAAGAGAGATCGTCGGAGCGGGCCCCGGGTTGGGGTGCACATCCCCGCACCTTCTCAGACGGAGCCTGGCGGTACCGCTCGCGGTACGGGCACTGTGGCGCGAAGGCAGCAAGAGGAAGATCAACAAGCGCAAAGTGCGACGACGTCGGGGGCCCTTGGGTGCGCAGGCGCTGGCGGGGCGGGGAGAGGGCGTTCACCACTCCTTCAACGACCCGCTGGAGGATACCGGGCTCCACGGTCGCCGCCTTGGCGGGCTCCTCAGGCTCTCGCCCCTTCCGCTTCGTGCCTTGTGTAGCCGGGGGCGAAGTCGCTGGGCCTGCGCCCGCTTCAGCCGCCGGCAGTTTCACGCGGCGCGTCCCCCGCGAGTAGAAGGGTGCTTCTTTCCAGGGCAGGTATTCTCATCTTGCAAGGTGGCCAGTGCTTCCTCACGGGCCCCGACGCACGCCTGCGTCCTCTCCATCCAACCCTCTGTTTTTCTTTTTTTCCCTGTATCTCCAAGTTCTCCCCTCGTGTTGGCACCACGAAGCGAGGTCCGCCGCTGCAGCGGGCCCAGAAAAGGGAAATAAACCCCCTGTTAGCCTGAAAAGAGTCCAGGCGGGACCGGCAAGATTGTTGGTTAGCGGCATAGAGGGGTACACGAACGCATCTCCTGAAGCACACACAACAGGCGCTACCGGGGACACTGTGGGCCGATGCGGATGGTAGAGTGCGGATGGTGGTAGCGTCCGGGCGACCGTTCGCGGGGACGCTCCTAGGCACGCCGACGGCTGTGCGGACCCGAGACAGCGCCGCGAAGTGGCTGCCGGGAGCTGAGCTGGCCCGTGTCGTCTCCACGGCCGTACAAGGCAACGAGATGGTCGTCGTTAAGATCCGGGAATGTCACGGTTAGTTGAAGGCGCCTGTCGCGCGTCCAATCAACGCTCGCTTGCGCGCAGCCATGGAGAGGTGGTACGTTGCTGCCTGGCCCGTGTGGCCCTCCATGGCTGTGCAAGGCAACGAGATGGTCGTCGTTAAGATCCGGGAATGTCACGGATAGTTGAAGGCGCCTGTCGCGCGTCCAGTCAACGCTCGCTTGCGCGCAGCCATGGAGACGTTGCTGCCTGGCCCGTGTGGCCCTCCATGGCCGTGCAAGGCAACGAAACGCTCATCGTTAAGTCCAACAGAGAGGCGGCAACTTCAGGCTCAGCGTCATGAGCTGTCACGCCAAAACGATTGTGAATGGTACAGATTCGAGACAGCATTTTCCGTGGACCACCGGTTTAGTCAAAGGCGCATAAAACGTACTTCGCCGCGCATCTTCCCTCTGCACGGCCGGCCGAGCTCTTAGAACTTATCGCGTATACAATTGTACGGGTCCTTTTTTGTCTATACTTGCAGCATGGGGAGTCCTACTGCGACTAACGAACACTCACACCGCACGCACAACCGACGAAGCAGACTCACGCTGTTCTGTCTGCAGCCAGTCAGATTTCAAGCTGGAAATGGATCACCCGAGTGAGTCCGTGGGTGAAGGACGGATTCCCCACGAGCAGATGGGGTGACGGTGTTGTAGGCACATGCTTTTTTCAAACACGTTTTTTTTTTGTATTTTCTCCCCACCAACCGCCTGTTCTGCACGGAACGTGGCGAACTCTCCTCTCACCCTCTAGCCTTAGTTTCTGCTCGTGGAGACACCCCCATCACCGCCGACCGACAAATAAGACAGAAACACGGCAGAAGTAGCACCGAGAGCACAAATCAAACGCACTACCCGCGGTGTCTCGCCCCTTCTCATTTCATGGGGGGTCCCATCAATCCGTTCCACTTGCTTGCGTTAATCGTCACTGAGCCGGTCTATCCCCTCAGTAGACTGTGGTGTGCCGTGTTATTCGGAAGGTTATAGCGATGGCCTGGTGTGTGACTATCTCCTCGATCGTACTGTGTCGTGCTTCCGCGATAAACGGCATCAGGCGAAGGGCAACCCGCAGCTCAGGGGATAGACCTGATACACCGGAGTGCATCGTTTATTGACAGCGGCAGGCAATGCGATGCAGCTCTAACGAGTGGCGCCAGTGCGCAGTTGCGCGAAGGCTACCCGATGGCAACTCTGCTGACGGCAGCGAACAGACGGTCGCCTTGACCAATCTACACAGTTGTGCGAGGGTGTGCCATTGGGTGGGCACTGCTCTATTTCAGCAGGCGCACGACCGAAGTTGTAAGGGGCGTCGGCTTAAAGAAAGGAACCGAAGCCGCGCACCCGAAAATGTCGATAAGCAAGGTCAAGCCAGAGGGCGAATGGGCGTTTCTGTGCAAAGGGGAGACGAGCTTCCGTTCCCTTGAGTGGGGGCTGAAGCTGTGGTCGGACAAAACGTTCGAACACGGTTATACTACGTCGGCGAACGGTCAGACCGGGACTCTCATGCGAAGAGGCAGCTGGGAAGTGGCGGACAACAGGCTGTTCTGCACGGTAGAGGGAAAGCTGACTATTTCACGAGGTGCCGACGGACCCCCCGATTTCCACGCGCAGGCTGTCAAAGCCCACGAGCAGCTTGTGTTCGACGTGGGAGCCGGCAGCAACGAGCTGACGTCCTCGGACGAGAACTCTCCCATCGGAGCGCCGGTGCTCAAGGCGGTGTCGCATTCGAAATCGCTGCGCGACCTTCTCGCCGACTTTTCCAGCCCGATGCCGTCCTTCGACGACTGCTGCGGCCGCGACGAAGAAAACGAAGAAAAGCCCTTCGGTGTCACAGGAGAGCTGTGCTAGCCCTCTACACCATTCGTCGGCGGAGATTCCAGCTGCGGGCGGGTGCCTCAAAACCCTTCCAGCGTTCCGCTGACCATATTGCCCGGTGGTGGGCCTCTGGGACTTCCACGCGCAGGCTGTCGACACACATTGGCAGCTCCGTGCACGAACACGCTGCGGCTGCCACGCAGAAAGGTGCTGAAGTGCGCCGACCCCCCCTCTCCAGCAACAGCAATCCACGCAGCTCGCAAAAGACCTCCCCGCCCAGCATGTTGCGCCAGGCTTTTCTTCGGCGCAGATTTCGCTGGTCTCCAGAAAGGGGTCAGAAACAATATGACGCGTTTGGACCCCGGCTCGTCGGCCAACCCACTGGTGTCCCTTCAACGGCATCTCCCGCCACTCAGCGCTACACGCACACCAGCCGGGGAGTTCCGCTTGCTGACCGTTCTCGCTTCGATGTACTGCGCCGAAGCGCATGTACGCGATCCCCTTTCGTGTTCTCCCGTTTTGTTGTGGCGCGACGATGCTCGGCAGTCAGCTTGCAGCCTTCAGATCTGCACTTATGCGGCTCATTTCGACCCTTCAAGCGTGGATGAGGCGTATTTTGACCCTTCAAGCGTGGATGAGGCTTATTTTGACCCTTCAAGCGCGGATGAGGCTTATTTTGACCCTTCAAGCGTGGCCCACGCGCCACTAAACGTGTCTGGATCTCTTGAGCCAGGGCTCTAGCGGTGGATCTCTTGAGCCAGGGCTCTAGCGGTGGATCTCTTGAGCCAGGGCTCTAGCGGTGGATCTCTTGAGCCAGGGCTCCAGCGGTGGATCTCTTGAGCCAGGGCTCTAGCGGCGGGTTTGGATCAAAGGCCATTTCTCTGGTTTGGCTATTCGTAGCTTTCTCAAAAGAAAGGGAAGGTCTTGTTTCAGTTCACGTCTCGGTTAGCACGAACTCAAGAGGTCCAAGTATTAGCGCACTTTCAAGAAGGGGGTGAAAGGAATCCAATACATACCCGAACGCACACAACGAAATCCGGCTGAAAAAGGAAGAAATGCCGCCGCAGCACGTCACGATCGTGGGGGCGTGCTTCATGGACTACGTGTCCTACGTCGACCGGTTCCCGAAGGGCGGGGAGACGCTGCACGCAAACCATTTCCAACGCGGGTTCGGCGGGAAGGGAGCGAACCAAGCGGTGATGATAGGCAGGCTGGGGGGCCGCGTGAGGATGGTCGGCAAGGTTGGAGCGGACGGCGACGGCGTGTCGTACCTGAAGAACTTCGAGACCGAAGGGGTCGAGACCGCGTTCGTCCAGCAGGTGCCGAAGCAGGCCACGGGGCTCGCGAAAATCGTCGTCGACAAGTCCGGCGAGAACACCATAGTTATCTGCCCGAACGCCACGAACGAAGTGACCAAGGAGTTCCTCCAGTCCGTCGACTGGCTCAAGGGCACCGACATGGTCGTGTGCCAGAACGAGGTTCCTCTGGAATCGAACCTGTACGCCATCGAACAAGCGTCGAAAGCCGGAAAAGTAACCGTCTACATCCCAGCCCCTGCACCGTCACCTTCGCAAGTTAAGGTGCTGCGGCAGTACATGCAGTACGTCTCGATTTTCATGCCGAATCAGCACGAGGCAGGAATCATGCTTGGGTCCGTCGTCAAAGGAGTCGATGAGGGCAAGAGGGCGGCGCTCGCGCTGCGGAAGCAGCTGTTGAAGCCCGACGCGAGGGTCATCATCACGCTGGGGTCCCAAGGGGCGATCGTGCTGGACAAGAACAACACGTCCGCAGTGCACGTGTCCGCTGCGAACGTGCCGAGCGACAAAGTCATCGACACCACGGGGGCCGGTGACTGCTTCACCG
The DNA here is from genome assembly GCA_030068145.1 of Diplonema papillatum. NCBI lineage: Eukaryota > Euglenozoa > Diplonemea > Diplonemida > Diplonemidae > Diplonema > Diplonema papillatum. The sequence continues at coordinate 362,059 of JAPJBO010000036.1, read as the reverse complement.
GCGCCTTCTGCTATTACCTGTCTATCGGGGACACTCTCATCAACGCCGTTAAGAAGGTATGTGCTGCGATGCACAAATGCTCGACCTTGACGACGCAATGGCAGGTGACGACGTCATCCGATAACCTGGCTATCGAGGCAGTGCATGCTAATCCGTGTGGTTCATGTACTCAAAAGAACTCAATGCTGCGATGACTTGCCGTGGCCGTTCCAATTGCCCTCCAGATGCCAGCAGCAAGAGGGGCAGACTAACGGTTTCGCCTTGCCTCCAATCTTTGCAGCGCGCACCAACCGGACACGGAGTGTGGACTAACAATTTATCGAGAAAGAGCTCTCAATCTGTCAATCCTTGAGATCGTCCTGACCTGGTAAAGTTTCCGTGTTGAGTCAAATTAGGCCGCATAATGGTGGTGTCATTCCGTCAATTCCTTTAAGTTCCAGCCTTGCGAATGTACTCCAAAGGGACGGACCCAAACGAAACACGGTAAATCTGGGGTTTTAGATGGACTGCAGATAGCCTGGTGCTCTGCATCTTGTTAAGGACCCACGAACCCACGAACCGTCAAATTTGGCCCATTACATTGATGTAACAGTGGTTTTCCGTCAGATTTGGCCCAATACGTTGATGTAACAGGGGGGTTTCAGTGAGATTTGGCCAAATACTGGCGGGCGTAAGGGCACGCACGCTTACGGTATCTCTGAGGGGGCGCCCCACGGTTAAACGGGTGCGTAGCAGACTCACACTCACACATCGTTGCGCCGCGTGTAAGCGAGTGCCCCCAGATACATGCTGCAACCAGCAGCACACGGGGCACGAAGGAAGCCTGAACCAATCAAGGCTACACGCTCGAACAGCGCGCGATTGCCGGCAGGACCTTCAGCCGGAACGTAATATAGCTGAAAGCGACACATACGAAAGGAATGAAAACACACTGCCCAGGCCCTGCTCTAACAGCACAAAAGGAAAACCCCTCCTTCCCCCCAGAGTCAACAGGGTCTTCTTTCCCCGCTGACAGTTTTAAGTCCGTTCCCTTGACTGCTGTTTCGCCAGATAGTAGGTAGGGACAGAAGGAATCTCATTGGTCCACTCATGCGCGTCTTTAATTAGAAAAACCGACCGCTTACTACAAGAAACAGTCTTGAAAACCTGGGCTGCACTCCGCATCAGGTATTACCCATCATTGAATGCCACACTCACACTCACACAGGCGAATTTCTGTGCCGGCATGTCGGTGCAGAAGAAGGGCACGCAGCTGTCGTACCCCTCGAAGAAAGACGTTCCACCGTACTTCGACCAAGTCACTCGGGCTCGCATGTAGGTCGCTTGCCGTGTCTCGTCAGGAAATAGGAGCCGTCCGCAGTGGCAACCACTTGCACTTTGCGTGCCTGTCCGCCCTGTTACGACCCTTCATTCAGTTTCAGCTGGCACCTGGGTGGACTGCGCTTATCAGCCTGCGCGAGGATGAGCACCTTCGATTGCCGTCTTTGCCGGGCCAAACGAATTTCTGATGCGCGGCTATGATGGGGGGAAGACGGGCGAAAGTCCCAAATAACCCCGAGAAAATAATGAAGAAGAAAACGTTGCTCAGGAGAGAAGAAGACGAGCGTACACCGCGTTGCTGTCGGGAAAAAGACTTCAGCGATGAAGAGTCGTGTGGCTCGAGGTTCACAACTACAAAAGGAGGGCATCTGTCCCCCCTACACGAAACACACGTACTTCTGGGTCCAGTGCCGAGTAAACACATTCAACGAAAAACTTTCACCCTGAAAAAGACCCATGTTGTTTGCGGTTGTCAGTCAAGGATGTACCGAAGGGTGCTCGAATATCTTGAACAGAGGGACAACGAGGGAATGTTGTTGCTTCAAAGCACATTGCTTCAGGGCACAATATCCGCAGGCCCCCCGAGCCTTGTTCTAGCAGTGGGTGCTGGCCTGGGATAGCGCGCGGGAGCTGACTGTATTCCCACTTCCGTTTCTTCCGGTTGGTTCCGTTGACCTCTCTTTTTCGTGTCCATGTCTCGCCTCTTGCGGAAAACAATCCAAGACCTCCTGCAGAAAGCGGTGTCTAGCATTTTGCCGCCCCCGTGGATTCGGTACATGAGAGGACGCGCACCAGCGGTCGCTACCTGGCCCATGGCCGATCTTTGTAAAACGAGCCGTCGACCATGGTCCACAGATGTGTTGCGAACAGTGCTCGCGCTAAGGAAAAAAGCGGCTGATTTCAGCCGGAAAAAAAATTTCTTGAAAAACTGACCAGCTGACAATCAGCCGGCCGATTTTAGGAAGGTCTGCCAATCAGAAGGTTTTTTGCGACAACATCTTGATTCACAGCTGATTCCGCTTCATGGGCGGCATTGCCAAAGCTTACACTGGTGAAAATCGGAAGATTTTGTGCGAGTCTGCCGGTAAGAAAAAAAGGCTGGAAATTTAATCAGCCGCAGCAAGCCGTCTGACAGCGCGCACACTGGTTGCGAAGCCTAAAAAAACGGAGGCGTTGTTCAAGCGCAGGGAAGACCAGCTCAAGGCCATGAGTCGCGACTCAGGCGCCTCGTCGTTCAGCTCGTTTTTAGCGGCGGCGAACACAGCGAAGAGCAACCGGAAGGCGGTCTTGTTCTTCATAGGCGAGCTCCGAGCGAGCAGCGTCACACCCGACGTACACCTCCTGCGCACGATGTGCCACTGCCTCGCCCTGGACGGCGACCTGGCGGATGCGGAGGAAGCCTTCGTGCGGCTGACCGGGAGCCACATGCTTTTCGACTACGAAGAAGCGACGGCAAAGAACTCTCCTGTGTCACCGAAGATGGTGAAGGGGGAAACGGCTCCCAGAAAGCAGCAACAGAAGAAGATGGGACCGAAGGTACGGAAGAGCGGGAATCCTCGTCGCTATTGAGAGCGAATGGTCGAAAAGACGGCACCGACGCGAGCGAAGAAGCGGCGGCAAAGAAGAGGAAGGTGCTCATCCGCACGCAGTGATTCACACCCGACGCACACCTCCTGCGCAAGATTTGCCGCTGCCTCGCCCTGGACGGCGACCTGGCGGATGCGGAGGAAGCCTTCGTGCGGCTGACCGGGAGCCACATGCTTTTCGACTGCGAAGAAGCGACGGCAGAGAACTCTCCTGTGTCACCGAAGATGGTGAAGGGGGAAACGGCTCCCAGAAAGCAGCAGCAGAAGAAGATGGGACCGAAGGCACGGAAGAGCGGGAATTCTCGCCGCCATTGAGAGCGAATGGTCGCAAAGACGGCACCGACGCGAGCGAAGAAACGGCGGCAAAGAAGAGGAAGGTGCTCATCCGCACGCAGTGATTCACACCCGACGCACACCTCCTGCGCAAGATTTGCCGCTGCCTCACCACTTGAGCATAATATCTTACTTCACACCGATGCATGCCGGATTGCAACACACCAGGTTGGACCAAAAGAAGAAGCAGAAGATGAGCGAGGAAGCGTAGCAGCGGTGGTGTAAGCGAAGAATTGTGTTTGTATTGTATTTGCCCCTCTACCTCTACAGTTCTTCCCTTCCATTCGGAGTCAAAGCAGCTACGTCGAGTATTTCACACCGATGCATGCCGCAAAGCAACACACCAGGTTGGACCAAAGGAGAAGAAGAAGATGAGCGGGGACGCGTAGCAGATCCCCTCCGTCTCCCCCCCTCCAGGAGTGTTCGATGCGGGCGACGCCGCGCCTGTTGTTCACGAAGATCGGCCAATGGGAGGAGCGCATCCTTTCATGCCAGTCGGACGAAGAGCTTGCTCGGCTCGTCAAGGTCCGGTTCCAGACGCTGGGCTCGAAGCGGATCGACGACACGGCGCTGTTCAAGCGCAGGGAAGACCAGCTCATGGCCACCTACGTCGCCGCGAAGCGAGCGAACCGCGATATCGGCGCCTCGTCGTTCAGCTCTTTTTTGGCGGCGGCGAACACAGCGAAGAGCAACCGGAAGGCGGTCTCGTTCTTCATAGGCGAGCTCCGAGCGAGCAGCGTCACACCCGACGTACACCTCCTGCGCACGATGTGCCACTGCCTCGCCCTGGACGGCGACCTGGCGGATGCGGAGGAAGCCTTCGTGCGGCTGACCGGGAGCCACATGCTTTTCGACTACGAAATGCTCATCCGCACGTACGCCAGGCACCGGTTGCCTAGGCGGGCGGCGGCTGTGTTTAAGAAGGCGATTCGGCTGTTCGTGCCCACGTCGACGTCGGTGTTCAACGCGGCGATCGAAAAGCAGCCGGACTACGCCCGGTGCGTGCCGGTGCTGCGCGAGATGCAGCGGTTTGGCATCGCCCCCGACGAGAAGACGATGACGACGCTGCTTCGGGTGTGCCGGTATTCGAGAGAGGTGGCCCGGGCTGAAAAAGTCGCCGAAGTCGCGCGGGCGCACGGGCTGCTGACGCCCCACGTGCGGCACTCCCTGCTGATCGTGTTCCTGCACGCCGGAGCGTGGGAGAAGTACGACGGGTACCTGAGCACCCTCGAGATGACCCCCACGATCGCCGCCACCCAGCTGCAAGCCTGCGCGCAGCGGAAGGACTGGGCGGCGGCCGAAGCCGTCTTCTTCCCGGAGGCGCGGCTGCGCAACGCGAACCGGACGCTGTGGCTGCTGATGCTGGGCGTCTACAAAGCGGCGCAGCAGCCGGAGAAGGCGGTCGACCTCTGCAAGGCGCACCTCGCGCTGTGCCTGCCGTGCGACGCCACCTTCTACGCGCGCTTCGAAGAGTTCACCCGCATTTCTTTCCGGACGCTGCTCCCGGACGCCCCCGCCTGGCTGACCCCAAAGAAGGACCTCTCGGACTTCTTGCCGGAATCCTGGTTGCGGGAGGCGAGCTCTGTGTGATAGCAGGTAGCGACAACTGTCGGCTGATGTTTTTGTTGACTTGCTCGAAGTCCTGCTTCCTGTGGCTCGGCGGAAGCAGCAATAGCATAGTGTGTGCCTAGCGAACCCTCCTGTTTCGGTAGTGGGACTGGCTGGTCTTCGAATGGCGCCGAAGAGGGGGCATTGTGATAACTTGCCGGAATCCTGCTAGCGGGAGGCCAGAAACGGCATTATTTCATGTACTCCTGCGGAGCCTCCCCTGATCGTGTTCCTGCACGCCGGCGCGTGGGAGAAGTACGACGAGTACCCGAGCACCCTCGAGATGACCCCCACGATCGCCGCCACCCAGCTGCAAGCCTGCGTGCTGCGGAAGGACTGCCAAGGCGATCTTCTTCCCGGAGGCGCGGCTGCGCAACGCGAGCCGGACGCTGTGGCTGCTGATGCTGGGCGTCTACAAAGCGGCGCGGCAGCCGGAGAAGGCGGTCGACCTCTGCAAGGCGCACCTCGCGCGTGCGACGCCACCTTCTACGCGCGCTTCGAAGAGTTCACCCGCATTTCTTTCCGGACGCTGCTCCCGGACGCCCGTCGTCTGGCTGACCCCGAAGAAGGCTCTCGGACTTCTTGCCGGAATCCTGGTTGCGGGAGGCGAGCTCTGTGTGATGCAGCGACAGCTGTCGGCTGACGTTTCTGTTGACTTGCTCGCAGTCCTGCTCCCTGTGGGTGGGAAGGAGGAAGCAGCAAGATGATGCGTTCGTAATGAAGCCCTCTAGTGGGACTGGCTGGTCTTCGTTTTGCGCAGAAGAAGGACATTTTCTGCTGATTGCCGGAACCCTGCTAGTGGGAGGCAAGAAACGGCAATGCTTTCATGTATCTCCTGCGGAGCCTCCCCTATATCGTGTTCCTGCAAACCGGCGCGCGGGAGAAGTACGACGGGTGCCTGACCACCCTCGAGGTGACCCCCACGATCGCCGCCACCCACCTGCAGTCCTGCGTGCTGCGGAAGGACTGGGTTGCTGCCGAGGCCGTCTTCTTCCAGAAGGCGCGCCTGTGCGAGTGTTTTCCTGTGCACATTCACAAGACACCCTACATCCCGGACTTCAGCAGCTATATACTAAGTCAATGCGGGAGTGAAAAAGTGCGGGAGTAGCCCACTCCCGCATTGAGGGAGTGAGGCCGACCGCACAAACGGCTGCAGAACCACTCCCGCGATCTGGAGTGGGAGTCCGGAATGTACTACACGAAAAAAGCGCAGCTTTCCAGGAGGGTTTACGCGTGAAGCGTTTCAAAAAAAAGCGTGGATCTCTTTCTTCCGTGTCTGCCGCGTTGGAGGTACAACTGGTGTCTCGCATCGAACGACACCTTCCCCGGCCATTTCCACCACGACCAGCCGACAGTTCGTGTTGTCGATAGTAGCCTTGGGGCCCGAGGCGTATCGGAAGAAGAAGAAAAAGGCCGCGCCTGGACAGCTTGCAAGGCTTGAGTCGGAGGCAGCACAGCCCTGCAACCCCTCGGTTGACCGTCTCGACGAGCTTGTGTTCAGCGCGAGCGCCAAGCCCCAACGTGCGCCACGCCTTGATGCTTCAGTTGGGGAAGTCTGTAGCCACTTGACCCGTAGGCCCGTGGCTCTGCAGTACCGCCGAACACGTGAAGCTTGGCTCCCGTGGCAGGCTTTCCCTGGTACCTACAGGCGCATCGGAAAAGATCAAAACCTATCAGGGTCTGGCAGGTCCATCGGAGCGCGTGTAGAAGATTGTCGCCTGTGATGCGGCACAACCTTCGTTGCATTCGAACCTCTGTCTAGAGGATGTAGCGGTCCATGATATCCGATTGAGGTTGATTGGCTTGAACAAGCGTTTCGATCGCCCGTAGGGGTGCAGCTAGCCGCAGGTAGTTCGTGCACGCGTGGCTCTTTGCCTTGCCCAACGCCGGCTCCTCTGTCTGGTTGAGATTGTTCCGTTTCCTCTTTTACCTGTTCTAATTCTGTGTGTGTGCGCGGTGTATGGATGAAACAGGTGTCAATTGAGATCGCATGGTGGCACATGTTGTGTCGCGTGTTATCAACTCTTTACGTTACAGAACTTGTTATTTCGCTACCACCTACCTGGGTCGCAGGACTTTACCTGATGCCCACTGCCGACAGGGCACTTATATTGTCGGCAGTGGATTGTAGCCGTATTCGACGAAACATCCAGAGAGTTGTAGGAAACTCTCAGCGAACTTTAACCCTGAAAAACAGATACTGCCTCCCCCGCTCCCTCTCCTGCACCCACCCTGCACGCACACGCGCACGAGAAAGGAGGGAGACAGTGCAGGCGGCCCGGTCGTGAGTCGCGGAGGTCAGCCAGCCACGGGAGCGAGCGGAGCCGGCGGAGCGGCGGGAAGATGCGGTTGAATTTCACGCAGTGCTCGGCGAACCAGCACAGCGTCGCGGTTGTGACCAAAAACAGCTTCGGCGACGTACAACACTGGATGTGACAGGGTGAAAAGACACATCATGTGATCACATGGTGGCACATGTTATGTCGCATGTTATCAACGCTTTACGTTACAGAACTAGTTATTTCGCTACCACCTACCTGGGTCGCGGGACTTTCCCTGAAACCCACTGCCACTTATTATTGTCGGCAGTGGGTTGTAGCCGTATTCGACTAAACGCCCAGACCGCTGTAGGAAAGATCTCAGCGAACTTTAACCCTGAAAAACAGATACTGCCTCCCCCGCTCCCTCTCCTGCACCCACCCTGCACGCACACGCGCACGAGGAAGGAGGGAGACAGTGCAGGCGGCCCGGTCGTGAGTCGCGGAGGTCAGCCAGCCACGGGGGCGAGCGGAGCCGGCGGAGCGGCGGGAAGATGCGGTTGAATTTCACGCAGTGCTCGGCGAACCAGCACAAGGAAGCATGCAGCGCGGTCGTGTGGTCGACGGGGAACGAGCTGTTCAGCTGCGGGGACGACATGGTCATCTGCAGGTGGAACATGAGCGGCGAGCCCATTGGAAAGGTCGGTGACTTGCCGTCGTACCCGACGGACATGGCGTGGTACCCGCAGCAGAAGAAGGGCGAGCAAGGCAAGGATCTGTGCGTGATAGCGTTCGCCGACGGGTATTTCCGCATTGTTTCCGCGGTGACGGGCCGGGTGGAGAAGGCGGTCGAGGCGCACAAGGGTGCGATGGTGTGCCTTGCGTGGAATTCGGAGGGCGGCGCGCTCGCCACCGGCGGCGAAGACGGGCAGGTGAAAACGTGGTCGCAGGCCGGGATGCTCCGGAGCACCGTCTCGCAAGAGTCGCGGTGCATCCACGCCCTCGCGTGGTCGCCGGAGAACGACAGGGTCCTCTTCGCGTGCGGGAAACAAGTGCACATCAAACCGCTGCAGCCGTCAACCAAGCACTTGCACTGGGTTGCTCACAACTCGGGCGTGCTCTGCGTCGACTGGTCGCCGGTCACGAACTTGATCGTGACGGGCGCGGAGGACGGCAAGTACAAAGTGTGGGACAGCTACGGCAGGCAGATGTTCTCGTGCCCGACACCAGCCGACAACGCGATCACGTCGGTCTCCTTCAGCCCCGACGGGCAGTGCGTCGCGGTCGGGAGCTTCAACTCGCTGCGCGTCTGCGACAAGACGGGGTGGACCCACTGCCGCGACGGCTGCAACACGGGCAGCATCTTCAAGATCGCGTGGAGCAGCGACAGCACGCAGCTGGCCGGCGCCGGCGGCACCGGCGCCGTCTGCCTCGCGCAGCTGGTCGACCGCAAGCTGTCGTACCACCGGTTCGAGGCCACGCTGCGTGAAGAAAACCGGATCCGCGTATTCGACGTGACAAACCCGGAGTCAGCGCAGGAGCTTGAACAGCGTGATAAAGTCATCAAGATGTCGATCGGGTACAACTTCCTCGTCGTAGCGACTACGACGCAGTGCATCATCTACGACTTGGACAATCTCGGGTCTTCGCACCAGTTCGACGTGAAGGCGACTGTAAACCTCATCCTCCAGGCCGAAAAACTGTTCGCCATCGTCGACTCGATCAACGGGATCCAGATGCACAGCTACGAGGGCCGGTCGGTCTGCGTGCTCAAGATCCCGCACCTGTCGCTGAACACCATCAACAACTTCTGCCTGTCCCTCTCCAATGACACGTTCGCCATGCGCGATTCGGGCAACACGAAGTCGGTCAAGTTCTTCGACACCACCAACGGGCGCCAGCGGACAGACCTGCGCGTAGAACACAACATGGAGATATCAGAGGTCGCCCTCAGTCAGGTTTGTGCTGGCAACAAGTTTCCTTCGAAGCGCTCGGGCACCACTAGTCACCGGAAAGCAAGCTTGAGTGAGTTCTTTTGTTGTGTCGTGTGAAGACCCAGTTGCTTGAGTTTCAGTTCGTGCGACTGCCCGTTGCAGTGTGCTGTTTCTTATCGACATTCGTGGTGCATCACCTACCCGCCTCCTCCTGGAGTTCTGAGTTCCTCAAAGAATATGTTATGGGCTGGCATCCTTTCGACTTAGTGGTAGTACCTCCAGGTATCCTGATACCACGGCTGCTGCTATCCACCCACTAGGAGGCTGTTCTCCTGCCATGCGTAGCTGTGCAGGTGCTACATCCCACATGTAAGAAGTAGCAGTATCCTCAGTATACCCTAAGGTAGTACTGTGAGGTACATATGGATGGTATCAGTAGTACTACTCGGTATGCTGTGCAGCAACCGCGTAGTAGTCTTTTTGCGGCTGAATGGTATCAGTAGTTCTACTCGGTATGCTGCACGGCAACCACGTAGTAGTCTTTTTGCGGCCTGAACAATTCCACAAACCTTGACAGTACGGCGACGTGAAAGAACGGAAGCTGACGATCATCGACAGGAACCGCGACCTGTACCTGGTCGCCCTCACGGCCAGCGGAAAGACGTGTCCGATGCAGAAGGTCGCTGCTATGGTTACAAGTGTCCGATGGAACGATAGTTCAGAGGTGTGCGACAGACAATTTCTGCTTTCGATGAGACAGGCTGCTTCACCCCGAGCGAGTTTCAGGATTTCATTGTTTTGTACGAAAGAGACGTTCACGCGGTACCAAGAAGACAGACAGTGCGCTACTTTTTGGCCAGAACTCTCGGACGGACGGACAACACGGGAATGGCACGGATGCTTACACTCGTCACAACAATGCTAGGGCAACAACCAGGAACACACTGGTAGGTGAGCAGCGACACCTCCCGAAGTGAGCACGTATCTGCGGCTGCTGCGGCAGTTGTCCGGTGGTAACCCCACACGCAGAACACGGGGAAGGGGAACGTGTTTTCCCAACTACCTTGAAGCCCCTTCCCGGCCGAAGCATCCAAGGAAGGTGCAAACATGGAGGGTGCTACGGGACGGGTCTTGGGCGCGTGCCTCGTGCAGGGCGGGTGCTTTGTGATCTGCCGCGAAGTTCTCTCCTGGTGCAGTCCGGAGAGACCGGCGCCGAGTTTTGGCTCACAGCCGGGCGGCAACCCTAAGGGAGAGAGCGCAGACACAATCCATCTTAAAAAGGACCACACACTCGTCACAACAATGCAAAAGACGGGAAGTACCGCTGCAACCGGCACCTGTTTCGTGTTATCATTCAGACTCCTCGCCCAGCCCTGCTCGACAGGTTTAATAGTAACGTTTAGTTGGCGAACCTCTCGTAACCTCCGGCTTCGGAACAACGTTTGAGACACCAATCTTACGCAGATCTTGATTGCCCTGGCGGACCTGAAGCTGGTTATCTGGTACTACCCCTCGGTGGTGTTCGTGGACCGCGACCTGCTGCCGAAGACGAAGACGATCCGCGAAGACGGCCAAGTGCAGGTGGAGTTCGGCTGGAACGACCAAATCATCGACTTCTTCGGGACCCGCACCAGCGTCCGCCGGGGGCTCGACGGCGCGGTGCTCACGTTCACCGTCTCGCCTTATCCGAACTTGCTTTTTAAACACATACGCACCAACGACTGGGAAGCGGCGACGCGACTCTGCCGTGTGGTGAAGGAAACGTTCATGTGGTGCGTGTTGGCGGGACTTGCCGTCAGAAACGGGCAGCTTGCAACCGCTGAGATAGCGTACGCGGCCCTGGAGGAAGCCGACAAATTGCAGTACATGCGGTACATCCAGGAGATCCCCGTGCCGGAAGGGCGGGCGGCGGAGCTCGCGCTCTTCCAGAGGCGGATCGACGAGGCGGAGCAGATCCTGCTGCAGGCCGGGCTGCACTTCCGCGCCATCAAAATGCACGTGAACCTCTTCAACTGGGAGCACGCGCTCGAGCTCGCGACGAAGCACATGACGCACATCGACACGGTCCTTGCGTTCCGTCAAGCCCACCTGCAGACCTTCGGCAAAGAAGAGACCATCGGCGCGTTCAAACAGCGGATGGCCGGCGACAACGCGGTCAACCTCAGCTGGGAGCGCATCAACACCAAAATTGAGGAAGAGGCCGTAAAGGAGCGGAAGCGAGCCGACACGAAGGCGTACAAGTGAAGCAACCGGGAGTGGCCGCGGCGTGAAGGGCCTGGTTGCCGATGGTTCTTGTGTGATCGATCGACCACGTGGCGAAGAAGGTGCCTCGGGGCGCACCTGCTCGAGCAAACCGATCGATCGGCTGGTCTTAGTCATGATCTTCAGACCCACCGTGCTAGGATGACCGTGGCTTTCTTGTCTTTCGAAATGAAACCATGGGTGAGACTGTGACTGTGGTATCCACGCCAAGGATTGCGCGTCCAGTCGTGCTCGCACCTGTTGTGGGATTGAGTACCGCGGGTGTGTTTGAATCCACTCTCTCGAGCTGTGATGCTCACTGACTGTGGCACTCACACGTACACCTGTGAAGCAGAGTTACTCCTTCGCTCACTGTACGCCGGCACCTGTACACTGCGCTCAGTGCTTTCGCGACGAAGGATGAAACCAAAGCCGTTTCGTCTTTCCGTTCTAACGAAATGAACAGGAGATGTGTTGCAAAAACGGTCGCACTCAGCGCAAGCATTGGTTCGGGGCTCGAAAAAAAGAAGAGAGAATAACCGGAGTATCGCTGCTCTCTGGGGGAACTGCCTGAAGAAGGCACTTTCTCGGTCGTCCCTGCCCCCCCCCCTCCTCCTTAAGGCGTCCGTTCCCGTGAGCACTTTTTCTCCTTTTCCCTCCAAGAGAACCGGTCTTCTTCTTTTATTCTGTTATTTTGTTCCGGTAGCGTCCGTCCGACACACACACACACACACAGTGACACACTCACACCCACCACCCCCCCCCCCCCCCCCGACTAGAATGTTGATAATCTTTCTATTTCTGAAGCACGCACCTGGTTTGCTTTGGGAGGTGTACCCCGTCGCGTCTTCTTTTCTGCAGTACGAGAATGCTGTTGCGTGTCGCTAGCACGGAGAACCGGGAAGAACGAGGGTTTTCACGACCCGGAGGAGTGTGGACACACCGGCCACGTGTGCGGAGGGGACCTCCCCCGCTCGGCCAGCCGCGGAAGGATCCGGGTGGGTGTGTCGTTCGTTGTTCCCTCGTGGAATCCCCTCGACAAAATCGCAAATAGCCAAACAACCTGCCGGTCCAGTCGGACGCGTGTGGACCCGGTTGGAGACGCGGGATGCGGATGTGAATTCGGACGTTGCCGCTCGCCGAAGTTAGTCGTGGCCCGAAAAATCGGATGTGTCCCTAGTACCTCACGCATTCCTCTAGTCTAGGGGTCTGGCTCAGAGGCGTTCAGCGTTCAGCCATCCATACCAGGGACTAGAAACGGGAGTTCCTCTCGTACTACCCCGTATTGCTGTCGGAATGCGCTGGCCCGATGGGCTCTCTCCTACGTACTATGCGCATGCAGCACTACGCCCATGTTGCATGAGTGCCAGGGGACAACGTGCGCAGTGCGGGCACGCGCATGACATGATGGAGTTATGGTGCTGATGATGAAGGCATCACATTGCGGGGTGCCATCAGGTCGAATGCAAAGGACTGACGCGTGGTAGTCACAATTAAAACAGACGAAGCGTTCAACCTGGTAGGGAAGGGGTGTAGTGTCTGCAGCAAGTGCCACCGCTGCACGCGCCCCCGCAGTATGCCCATGAAACTGTGCATACGTAGCAGCGCTGCATGCCTACACCCACGTAGCACTGGCGTTTAACACCAGCAGGTCGGCGTCATCAGCATCTTTGAACCGCATCAAATCCATGCCCCTTGGTCCTCTCCTTTTTTTCTTTCTTCTTTTTCCATGCCCCTGGTCTGTTTCGTTTTATTCTTAACCTAACAGTTGAAAAAGCTGCGTGCCTCACAAAAAAAGAAGGGCCCCTTGCTTCCGCCTTTTTTTTTTTGTATAAGCACCTGCTTTGTAGGAAACTGCTTGAGGAGACTGCCAGTTGCGATAGATCAAAGGAGGTAAATGTGCTGTAGCCCACACGAAACACAGGTAAAGCTGGGTTTAGTGGCGGGCGTAAGCGTTCAACAAAAAGACCCACTTTGTAGTTGTATTGTTTTCTCCCCCTCTAGCCTCCTTCGAAATGAGCACAAGGCAGTCCCTCGAGTATTTTTAAGGTTGCTGCCACAGCACGCCGCACCGACAGTATTGCCAGAAAAAGCTGTCTTGCGGATGTTGGTGTCGTTAAAAGGGCTCGCCCGTCGACTGCGAGTGACAGGTACGCCCTTGTCGGACACTCTAGACGTGCAGACCAAGGAGTCCAACACGTGTGCGAGGCTTAGGGTGTCAAACCCACAAGCCGCACTGAAAGGGAGGTGTGCCAATCCTTGAAGACGCAGCACAGCACGATCCTGATTTACTGGAAAGGGATTTGAGGTTAAGTACACTTGTTGGGACCCGAAAGATGGTAAACAATGCCTGGATAGGACTAAGCCGGGGGGAATATTTTGGCGACTGGCTACGCCTCGGTGCTTAGGTTTCTTTTTGGCCCTTATCAAGGCACTCTTAAACGTGCAGACACCTTTGTGTATGTCTTGGGGGCTGACTACTAGGTGTGCAGTTCCACCACGTGTGCTACTTGTGTCACGAACACAACCTGCATCGCAGCACTTGCAGGCGTCGAGCCCAAGCCTCTTTCCCGTCAGAACAGCGATGGTGATGATTGCTCGCACCTGACCTTGCTGATACCGGTAGCCCGGTCAGTTCAGCACACCCAGACCTTTGCATAAAATATGGCCAGCTCAGCCGGTCTTGGACGCTCACACTGGCCGGAGGACAAACTTGCGGGAATTTGCTGTGGGATCGTTGCTCACGTGGCACGCATAAAGGGGAAAGGGTAACTCGTTCAATAATCGCTCGTGAATCAATTGAAATACTTGGTAGCTTGCGAGATGGAAGAAAAGGTCTCACACAAAGTTGGAGAAACAACCCGGCGAAGTCACTTTGGGGGGCTGGGGGCAATTTTCTAACGGTCAGCCGGGAGAAACGGTCTAGAAACAACCCACGACCTGTGTTGTTCGTACGTGCACTTCCGCACCTCCTCTGCACACAAATCTTTTCTCAGTGAGGTACTGCAAACGTTTAAACAGGTAAGCAGGAGAGTTCTCTTCGGTAAGATTGTTTCAGGCATGGCAACAGGGGACGAGACTGTAGCGTGCCTGTTCACACGGCAAATCATGCAGAAGAGCAAGATGTGGGCCGACGGCTGGCTCTCCGTGTGCGCTGGACGTGCAAAGGGGATGGTCCTTTTCGATGAGCACCGTGAAGAGATCGCTTGCGAGTACGCGGTGAAGTGCAGCTGGCGCGACCGATGCTGCATCATAGGTGAGTACTTGGTTGACGTGTCCCCAGCACCGGGCGAAGAAGTGGCGCCGAAGCCACGGAAAATCAAGGAGAAATCGGCCAAGCCGAGCCTTCTGCACGAGAAAGCCACAGCTGTCAGCACCATGTACAACGACGACAGGGAAGGCCTCCTGCCGCCGGCCAAGAAACAGGCGGCGCGGTTTCATCTGCAGGGGGCGTCAGACGAGGAGGCAACGCCCGTCGGCTTCGCTTCCTTCAAGCACCTTTTCGCCGTTGAACCTGCCGTTGCGCCGACGTACTCTGCTGGTCCCCTTCCCGCGATGTTTTCTGCGACCGTGACTCTCCCGTCGGACGATGCCGGTCCACCATTCACTTCGGTTGCGTTGAATCCCCAGTGCGCAGCTCTGCCAGGTGGATTTCATCCGATCTGCGAGACACCCGCGCAGGATCCCGTGCTACCTCCACGCAAAAGCGAAAGTGAAGAAGCCGACAACCCGTTCGATATCGATATCGAGTGTTAAGAAATGACCACGTGACGTGGGGGCGGATTGAGCCGGTCCATCCCCTCTTGATAGACCGCGATAGACCGAAGAATACAGCACCGGGCATTTCGATGCAGCTCTAGGGACTAGGGATGGACCTGATAGACCGTGGTGGACCGTAATTCACTGTGATAAATAGCGGCAGGCACTTCGATGCGGTTTCGAGAGATAGGGACGGACCAGCTCACGGGTGTCGTTAGCGCGGGGGGGGGCAAGCGACGGAATCACGCTAGTCGGCTTTGCTTCGATCCTGGCTTATCCGGGCCCTTGGACGTGTCCAACGGCGTTTTCTGCGAAGGTCACGGTTCTAATCATTAGAACCGTCTTTACCTCGTTTCCGCTGAATTCCAAGTGTGTATCAAACGGGTCGCAGACTTCAATTTTGCTGTTGTGTGTCGAAAGCAAAAGAGTGCACACTGATAAACCTTGGAAGCGATGCAGTGATATCGAAACCGAGCGAGTGCTCCCCAAACCCCCAAATATAAAACGCGGATAGGAGGCACATGGTCCAGCTATAGATTGGTGCGACAGCCCGACTATCAAAGGAAGACGAAAACGGACGCTGTGCCGAATCTGCACGAGAAGAAGACTGCTGCCACACAGCACCGTGATAAGCGAGGACCGGGAAGGGCTCGTGCCGCCTTGCTAGGAAACGACCTGGGGTGGAAGTCGTCAGCGGGAGGAGGCCGGAACGAAGCCAGTCGGCTTTTTCGTTACATTGCAGGCACCTTGGCGCCCTTGCACCTACCCCGGCGTCAACGTACGCACTGCTGGTCTCTTCTACGGACGTTTTTTTACGACAGTCAGTCCTCCGTCGTACAATACTAGTACATTCTTCACCTCGTTTCCGCTGAATTCCAAGTGTGTATCAAACGGGTCGACGACTTCAATTTTGCTGTTGTGTGTCGAAAGCAAAAGGGTGCACGCTGATAAACCTTGGAAGAGATGCAGTGATATCGACACCGAGCGAGTGCTCCCCAAACCCCCTCATAAAAAACGCGGATAGGAGGCACACGGTGCAGCCTGGTCCAGCTACCGCCGGAACGAAGCCAGTCGGCTTCGTTTCATTGCAGGCACTTGCACCTGCCCCGGCGTCAACGTACATTTCTGGTCTCTTCCACGGACGTTTTCTACGACAGTCAGTCCTCCGTCGTACAATACCAGTACATTCTTCACCTCGTTGCCGCTGAATTTCCGGCGCTCAGCACTGCCCGCTGGACTGCATCTGTCGAAGAATCACGCGCAACAAACAGTGCCTTCGCCGCACGAAAGCATTGCAGGAACTGACAACACGTTCGGTTTGTTGATATCCATAGTCGCAAATTGCAAGGCACGTAGTGGTGCGACGGCCAGACACGGGTGAAGGCGAAAACGGGCAATATGAGTCTGCAAGAACGAGACGCTGTCATGCACCATCTAGTAGTATGCATCGACAACCACTACGGTTTCTTCGCGTGAGCGTCCGTCAAAGGCTTCATGGTGGGCCAGTTCTTAGGGTAATCGTCACCGCACTATTTTTGTCCCTTGAGTCTTGTTAGCTTCGCTGACTGGAAATATCCATTTTCCTCCTTGCAGAATTCGCTCGCTCCTACACCCACGTGTCGCCAGTGAGCGAATGGCATGTGCATCACCCATCTCACATTACTTTCTTGAAAGTTTACCGTAGTTGACTAGACCTCTTGAGTTTGTGTTGCTTACGATGTGCGGGTCTTGCCGTATCCCTCCCTCAACCGAGAAGCATCCAATCTGCCACGAGGTCGGCTCAACTGTTCCCTCTCTCTCTCTCAGAAGACTACAGGACGTATACAGATACACTCGTTTGCCTTCACGTTTTATTAAAGCGGGGAACATAGCGGTGCATGGCTGCTAGACCCTCATGCTGCCGCCAAATCTGTTCATGCACGAAGTCATTGATGATGGGCTCGGCGGTGCCTGATAATTGCCGCCGATGGACGTCCTTAGGCGGGACCCACGGCATTGCAATTTGACAAAGCCCATCTTTTACTCAGACTTAGATGGTCCTCCACACCGGATCTCAAGAGGAAGCTTCGTTTCCAGACGTCATCAAGTCTGTATACCCAACGCATGGACCCTTCAGACGTGGAACGTATTTGTCACAAAAGCAAACACGGCAACGGAACAGGCGCCCGGCAGGCTTTAGGCTCGGTCAGGACTGATCCCTCACACCGAAGTAATCACGGGTTGCCTTGTGAGCGGAGCTGTGGGACTTTCGAGGCTGTGCCAAAACGGAGCACGGGCGCTCCCGGCGTGACGACACCGGACAACTGCTTCGCTACAATCGAGGGGAGCGAGTTCGGGACTGCGGGGAGGGAGGAATTTGCCTGCGTTATTTGCTAATTCCGAATCCTTACGTTTCCGAATCGTCCCCTTCCAACCTTGCCCTGGAGCTAGTGGACTCGAATGCTCAGGGCTTGTCGCCCAACAGCATATGAGACGATGCCAAAACCCCCCCCCTCCCCTTTGCACTAATAAAATACTTTTCGACGTCCCCCCTTGCTGGCCCCGAAACCCCATCTGGGCCCGCTTGTGGGCCTTCTGACGATCCGAATAGGTCCAGACGTCTCAACCATAAACCCCAGTGAAGGAGTAATGATTAAGATTTGAACGCATCTCCAACTCTTACCACTCATCGGTTTCAGGGACTTTTAACCCTCTTTTCAAAGTTCTTTGCAGCTTTCCATCACTGTACTTGTTCGCTAGCCCCTTTACCTCCACTTAACCCGCCAAAAACCGTTGAGGGCCCGTTTTGGGCCGCACGCAGACAGTGTTTCGGGGCCGGCATACACGTCAAAAAATGTTTTATGAGTGTAAAGGGAGGGGGGGGGTTTGGCACACGACGCACTAGTAAGGTACATAACTTGTGAAAATAACTAGTTATTTTATAACTACCGTCCCGCTCTTAATTTATAGGCTCTTTATTCGCGCGCTCTTAATTAGCGGGGGTTTTAATTTATGAATAACTATTTTTTCATCGGCCCGAAGATTTTGGGCTGAAATTAATTAATTTCGTCCCGACATTTTGAAACTGAGGTACTGCAGACGGTACAGTACACGGTACGGTACAGACGGTACGGTACAGACGGTACGGTACAGACAGAACGGTACGTTGTCAGGCCGAAAACGCAAAAGAAAAATGGCGAAAGACTCGCTAGCTGCAGGGCAAAAACGTTGGTGAAGAGTACGGCCGAGATAACGTTAGCGGGAAAAGGGGGGAAAGGCTTGCCAGTTCACTCGTCCTTAACCCTCTGCGCTTCAGGCTCGCCTTCAGCACACGCTTCGAGGGTTCGTTTCTTCGCGAAGAAAGAGTTCAGTGTTGGTTGATTCTTCGGAGGGGGTTTCGCCTTCGACGGAGGGCGCCCTGGTCCGCGTTTGCCCGGAGGCTTTGCAGCAGGCTGCGTTGAACGTGTCGCGGGCACTGCCGCTGGGGCCATCTCTTGGCTTGAGATTGGCAAGGTGATGTCAGAATTGCCTTCCTCCTCAACAGTCTCGACAAGATCCTTGTCCCAGTTTTTCTCCTCGTCGTAGAGGGCTTTGTACTTGTCAAACACGACAGTGATGGGGGCTCCTTTTGAGTCCACGGGTTGCTGAAGACCGAGTGCTCGGTGCACACCAGAGGCGGCCCATGAGAACACGATGGATTCACGGTTCAGGCGGTCAATATCTTGAGCAAGGCACTGGTACTTGACGTGGCGCTTGTAGGGTAATTTTCCCCATGGTGCTACCCCACCGTTTTCTCCAGGTCAGCCGGCTTACTCCCAAGTTCGACAACGCTGTCGTCAAGCGCCCTTTCGTCAACAGCCCTGAAGAGCTCAGGGACGGAAGCCATGATTTTAATTTGTGGGGTCCTGTTTAGTGAATTTCTAATTTATGAATAATTATTTAATTTTGGCCGTATTCATAAATTAGAAATTCATAAATTAAGAGCGGGACGGTAGTTATATTTGATAACTTGTGACTAGCACATAACTAGCGCGAGCTAGTTATATATAACTAGCACAAGCTAGTTATATAACTAGCACGAGCTAGTTATATAACTAGCACGAGCTAGTTATATAACTAGCACGAGCTAGTTATAGAACGAGCTCTGCTAGTTATATAACTAGCTCCTGTAGGTGTTTTTAGGGTAAAATGCATTGAAGCCCACCACAGCTTGAAAGACCAGGACTTTAAAACCCAGTGTCCCGGTGTCAGACACCGGGAAACCCCGATGTGTCAAAAAAAAGTCGTACGTCCCTTTTTGTTAGTGATGAAGTGAAGCCACTGGTGGTGGTGGAAACTACTGGCAGCATCTATTGGTTGAAAATCTCTCACGACAGAAACTCTTGGATTTTTTTTTCATAACGGAAACTATTGGTGGAAAGTTCTCTCATGACAGAAACCTGATGGAAACTTTCTCGTGGCGGAAACTACTTGCGGAAATTTCTTTCGTGGGAAATTGTTGGTGGAAACTTTCTACAACAGAAACTATTGGTGGAAATTTCTCTCACGAAAAGCTGGTGGGGGTCGCGAAAACTACCGGCAGAAATTTCCTCACGGGAAATTGTGGGCAAAATCTTTTTACAACGGAAACTATTATGGTGGAGATTTCTCTCGTGGCACAAACCTGATGGAAATTTCTCATGGCAGAAACTACCGGCGGAAATTTCTTATGGCGAAAAACGTTGGGCGGAAATTTCTTATGGCGAAAAAGTTGGGAAGCTTTTTGTTCCGGATACGATTGATGGAAACTTCTCCCACAGCAGAAACCTGATGGAAATTTGTGTACAGTCTCCTTCTACAGTTCTTCAAATCCTTTCTGCTTAGATCGATTGTCACATTCTTGCTTGACGAAGAGACAACCGAGACAGCCGAGCAGCAGATAGCAAGAAAAAACGGGCCAGGATACCCAGTCTGAGCGCTGAAGTTGGAAGACACCGTCCTTTTTGACTCAGCTCAATGCAGTTTCACTGTATTTCACTGGTGATTCTACTGGGAGAGCTAGTTATATAACTAGCAGAGCTAGTTATATAACTAGCAGAGCTAGTTATATAACTAGCACGAGCTAGTTATATAACTAGCACGAGCTAGTTATATAACTAGCACGAGCTAGTTATATAACTAGCTCTGCTAGTTATATGCTAGTTGCTAGTTATGTCCGAGCAAGTTATAAATTTCACTAGTCATTGAGCTAGTTAATAACTAGTGAAACCCCATAACTAGTGCGTCGTGCATCTTTTCATATGTCCGAATTCCATAGGTTCTCAGCTCGACCCCCCAAGACGCACCGAAGGTGCTCAAACAAGTTTGCGTAGAGAAAGCGGAACGGACGCGTTTACCGCTGCTTCGTTTTTCATTCTCACAACAAGCAGTGGCAAACGGCAAAGTGTACGCAGGGCACCGCTGGTGTGGGGTGTGGGGGGAGGGTTAATTCACATTCACGGATCATCTTTCTGACGCTCGAAGTCTTGAACAGACCGAGCGTTAAAGAAAGGTCAAGTCAAGCAAGTCGGTAGACACCGGGTCTGGTGTGTGGGTGAAGACGGCAGTCCGGCTTTCGCCGCGGGGCAGGGCTTTTCGTGCTTGGCCAACCTGGCAAAGAAGAAGAAGGCCGCCCGAGCCGCGTCGGCTGACGCGGCTTCGGGCGCCGGTGGGAATGCCGGGACTGATGAGATGCCGGCGCTACTGGAAGTCGCGGAAGAAGAGCTGGCAGTGGGGGCTGAAGAGGACAAGAAGTACATGAGCGTGGAGATGGCGGCGCCGTGCTCCGACAACGAATGGGAGCGTGCCTCTAAAAAGAAGAACAGCATCACCCTCAAGTGCCGCGTGTGCGGAGCGTACTGGAAAACCCGGCTCGAATTCTTCCAGAAGTGCGTCGACTTCTACGCGGGGAACTGCTTGAAGGGCAGAGACTGCGAGCACCCGCACATCTTCAGCAAGGCGTGCGAAAAGCACCACCACGACGCCGACGCCCAGAAAGACGCCGCCGTCGCCGCCGCAGCCGCCGAGGCGGTCGAGACCGCCGTGTCCTCCGTCAGCAGCGGCTCGTCACCCCTCGCCCCGCCGGCCCTGCCGCTGTCGGCTGCGGGGGTCCTCCTCTTCGACCTGTCCAGCGCGCCGCCGCCCAACACGCGCCGGCTCTTCGAGCGGCCGGGCAACAGCTGCTCTCCGCCTGACTCCAGAGGCGATAGCAAGGTGGCCCCTGCTATCGCCTCGAGTCGTACGCAGTAACCTCTCTTCTTTGAAAAGAAGTCTCGATGTCACCACGTTCGGAAGTCGAAAAATCTTACGCGAGCTGTTATCTTATCCGAGATTTGTCGAAGAAACACAACTATGCTATGGTGGTGGTCTTACTTGGGTGTATAGGGGGTGTACTCGATAAGTTCTTGGTAAGTTCATGGGAAGTTAAGTTTTTTGTACAAGCACCCGCTTTGTAGGAAATGCTTGAGGAGACTGCCAGTTGCGATAGATGTGCTGTGGCCCAGGTAAATCTGGGTTTAGTGGCGGGCGTAAGCGTTCGGCAAGGCAGCCTCCTTCGAAATGAGCACACGGCAGTCCCCTCGATATATGGATCACACCATATACCTCTTAAAAGGAAAGCTTGATGTGTCAAATACGAGCAGGGTCAAGAAATGAAAATGGAAACGACTGTTATCATTCGACCCACCCCCCTTTTTAACCGGAGGGAGAAACGCGCGAATTCCCTGGCCTGCAGGTCCTCGGCGTTTTTGAACCCGCGTCCGCAGTAACCTTTCTGGCTGACACCATTTGCGCACTAAACCATGGGCAAGAAGACGAACGAAAACATAGGGGCATTCCCTCACTGTGAGAGTGGCACTCCCTCAATGCGGGAGTGGCCACTCCCGCATTTTTTCGCTGGTCTGCCGTGGCGGTTTTCCTCTGTGCCCGCCAGTTTAGCGGGACGTTTCCCCGCCGTTTTTTCAACCTACACCGATCTGGAGCAATTCTTTCGGGACTCTCCGGATGTTTCTAGGTTCCCTGTGGGGTTGGGTGCTAGTCGGGCTGTTTTTTGTGTTAACAATGCATTGTTGGTACTAAGAATTAGTAGTTGGCAGCGTACTACATGAAACTTACCAAAGCAGGTGAGTTCCGCTAGTGCGCGCAATCAAAAGAAAGCGCCATACTAATTTTTTTGTGGCTGCTTTCTGGGTTTCTGAAGGATTTCCTTACGAAATTGCCCGCCCCCGGGACCTCCCGAGGACCCTAATAGGACCCGTATAGAATCCCCGGAGAACCCCAAGCCCAAGACGACTCCCTCAGAACCCAACGGATCTGGAGCAATCTTTTCGGGACTCTCCGGATGTTCCTAGGTTCCCTGTGGGGTTGGGTGCTAGTCGGACTGTTTTTTGTGTTAACAATGCATTGTTGGTACTAATAATTAGGAATTGGCAGCGTCCTACATGAAACTTACCAAAGCAGGTGAGTTCCGCTAGTGCGCACAATCAAAAGAAAGCGCCATACTAATTTTTTTGTGGCTGCTTTCTGGGTTTCTGAAGGATTTCACGATGCTCATGTGTGGTTAGGAAACCAGCCTGATAGAGCACGGCACCCCCCCTCAGCAGATTTTCCCACGAGTCAGCTGCAGACCTGCACCGACAGGGCATAACTTACATGACTCGTGAGATCTCCACTTGTGACAAAACGGCGGACGGGTAGTGTTCATCACCTCCGGCCTCATCCCTTAAACAAAGCGAGGCCTAATATTCTCCTGAGCTCCAGCCACAAAAGCTGGTGGGTCAACAGAGGAAGGAGTACACCTTCTGTATGCATGAACCGGGAGCTTGCCGGTGTAGAAACGAAAAGAAGGCGGGGGATGCAGGCAAACAATAACGAACTATTCGGCAAGGTTGACGTACGATGCCTGACAACACCGTTTTGCTAGCTTCCGCCGGTGGTGACCTCTGCTAGACCTAGCTAGCAGAATTCAACCAGAGACGTGGAACCCTGGCCGACGGGACAACTCAGCCATTTTAGTACCTCTTCCTTTGTTTATGCGCGCCGACTTCCTTATTGTCTTCTTCCCTGTTTCATATTCCTACACCTGATTCATTTATCTGTTTTTCGCTCCTCCCCGACACCATTTCTTTGATGCCATCGTGTGCCTCCTGTGAACCGTTGGAAGTTCTTCTCCTCCTATCGTAGCTCATCGGGAACTTTCAACGGAACAGGAGCTGCCGAAGCTCCCTTCGAGCGCGGAGCGGACAAATGGCAAGGTCGTCCACCCAGCCCCCCCCCCCCCCCCCAGTGTCGTTGATTCTCTTTCTCGACAGATATCTTTTCGTTATGTATGCGGCTCTGGTCAGGAAGAGGGATTCGACCCTTTCCTTGTTAAAATGGCAAGGAGCTGCTGCAGAGTTCAGAGGGAAAACGGTGCGAACACACACTTACACACACGACTGTTACCCATCATTGAATTCCACACATACTAACATACATTGTGGACGCCTCTCGCCCAGGAAGGCATCACGTGAAAACGGGTCCATAACACACGAACACGGGCCTCCCGACGTAACCAGTAAAAACGGAACGCCGAAACCTTGCTAACCCGTCCCCTTGTGCCCAGACGCTGACCTAATTTTCCACGAATGGACTCCACTCCGCCGGAGACTTAAACATGCTGACTCCTTAACACACGAAACAGTATGAAAACAGGGAAACGACAGAGTGAATATTATGATCCACTTTGTCGCCCCATTGGGCCATTTCTGGGGGCGGGTTGCTGGAGGGTCTTCTAGGTACCACAGAGGACTTCCTAGGGCGCAATATATGAGAGAATCAAATCCTTATCATCGGAGTAACCTGCGCACCACCATTCATTCACTCCTACAAAAGTTTCTTCCGTATGTGAACACTAATGTGGCGTGTCACTCTTCACTCCCTCCGATCAGCGCCGAAGTCCGTTCCGTCTCGTATCAATTCGTGGAACACGTGCTGGAAGACAAAACCGAGAGCATGGCAGAGCACTATGCACGCAGAAAAACAACGACGCATAACACCAAAAGCGCTGCGGGTCTCAATTGAGCAGTGACTTCTGCAAAGTGCAAGTACCATGAGGCAGGCAAGCACTGTTCACAGGCTAGTGTTCCTTTATGATGTAGTCCGTAGGAGAGTCAACGATGATGAGGATGAGGTCGAACTGGTCATTTAGGCTCAGGATTTCTCCCCGCTCGCTTTCGCGGTGCGGACTTGCGCCAGGGCTTACACTCCGTTTTCGGCCTCAGAGAAAATACGTGTGGTCCACATGTGGGCGCTTAAGGTTCGAGGGAAAGAAACCTATCCCCCTATGTGCGGCGGGCAAAAGAAAATAGCCTCACTACTGGACTTGGCGACACCTGGCTGTGCGGCCTTGGCGACTTGTGGACCTAGATTCCCCTGCATGTGGACCAACCTGTGGCAAACACATGTGGAGGAAAAAATGAAATCAAAATCCACATGTGGTACCTGTGGAGAAAAAAGAAGTGCGTGGGTAAGAAAAGTGAAGAATGAGGGACTGGAGCTCTCTGTTGTTTCCTCTCTTTTCGTTTCCCAGCCGGTGTTGTGCGCAACCCAGGGCTTACGCTCCACGTGATTTCCACACGTTAATTTTTTTTAGCCACATGCAATGTGTGAGGAAACTGAACCGCCCAAGTAGGACCTTCTGATCATGATCATTTGCCAAATTTGCCACCTGAAATCACGTCCAGGAATTGGGCTCAGGGTAGTGCGGTCAACGAAAATTCTTTGTATAAGCACCTGCTTTGTAGGAAATGCTTGAGGAGACTGCCAGTTGCGATAGATCAAAGGAGGTAAATGTGCTGTAGCCCACACGAAACACAGATGAATCTGGGTGCAGTGGCGGGCGTAAGCGTTCAACAAAAAAGACCTACTTTGTAGTAGTATTGTTTTCTCCCCCTCTAGCCTCCTTCGAAGTAAGCACATGGCAGTCCCTCGAGTATTTTCCCCCACGTGTGCTTCCACGTGTGGATCGCCGTTTTTCATAACGTGGGCGGCGCCGAAGCTTTACCAGCTTCGGCTGACACCATTTGCGCACTTAACCATGGTTAAGAAGACGACTGAAAGCACAGACACAAAGATAGTTCAAAGCATTTGCAAAAAAATAACACGAAAAGCCTCCAGGCAAAAACCGTTTTCACATTTCTTCTTTGTGTCTGACATGGAATGCAAGTTTGCTTTTGCTCCTCTGCTGCACGTAGCTCGCCTCTTGCAAAGCAAATGCAGGCAACGAAATGCGGCAAAGCGAACACTTTCATTGGCAAGAACAAACTCACGCCTCCAAAAAGGTCATCATAACCCGAATCCGACCAACTGGCATCCGGTTTATTTTCGATGTGCTGTGCGAGCGCCAAAAATGCCAAGCCAAGAAATATGAATTGGACCCATCGAAGCATAGCTTTTTATTGCCGCCCTTGAACGTCAAAAAGTCGTCAATAATGATAATCGCAAAATTGTGGGGACCGGGAAAACTCCGCAAAGTCGGGTGTTTTATGGAAACCTCAATTCGCTACTCAAAATTATACTCAAATGCCTGGAGAGAAGCGGGCGGCCGCAGAACTGGAAAGTGGGTATTTTTGGCTTTCCGACCTCAAAGGGCGGCAATGGAAACATGTGATTGCGAAATCCCAGCCCCAGAACGCCAAAAAGAGTGGACGCACCCCACGAAACTGAGCAGTAAATGAAACTCGGGCTGGAGCCCGTATGCGAGGAATGAGCGAGGAGGTAAAGTCCGGGCAGCATGCGAAGCTCGGCGCTCGTACTACTACCTACCCCCCAGTTCCCTCATTCCTCGGAAATGTGGGCGTTAACCTGTAAGTGCTCGGAGTTGGGGTCTGTATCACCCCTGTGTTGCATCCATTCATCCCGTGTTAGTGTCGCCTTTTCGCATGGAAAAGCGAGGCGATACTGACAGGGCTACATCCTCGTGTTGTAGCCCGTGTTGTAGGGGGGGGGGGGGGGTCCCTTGCAAAGTCGTTGGGGGCCCTCAGGGTAGTGTCAGCACTGCCCCCCCCCCCCCCCCCCAGTAAAAGGGCCAATATAAGGCCGAGTAAAATAATACTATGTTATCGAGGGAACGTGTCAGTGAGACTTTGGCGGACATTGTCCGGCACGGGGAGGGGGGGGCTCTCGGGCCATTTCTTGCACTAGTAAAAGAAACAGCAGGTGGCCAGCATCAACCGATCAAGGTAAGTTTTCGTTCTTCACGTGGACAGGATATGATCTTCTCTTGAAGGGGCGGCTACCTGTACTAGCACCTTCTTTTCGTTTGCTTTCAGGGGTTCAACCCCGTACATGCGAACCGCTGTCTCCGGGAATGTTCACTCAGTAGTACCGAACCGCTACGACACAGGGTCCAGAAACACGACCCACATCTCGTGGGTTATCTCATATACGTGCGAGCTGAAATAGATGCACGCGAGGGCCAGCAAGGTCTTTGCGATCATCTTCGCAAAAAAAGTGCTGCTGCGGCTCGACAAATCGGGCCCGAAGACGCTGATACCCGCAAAAGAGGTAAAGGCGTCGTTTGCTGAAAAGGCACGACGCTGCAGAACAACTTCGAGCAGCACTGCTTTCTTTTGTATATTTGCACTGCTTGTAGGAATATGGGGGGCAGCACCCGCTTTGAAGGAAATGCTTGAGGAGACTGCCAGTTGCGATAGATCAAAGGGGGTAAATGTGCTGTAGCCCACACGAAACACAGGTAAATCTGGGTTCAGCGGCGGGCGTAAGCGTTCAACAAAAAAGACCCACTTTGTAGTTGTATTGTTTTCTCCCCTCTAGCCTCCTTCGAAATGAGCACAAGGCAGTCCCTCGAGTATTTTTGATGAAGGTCATCATCGGAAGAATTATGCGTGTGTAGCCGCACGAAACTCAATCATCTAGTTTAGTACTGGGCGTAAGCAGTCAACGAGAAAGACTCGTTGCGGTTGTTTCTCCCCCTCTAGGCCCCTCGAGCATTTATTTAGCCATGCAATGTGTGAAAACTGAACCGCCCAAGGGGTCAACGAAAAACTCAAGGGTTTCTTTCTCTCTCCTACTCTCGCGGTGTCCGTTTGTTCCCCGTAGCGCGAATAATTGTAGAGTCGGAAGAGAACGCTTTTGCAGCGTGTTTGGAAGATGATTATCACCGACGTAGAAATGGGTCTGGGACTCGGGACACGGTAGTGGTTACCACGCACAGCCAGCCAACCGTCCGGAGGAGTGACTTAAGAGTGATGCCACACACAGACCACCAACCGCGGGTAGTGGTACCACGCACTGGGGCACATCGATCTCAGCGACAAATGCCGACTGCCAACGAAATCGGTGACCGTGTGTATGCAGCCACCTGGCGAGTCTAGCAAACAACTTTTACACAAGCGCCAGCTTGGAAGGAAATGCTCGACGATGCTGCCAGACAAAGAATTGAAGGGATAACCAACTGCTGTAACTACCGAACCACTTGTTGAACGGACGTGAGGTCATGCGGGTCTACCCCTACACGACAAATCACACAAGCACAACAGGTCAAAGTCCTGAGGGAGAAAACAACACACGGTGGTGTAAGCGAGGGAAGAACAAATCAGATTGTGTTTGTATTGTATTTGCCCCTTACCTCTATATTTCCTCCCTTCCATTCGGAGTCAAAGCAGCTACGTCGAGTATTTTCGTGCACTTAAACATGACGTAAAGCAGAAGTCGTACCAAGGTTGGAAGGTAAACCTGCTCTTCTTACTCCTGGCAAGCCCACTAAGCGCGGAGGAGTGACATGGTGACACAGCCCATGAACCACGAAGGAGTGACAGAATGGGACACCGCGCAGCCGATTAACCGCCGGGTTTGCGGAGGAGTGATGTCCAGGTGTTCACCTGTGTTACAATTATAGATCAACAACCTTGTGGCATAGTGGCACGGATGAATCAAACTGACTGGATTCACATGAAAGTGCACGGTGGGGCAACCCCAGTGCCAGGGACTTTGTCAAGAACCATCCGTCCATCCGCGGACTTTCGCCGATTCTTAACAAAGTCGCTGCCCAGTGCCCCTTTCTCAACAATTCTTGAGAATGTTCTCCACCACAAAGCTTGTGAACATTACCCCGAAGAAGAAGGCTGCGGTGTCGCCGCCAGTCTTCTCACTATGTTCAGTGCGCAGGCTGTCTCCCCGCGCCTTCTGGAGTGTGTGGTCGTATGTATCCTACGTCAGAGGTGAAATTCTTAGATCGTAGGAAGACGAACTTCTGCGAAAGCATTCGACAAGAATGTCTTCAATAGTCAAGAACGAGATCGTGGGATCCAAGATGAGCAGATACCGTCGTAGCCGCTGCTGTAAACGATGCCGTCTCAGGATCGAGGGAAGTCATCTTGGCTCCCACGGCACTCCCCGAACGAGAAATCAAAGATTATGGGTTCAGGGGGGAGTACATTCGCAAGGCTAAAACTTAAAGGAATTGACGGAATGACACCACCAGACGTGGAGTATGCGGCTTAATTT
Source organism: Diplonema papillatum (assembly GCA_030068145.1). Taxonomy (NCBI): domain Eukaryota; phylum Euglenozoa; class Diplonemea; order Diplonemida; family Diplonemidae; genus Diplonema; species Diplonema papillatum. The sequence goes on along the minus strand of JAPJBO010000036.1, from coordinate 333,517 downwards.
GACTCACAGTTTTTACGTGGTCGGTGTTCGCAAACCCGGCGGGGGTGGGCTGAACCTTTCTTTGAACGTTTCGGAGAACCGCAAAAACGGGCAGAGTCGACCTGAGCATCAGGAAGGCTCGCGCAAACGCCGGACTGGGCAAAAATGTTCGGGTTGCGCAAACACCGGCCCGAACAACACGTTTCTCCTCTAGACCCCGCAAGGAATGTGACTGACCCCACTCGTTGTCATAATATTATGACAACGAGTGCAACGTACTGAGTTGTCGTACGTATGCCAAGCACGTGGTGCGTCCGTGTTTCCTTCTTTTAACTACGCGCGCGCTAGTACGGCGGCCAGGCTGCCTGAATTTGTGGTACACTGAAGAATGAGGCTCGCTCGGAAGAGAAGAAAGAACAAAGAAAGGGTGCCGAACCGGCGGAAAGAGAAGGAAAAGTTCACCGTGCCCTGCCAATTTGAAGTAAAACATAGGCGAAAAAGAAAAACACTTTTCTCGCCTGTTGGTGAACAGTTGGGCAATCCGATGGACTTATTACTCCGTCGGAGCCTTAGTTAAATCAGCAAGCAAAAAAAAAAAAAAAGGACCTTTTAAGACGCTAAGAGTGAGGGAAGACGCAACCCAATAAATGAAAAGTATGAGAAAGAGGGAAAGAGAAATAAATAGCCGAAGGGCGCCCATCATCTTGGACCCAAACAAAGCTCAGGACGGGGAGACTCTGCCTGAAGGAATCAACCACCCCCGGGTGGGCTAGTCTGACACAAGTTGTCAACAGGAAAAAAAAAAAAAAAAAAAAAAAACGAAGTCGCTAGACATTATCAAAACCCACATGTGGTATCTGTGGTCAGGGGCTTACGCAGCTCTTTTGTCTTGGAGCTAAATACGTACTGAAAATACAGGGTCAGGCAAAAAAGAAATAGAGCACAGGGGGCTCACCTGCCAGTGTTGCATATCTTGCCTCTGCCTCCTCCTCGGCCTCAACCCTCCAGTGTCGCGGTGGTAAACAACAGCAGGATCTGCCGACCGAATCCCCGGTACTGCGGATGATTCCCCAGATGAATCTGCTGAAAAGATAGTTCGTGCTGATAACGTACTGATTCAGCATGTGTACAAAAAAGAAACTAAGAAAATTAACGTGCTGAAATCAGTACGTTCAGCATGCTGAACGTAAGGCCTGCCTGTGGATCCGGGGGGGGGAAATCAAAAATACTCGAGGGGCTGCCTTGTGCTTACTTCGAAGGAGGCTAGAGGGCAAAGTGGGTCTTTTTTGTTGAACGCTTACGCAGGTGCTTATACAAAAAAGATGTGAGACGATGCCAACCCCCCCCCCCCCCCTTTGCACTAATAATTCTTTTTTTGATGTCACCCCATACTGGCCCCGAACCCCCATCTGTGTGGCCCAAAACGGGTCCCAAACGGTTTTTGACGGGCTGAGTCGAGGTAAAGGGGTCTCCGAAGGCCCACGAATGGGCCCAGGTGGGCCCAGGTGGGCCCCGGAGCGGGCACTCAGTGCGAGGGGGAGTGCCCCCAAAAATGGGGTCATTTTCGGGCCTCGCCACTACTCAAGCTAGTCAAACACTTTCTGGCCTCCAGCGGGAAACCCAGACTTCAAAACGACAAGATCGGCTGTGTTCAGCCGTAGATAGCCACCAGCGGGTCCTCTTGAAGCCGAAGAATGCTCTCGGGGGTCACAGTTAGCCCCATGTGTGCAGCGCCAGCAGTGGGCAGGCACACGCTTAGAATGTGTGGTATGCAAGTGCACCCTGCCTAGAATCCGGCTTCACCCGCTTTTGAGAACACAGTGCTTACAAGGAAAACGCAGAATATAAGGTGGAAAAATGCAAAAGAACCAAGATGAGGACTGTGGGCCCCCCCGCCAACGCCAATCTCGGCAGCCTTTCCCCGGTTCTTTCAGAGATTGTCACCCACGACCATTCCAACAGCCCTGTACCGGGCACGTGCCCAGTCCAAACCGCTCACGATGCGTCGCCGGCTCGCCTCGTCGTCAAGGCTGTTGAAGGCTTCTGAAAGCCTACCAGAAAGGCGCTTCCAGATGTCAACGTTCTCCTCCTCTGTCATTAGGGCGAGAAAGAAACCGATCAGGTCCTCACCAGAGACCTTTTCGCAAAAGGTCCTGCTGGCTACGAGTCGTCTCTGCATGGACTGACCACGTCTCGTTTCCTCATGAAACGGCGACAACTTCTGCATTGCTCTCACCGATGACTCCACGAACTCCAGACCCGTGATCTTTGACATTTCCCTCTCTTAGTTTCCGTTTTCCTGGGTCAACCTGTATCCTTAATTCGTATTGCTGGTAAAGCCGGATTCTAAGTAGGGTGCACCTGCTGCACCCACTCTATTTACAAGGTGTGCCTGCCCACCGCAGGCGCTGCAGGCGGGGTGACCAAGTAGGGCTATCTGAGATCCCTGAGAACATTCTTCGGCTTCAAGAGGACCCCCTGGTGGCTATCAACAGCGGAACACAGCCGATCTTGTTGTTGTGTAGTCTGGGTTTCCCGCTGGAGGCCAGAAGGTGTTTGACTAGCTTGAGAAGTGGCGAGGCTTTGAAAATGACCCCATTTTGGGGGCACCCCCCCTCGCACTGAGTGCCCGCTCCGGGGCCCACCTGGGCCCACCTGGGCCCACCTGGGCCCACCTGGGCCCACCTGGCCCACCTGGGCATTCGTGGGCCTTCAGAGACCCCTTTACCTCGACTCAGCCCGCCAAAAACCGTTTGGGAACCGTTTTGGGCCACACAAGTGGGGTTTCGGGGCCAGTATGGGGTGACATCAAAAAAAGATTTATTAGTGCAAAGGGGGGGGGGGGGGGGGGGGGGGGGGTAGGGCAGGGGGCGCACTAAGGATTGGGGGGTGCAACGGGCAATGTCAACGTCTGCTAAATTTGGAAGGGGGGGGGGTCCTGTTTGGTGCACCTGGTGGCCGGGGACCCCCCCACCCTTTTTTCCGGGGACCCCCTTAAACGCGCTCTTTCGCGATGGATCTTTCCACTCCGTCCTCAGTTCGTCTGTGAGGCCTGAAATTTGACGTGCAAAACACAGGCTGAAACCGGGAAAATCTGCCCTTTCGTGGTTTTCTTGGTGCCGATTTTTCGGAATTCTCTAAGTACGTTTCCCAGCGGATTTGCCTGAAAAACAGCTTTTGGGGGGTATTGGCATTTTGAGGAAAGCACATGGTAAATCGGCCCAATCGGCCCGAATTTTCACTTTTTGGGCCAATTTTCCAGATTTTGGCTGATTTTTGAGTGCACTGCAGGAATCTTGGTTTTCGGGGAAACTGACTTTGCTCAAAAGTTGCTAAGTACATTTTTCTGCCAAAAAAGTGCAGGAAAACATTTTGGTGGGGATTGACCTTTTTTTCCGCAAAAGTGGGTTTCGATTTCGAAAACGAGGAGAACGGATTCATCTGGAGGAAACGGAGTACCCACTCGGCACCGGGGGGTCTGGGAAACACCCCAAAAACAGCCCCCAAAACGACCCCCCCCCCCCCCCCAAACTCAAACCCAAGAAACATTTTCCCCCCCAGGGGTGGCCCTAAGCGGCCAGATTGCGGAGTCGTTGGCAGAATCTGACCTGACCCCCCCCCCCCCCCCTATATACAGGCTATTTTCACTGTGGAGGGGGGACGCTACCTGTCACTCTCTAAGGTGGTCACCACGGTGGCTGGTCAGAAAAAAAAATTTTTTTTTTGGCCCAAATACCCCAAAAACCACACTTTGAAATTTTTTTGTGGGCCCACTTTTGCCAGGGAATTTTGACCATTTCACCTTCGAGAATTCGACCACCCAGCCTCCAAGGCAACTGCACTGTAGAAGGGGGGGGGGGGGGGGTCCCTTGCAAAGTCGTTGGGGGCCCTCAGGGTAGTGTCAGCACTGCCCCCCCCCCCCCCCCCAAAAAAAAAAAAAGGGGGGTGCAACGTGCAACGGGGGCAACGTCCCTTAGTGCGCACCCTGGGGTAGGGGGTAGGAACCCTTAACAAAATATCGTGATTTCAGGTTTTTGGACTTTTTTCAACAAGGGAACACGCACCCGCCCTGTGCACCCCCTAGGATGGGCCCTCCACAGTGTTTCTCGCCCGGAAAAATGTTCAAAACGCTCTGCTGGCTGTTATTTTCGCGCCGAAATGCATTTTTGAGCATTTTTGGTCTGTGGCCATAGGGGTTTTGCTTCGGTGTGTCGAGTGACGAGTAGTTCGAGTAAGGTTTTGTGTATCACATTATTGCCACGACAGCGCTATGGCACTGGAACGAACCGATAGTCGAGGGTAGGCATCAGATTCGTCTTTGAAGGAGCCCCTGTCTCGCAACTCGTCGGGACGGTTCATCGGAGTTCGCCGGAGTCGAAGCATTGCCTTAGGTGAAGGAGTCAAAACTCAAGTCAATCATGAAGAAGTACATCAAAATTGACGAAGAAGAAAGTGCGAGACCAGGGGGAGGAAGGTGTCAGTACGAGCATTCACCTAAAACCTGGACGGACGAGCTGGACAAGAAGCTGGGAATAGCAGAAATTTGTTGGCTTGGTCAAGAGTGCAAGCCGCCACAGCACAGGAGCGCGGCCGAGGGCATCCGGCAGGAGAAGCCACAGCTGGGAAGCGCAACTGCAGCTAGTGTTCGAGGATGAGTCCACAAGTAAGTAGAAAAAGCACTTCAATGAGCAGCAAAGCTTCAGTCTACGCCGCCAGCCTCAGAGTTGAGTTGGAAAGGACACTCTTTGAGTGGGCATAGAAGGCGCATGATTGCGGAAAAGGATGAGAAAAAGAGCATGTGTCACCATCCCTGCGAACAGCCTTTTTGAGGAGCGCAACACTTGACCTTTTTGCAGTTTCTGAGGATGAGAATTCCGCAGGCGACGTCAACAGCATCGTGCAAAAGAGGGAGAAGGCGTCGGCCGCAGCTGCGGTGGTGACGATCAAACGTCTACATCAGAGATTATTGACATTGCTTAGCGTGCTGCTCGGGGTTGCTGGCTACCCTTTCCGACATGAAAGGCCATGAAACAGCTGAATCTGGCCACCGAAGTCAGTTTTACACAAGAAATAGACACGCCAAACAGTGGTTGGTTCATGATTACAACAAGAAAATCTGAGCAGAAAAAAACGATCGTTTTTTGAAAACGATAAAAAACGATGATATTTCGCTTTCGAAAATGATCGTTTTGTACAACTATTGTTTCCAATCCGTGCAAAGATGTAAAGATGTGTGCACCACGACGGAAGCGCGCCAAGAGTGGCCCATCCGGTGTCACGTAGCGAAAGGCAGGCATAGTGTGGTACTCGTCGGCATGGCGATGACTCCCCACTATCGCAACAATATTCCAAAAGGAGATAATTGTGCTGTAGCCCACTCGAAACACAGGTAAATCTGGGTTTAGTGGCGGGCGTAAGCGTTCAACAAAAAGTGCCGCAGAGGGCCCCGCAGTGGACGAAAATAGCTTAACCATTTAACGATCCCTCTAGCCTTCGTCGAAATAAGCACAAGGCAGTCCCTCGAGTGTTATACGTAAGCGCCAGCTTGGAAGGAAATGCTCCGACGAAGCTGCCAGACAAAGGACCGAAGAGATCCCAAGTGCTGCAACTACCGAACACGTGTTGTGTGCGGTCATGCGGGTCTATCCTTACACACAAACACAACAGGCAAGAGGTCCTGAGTGCAGGGGATTAGTTTCCGTTGCAGATTTAGACCGACAGTCTAAATCTGCAAACTGGACTTGGCCGGGGGGGAAAAAAAATATGTTAAAAAAAATGGTGTTCAAAGTAAATATAGGCGGGGGGTGTGGTGTTTGTAGCAGTGTGCTGAAGGTGCTGGAAGGCTGCTGAGCCTCCGCTGCTGGGACCCAGCCGCTGCCGTTCAATTGTGTTACTACCGGGCCAAGGTCCTGTTGGACACACGAGCTAAGAGTGACCCACACATGATAAAGGGGGTGGAACTATTTTTGCCCAAATTTTCCCGTGAAAGCAAAATTTATTGGTGATAAAGCGTTCCTATTATTAGGCTTTTTCCAATGGCTATCAAGGGTGAGTGGCAATTTTTTCCGTCGCGCATTCGGCGCGATGCTGCTAAAAATATCGCTAAAATGTTGTTGTAAGCACGGCGGTGCAGGTGCAGATACACCAAAACCGTGGACCTATTATCATGGGAATCATAGGAAAATAGGTCCCCAGGTCCACCCCTTTAGCTGCCTGACGAGACTGTCTGTTTACGATTTTGACTGTTTTTGGAGCGTGTCCCCATATGGCAACCAACCCCAGGGAGCCAGAAGCATTCGGAAACCCCCGAAAAGCTTGATCCAGGTTGAAAAAAACGCCCGCTATAATGTGTCGCCATACTGACGGGGTGACCAAAATTGACCCATAAAGACCCCATAAAGGACCCATGAAGACCCCTCTTTTGCCGGACGAAGTTGTGGAGATGTGTCGGCACCGCAATACGCCGTACATCGGCGAAGACGGCACCGAACCACCGCCCATAGTAACGGTCTAAATCTGCAAACCCCGGAAGCCTTCAAACTAATACCCTGCCTGAGTGGGGAAAAAAAAAAAAACACGGTGGTGTAAGCGAAGACCAGAATCAGATTGCGTGTGTACTGTATTTTCCTCTCTCCCTTCGGAGTCGAAGCAGCAACGTCGAGAGTTTCGTAGTACCTCGGTACATTTTAACTGACGGAAACGTTTCCGGAACAACGGGTGCACATAATACAGAAAAATAAAGCTGGCGAAAAAGTACTAATCCAGGTACAGCCCCCCAGCGAGGTTTCCCCTACACGCCCTGTACACGCGAAGAACACGCAATTTTCGCCTTATCGTTTTCATCACCCTTGGTCAGTTGATGCTGATTGATGCGGTCCGTGACTTCGTTTATCTGTGCAAGCCCCAACTCCGGTTATGTTCTCCTGCTACTCGTGATGGACGATCATTTTTTACGTTTTAAGTTTAAATTTAACTCCCGCAGAAACTTGAGCACTCCCGATCATTCGCAATGCCGTGCTCATCTTTCTTCCTTCGCGTCCCTGTGCCACAAGCAAATATTTCAAACCGCGCCTCCGCAACAGATTTCTCCGGCCGCTGGCGACTCGCTTTGATTAGGGCCTGAGGCAACGCGTCCCGAGATCTATCGCTCTTTTTTCTGTCCAAAATGTCCTTTGAAACCATGAATACTTCTGACAAGAACAACCTACAAGAAACAAAAAAACAGGGCTTCTCCCCTAGAAACACTCGTTGCTCTTGCTTTCTTTTCTTTTTTTAACCCCATACGGACGGGGGAGGAGGAGGTTGTCCTGCGCGCAGAAAGCTTTCTAGAAAATCTGTGGGTCAAACTGTTTTGAGGCTTTACGACTCCAAAATGGGAAACCTGGTGCTCCTTGGAAAGGTTTCGTACATCTCTTCACATCAGTAAACATTTGATCCTTTCTGACGTGTCTTTACCCTGGAACCAGTGTCCGAAATCAAGTTCGGGTTTCGGCCTTTTCGACATCAATCTCTCTGTCCCCCGTCCGTGGAGGGATACTTAAGAGACTGCATTATAGGAGACTCGAAAGAACCGCCAGTTGCAAAATCACCACGGAGGCTAGCCTCCGTCGGAATGAGCACCGAGCGGTCCCTCCGAGTGTTTTAGATCGTCTCATCTTCTTCGGATCTGAGCAGATACATACTTTCTGGCTAACAAACTGCAAAACAAAAGGCTTCTCTCCCTCGAAAGCCTCCTTTCGCTATTTTCTTTTTTTGGTAGCGATGTAAAGGGAAAGCAGCTAGCCAGTTATGCATGTAAACTCGGTCAGCTGACCGAGCTTGCACTTTAAACCAGAAAAACTCGGTCAGGCCAGGGGACTTTAAAAACCCGGTGTCCCGGTGTCAGACACCGGGAAAACCCAGTGTGTCAAAAAAAGAGGGAAAAAAAAAGTCAGAAAATTTCTGGGAAATTTTTTTTTCCAGATTTCTGTTTTGTCACTGTGTAGGCTGGAAATTTTCCCATGGAAACTACCGGCGGAAATTTCTTTCGTGGGAAGGGAAACTCCGGGTGGTGGAAAAATTTCTCACGACAGAAAACCCTAAAACCCTAAAACCCCGGAATTTCAAGCGAACTTTAACTCTAGAAAACTGATGGAAATTTTCTCGTGGAAACTACTGGCGGAAATTTCCTGTGTGGAATACTGTTGGTGGAAATTTTCCGACAGAAAAATGATGGGAATTTTCTCGTGGCGGAAATCTGGCGGAAATTTCTCTCGTGGCGGAAACCTGATGGAAATGTTCTCGTGGAAACGACTGTCGGAAATTTCTTTCGTGGGAAACTGTTGGTGTAAATTTTTCTCACAACAGAAAACTGATGGAAATTTTTTCGTGGCGGAAACCGATGATGGAAATGTTCTCGTGAAAACTACTGGCGGAAATTTCTTTCGTGGGAAACTGGTGGCGGAAATTTCTCTCGTGGTGGAAACCTGGTGGAAATGTTCTTGGAAACTACTGGCGGAAATTTCTTTGTGGAATACTGTTGGTGGAAATTTTCTCACGACAGAAAACTGATGGAAATTTTTGCATGGCAGAAACCACCGGCGGAAATTTCTTTCACGGGAAGCTTGGCGGAAAACTTTTCTAACAGAAATTGTTGGTGGAAATGTTTTCTAACGGAACCCATCGGTGGAAATTTCTCGTGGCAGAAACCTGATGGAAAAAATCTTCTCATAGCAGAAACCACCGACGGAAATTTCTTTCACGGAAAACTGTTTTGCGATCTTCGTACTAAGCTGGCTGGCCAGAAAGGCGCCAAAAATTTTCCGCGCCTGCGGCGCAGGTGTTTTCCGTCATGGGGCTACCGCATTATTTGCTCATTCCGTGGCGGGCAATGCAGGGGCAGGACGAAAACCTGCTGCAGCCGGTGACAAACCAACGTGTTTCCGTCCATCTGTTTAACTGTAAGTGCGACCGTCAAAATTTCCGCGCCTGCGGCGCAGGTTTAATTGACATGTCAGCCAACCTAGTTGTGACGAGCCACCCTAGTGCCCATCTGCTTTGATCCGTAAGTGCGACCGTTTAAAAGTTTCCGCGCCTGCGGCGCAGGGCTCCTTTAAGAAACACAAAACCGCCACAAGAAGAGTTGCTGGATCGGTGTTCCGGAGTTTAACAATCGTGCACCAGAGGCGGCACACGCACGCAGAAGCCAAAAGGAGACTCACTACCACAAAAAATATCGCTGCGCGGGCAGGTCTCCCCCCACCCGAAGCGTCAACACAGCCTACTGTGCGGATCGGGGCTACAGTAGGGTCACCGCTGAATGCCGTGTGATTCCCCAAAACCCCGGTTTAGAGCGTAGATTTTCGTCCCAAGGCATCCCTGCTGCCCAAGTGTTGGAAAAAAAATTTGACCTCACACCGGGTTTTTGGCTGACACCGGGTTTTCCGCTCCAACCCCCAAACTTTTAAAGACCCCTGGGTCAGGCCAAAAAAAAAAAAAAAAAAAAAACTATGATTTTGAATTTTTGGGGAGGTTTTTTTGGGTGGGAGCTGGAGGGCGACCCTCTCAGCCCTGTTGGGTCTGGCTGACAACTTTGGCTCCTTTTGCAAATTCACAAATTTATTTGAATCCTTCATGGCCTTCCACACATATCGGAACCAGTAAAAACAAACTTGCATGTAACTCTAAAATTCGCTTGCTTGATAAAGAAAGCTCGGCCCCTCTTTAAAAGACCCCTGACCGAGATTTTTTTCAACCTCTTTTTCGGATCTGGCCAGCCTCGGCAGGCAGAACCGGCGCTCCGAAGCCACACTTCCGCATGAAGCACTGTGGCAGGGCGTCTTGCGGTCTGAGACGGGTTGATGCACACCGTAAACAGAGCAGCGTGTGCAGCTGGGGTTCCCAGGCTACTGCCAGCTGCTGTGGGAAGCGTTGCTGGTAACGTTGCTTGCTAATTTTAGACTACCAGTGCTGACCGACTTTGACCGAGTTTGGCCAAAACCTCGCCAGGTCAAGCTCGGCCCCTGCACTAGTTGTCGTCGGGGGAAAAAAAAAAAAATGGTCAAAGCAAGACCTGCCTTTGGTTGCTTTGGCAGTTTGACCATTATTATCTATCTATCGATGCCGTGCCTGATGCAGCGGCTGTATGGGTGAGCCTACATCCTCATGGATGGTGCGCACCTTTTCACAAACGTTGCTGCGGCGACCTTTTGTGGGCGGCAGCTGCGTCAGGAAGTGGTGACATCTCAAGCCCTGGGATGGCTGCCACCTATGCAGGGCTACATCCTCGTGTTGCAGCCCGTGTTGTGCAAAAGGGTGGCTCGGGGTCCTGGTCAACCTCCTAATCGCTACGAGGCACGAACCTTTCGCGACCGAGATCGCGCAGTCGGGATTGCAAGGGGGCGGGTCCGAAGCAAACGAAAATAATCAAAGCAAAAGGCCCCCCCCCTGCGCCGCTGCTGTCTCCGGTGCTTCGGCAGTTCGACAATGACAACTACAACTATTCTTTTCGTGTGTTCTGTGAAAGTCCGGTAAAGCATAGATGAAGCGCTCGACAGCCCGGGTAAGACTATTTTATCGTCGCCCTCATGCGTGCGACGTGGATCCACATGCAGTGACAGGGTTAACTATCTGAAGGAAAGCTGCACTTTCTTTCTGTAACAGGGTGGTTGTGAACGTGGATGGCGCGCACTTCCTGAAATCCTGTTTTGTTCATCTAACAGGAGTGAGGATAGTACGCTGCCATCGATCGGTTTTTGTTCGTGACAAATTGTGTCTGGTCACTTGCACTTGCCACACACAAAAAAGAATGACCTTTAAGTTAACCTTCCACACCCCCTGCACCACTGCGTGTACAATAATGACAATAATATTCAATAACTGTACAATAATGTACAATAATGTACAATAATGTACAATAATGTACAATATTATACAATAATGTACCATAATGTACAAGAAAAATACAATAATTCTTGGTCGGCGGGGGAAATACAATAATGTACAATAATCCATTCGTTTCACAAGCGTGTTTAACTCTAAAAGAGCGTGCATTGGCAAGCTCGAGATCTCACTTCAGGTGGTTACTGTGCATTGCACCCGAAACGGTGCAGGGCGAGTATTCACGCTGAAGAAAATTAGCTGGGCGAAAGATGTCTCACAGCAAGCCAGTCCAAACGGTCGTGCGCGGCAGAACTGTAAGCTAATCCGACCCGTCCGCAGGAGTCGAAAAGGCGTGGACAGGGACAAATAACGACCGGGACCCCCCAGTCAAGTTCCTGAGTTTCCCGGTTGAGCGTTTCATCACCATGGTAGAAAAAGGACTCTCTTTTTCTTTTTGTTTTCTTTTGAACACCTGCCTTTTAATCTTATGTTCCTCTGGGCCCACACACGAAACACACCTCAAATCTGGGTTTTTTATTACGCGCCAGCTTGGAAGGAAGTACTCGACAAAAGCTGCCAGACAAAGAACCGAAGGGATCCAAAATGAACCACGTGTTGAACGGACGTGAGGTCATGCGGGTCTACCCCTACACGACAAGACACACAAGCACAACAGGTCAAAGTCCTGAGTGAGAAAACAACACATGGTGGTGTAAGCGAAGAACAAATCAGATTGTGTTTGTAGTGTATGTGCCCCTCTACTGCTATATTTCCTCCCTTCCATTCGGAGTCAAAATGCAGCTACGTCGAGTACTTCCGGGTGGAAGCGTTCAACAAACATACGTTCAATGAGAAAAGACCACACAAAGTGGCTGTGTTAGTTTCACCCCTTTGTAGCCTCCGTCGAAAGAAGTGCTAGGCGGCGCCGAGCATTCTTTGCTCGCTGCTGGTGCATGACCCGAGGGCACGGTACCGGCGAAAAAGACGGTAACTGTGGTCCCTGCCATGTTTTCACCTGAGTACCACCTTCCCCAGGGATTAGGTCCACTGCTGACCGAAAACTCTACCTTTTTTACCAAAGATAACATATTGGAGGAAACGAGAAGTTCGTCACCGCAAACCGTGGCGTTTACGCTCGCGTCCTGAATCCAGCTTAACATAAAAGGGATCAGGCACTGCGTTCAACGAAAGCAACTCTGGCTTCGAATCATAATCATCATCATCATCATCATCATCATCATGACCATCATCATCATCACCATCGTAGTTTGTATCAGCCGCAATATTTTGCGAGTGACGAGGTCTTTATCTTCTTCTTTTTTTGCTTTTCGAATATTATGTGGCTGCACGCGCATTCATTGCGAAAGTTGCTGCTGCGGCCGCAAGGGTGGCTGCTGTCAGGTCAAGTGGCGGTATCTGGAGTGCCCTGCGATGGCGTGTGCACACCTAAGCGGGGCTGCATCCTCGTGTTGTTGCCGTGATGTGCACGGCTAGCTTCACATGTACTCGATCGAGGGAAGTCATTTTGGCCCCACGGCACTCCCCGAACGAGAAATCAAAGATTAGGGGTTAAGGGGGGAGTACATTCGCGCAGGCCGAAACTTAAAGGAATTGACGGAATGTCACCAGGCGTCTGCTATGCGGCTTAATTTGACTCAACACGGGAAATCTTACTTGGTCAGGGATCTTGATGACACAATGAGAGATGACGGTGTCATAAAGTATCCTGGCCTACGAGAAAGGCATGCTAATCCATGTGGTTCATGTACTCAAAAGAGCTGAATGCCGTGCACAGGGCGGCGTGGGGGCCTGGTCTACATCCCTAATCGCTGCATTCGTGACCGAGATTGGGCAGTCGAGATTGCCGGGGTCCCCCTGAGCAGTGTGGGCCGCACCAACCTCCGCACCGGTACGGGCGCACCGGTGCGCTGTTCGGTGCGCCAGTGCGCTACACACTTCCTTTGTTGGGGAGATTTTGTCGCTGGTTCACGTAGCAGGCCTTTTCGTCGACTACGTGCTGCCCTGCGGGAATTGACAATTTTCACGTGCACAGGCATTTGAACCAGGAAAATTAGACATGGAAACTTCGATTTCCACGATTACCATTTTCACGCGGATCCACGTCCCGGTCCCTGGCTTGACGAACCACGTACCAACTCTATGGCCCCCGGGTCTACTTTCCACAGATCTCTTCATCGGAGCTGATCTCGAGCAAAACATCGTCGAAAAAGATCTGCAACGTGGACCTGCGACTCTGAGCGAAAAAACGACAACCCAGCACATCGAACCAGCGCACCGCACCGCACCGGTGCGCCGCCGCCCACACTGCCCTGAGTCATAAAAGAAAAAAACGCGAAGCAAGACCTACCCCCCGCGCCTGCTGCCTCTGATTGCTTCGTTCAACACTTCCCACCCTTTAATGGGATGTTTGTACTGGCGAGAACCTTTCACCAGCTGCGTGGAAAAACTGAACGAAGCCAACTAAAACTGCTGCGCTGTGCCGTCACGCGCCGACCTTTGAGGCGCACGGTTGTACCTACGCGCCGCTGCTGCTGTTTGCGCTCGGATCTGCGCTGCTGCATGATTCGGCAACCGCTGCTAACGAACATGACGCGGGCGGCATACAGAAAGCAGGAAAGCTCTGTGTCACCATGACCAGAAAACGCATGGTAGGGCAAGAAACCTGAATTACCGCCACTCAAAGGCACGAGAAGATGTTGACAACTAAGAAGGTCGTCGACAACGAAAGATAAAAAAGAAGAAAGCAAACTACGCACTCCTTCCAGACTTCCTCCCGAACTACTACAAACCGTGCTCGCTTATCGTTGCGTGCGCCTTTTCGCTAAGGTTTCGGGCTAAGTTGAGGGATGTCGGGCTGACGGCTTTGAGGTTCCAGACGAACTGGACAGCACGGTTAAGAACAGGGGAGCCCGCGGAACCTTCAGGCCGTTAAACAGCCGCTGCGTTCAAGCGCAAACTTTGTCGTATCGAAACGTTGACGACATTCGAAATCCACAACCCAATATATCCATCCCTCACTGCAAACCGGGCTGAATTGGAGAGCAGTTGCAGTTAGCGGCACAAAACCACAAGGTGGATGAGAAGAGGGTGGTGTGTTTCTCGCACTTGGGAACCTGAAGACAAGTAAAGGTCGCTGCTAAATGCCACAGAGTGTCTTTGCCGGTTTTGCCCACCCTGAAGACTCAACGAGCCACGGACAGCCACATTGCGTCAGACTTTTGGCACCAGGCATTTCGAAAGCGTACACAGCATGCAGCTCTTGTCAGGGGGCTTTCGCGAAAAGGACTCTTTCATTCGTGGGATATGGGGGTCAACTCCACACGTTGGCGAGTGAGGTGGTCTGGACCGCTCATCTACGATGACGGGTTGAATCGGGTTGCGCGCGCTCCGATACTGAGTAGTCCGGGGACGACAGAGTTTTGCTACGCGCGTTCCGATACTGAGTAGTCCAGGGACGACAGAGTTTTGTTACGCGCGTTCCGATACTGAGAAGTCCGGGGACGACAGAGTTTTGTTACGCGCGTCCGATACTGAGTAGTCCAGGGACGACAGAGTTTTGTTACGCGCGTTCCGATACTGAGTAGTCCAGGGACGACAGAGTTTTGTTACGCGCGTCCGATACTGAGTAGTCCAGGGACGACAGAGTTTTGTTACGCGCGTCCGATACTGAGTAGTCCGGGGACGACAGAGTTTTGTTACGCGCGTCCGATACTGAGTAGTCCAGGGACGACAGAGTTTTGTTACGCGCGTCCGATACTGAGTAGTCCGGGGACGACAGAGTTTTGTTACGCGCGTCCGATACTGAGTAGTCCAGGGACGACAGAGTTTTGAATTCCCCAGCGTATCCCGTTACTCGCTTTCATCCTGACTGTCTGAGCAAGTTCGATGATATTATATTCCCGATAATCCGCGGGCGGATGATCGGGAGAGGTTACTCGTTCAACTTACTTATGGGCTGCTTCGGTGAACCTGACACAATCCTTCACTTAATCGCAAGATCAGATGCAGCTGTTGAGACAAAAACCCGGATCTCTAAGTGAACTTGCACTTCAAAAATGGTGACCCAGACCGACCGCAATATTGCGTGTCTCAGACACCAGTCGTCAGACCTTTTCTGTTTTTTTTTTTTTTTTTTTTTTTTTTTTTTTTGAGTGGGATAAACACGCAGTCTTTTTCCCTCCGAGGTTTTATTGTCGCAAACGAATCCCCGTGTGCAGCGGGCGGTGCCCACGGCACACGGCACCAAGCATCCATGCGGAGCATCAAGCTCGTGTAACAGCCAGCGCACACGTATCAGGCTGCCACACAAACCCACATCATCGCACACACACGTATCAGGTTACCACACAACGCACATACACCCTCTCCGGTAGCTCCGGTCCGCTGACCTCCGCGGCCTTTGAAAAGCCTAGTGTTCCTTCCGCGTGGAGGCACACGGAAGAGGGCCTCCGCAGGGGTGCCTACCCCCGCGAGTAATAGGTGCCTCTTCCAAGGCAGGTTTTATCTAGCAAGGTGGCCGGTGCTTCCTCACGGGCCCCGACGCACGCCGCGTCCTCCTCCAAACCCTCACTGTCGTTTCTCTCCACTCTCTCTCTCTCTCTCTCTCCGCATGCGATACGAAGAAGCTAGGTTCGTCACGGCAGCCATCCCAGTGAAGGGAAATAAAATTTAAATAGTACATCTGTACTGACGGGAACATTTCCGGAACATCGGTTGCACATCGGTTGAGGAATCGAAGCCAACGAAAAAGTGCTAATACAGGAAACCCCCCCAGAGAGGTTTATACCCTGTACACGCGAAGAACAAGAAACTTTTGCCTTATCATTTTCATCAGCTTGGTCAGTTGTTGCTGATCGTCCGTTGCTTCGTTTATCAGTGCAAGCCCCAACTCCGGAAATGTTCCCTGTCCTTCTGCCTCCCTTCCCTCCCTCCGGCTCCATTTGGAACGCAGAACAGATTCCTTGCGAAGGTTGCTGCTGCGGCCGCCATGTGTCAGGTCAAGTGGCGAGATCGGGGCCCTGTGAAGGCTGAGTGCACACCTAAGCAGGGCTGCATCCTCGTGTTGCAGCCGTGTTGTGTATAAGGACTTGTGGGGACCTGATCAAACACCTCATCACTAAAGGGCACAAACCTTTCGCGACCGAGATTGGACAGTCGGGATTGCCTGGGGGCGGGTCTCCATGAAGAAGAGAGAAGTAAAGCAAGACCGCCCCCTGCGTCTGCTGTCTCCGGCTGCTTCGGCAGACGACACCTACTACTACTACTACCATCTGCCTCCCTTCCTTCCCTCCGGCCCTCCATTCGGAACACAGAAAAAGGCCTTTCCTCTTTAAAACGATGGCAGTCGTGTCGCTTGTTTTTTTCCCGTCTTCTTGGGAGTTGGCTGGACCTCTTGAGTTCGCGCTGCTCCGGATCGAAACCCTTCCGTGCCTAAGAGCCAGGACCCCCCCCCCTTTTCTGAAAGTGAAGAATAGGTACACCTTCTTTTCTTTTTATTCGTCAACAGCGGCGACCCAGCTATTCTTTCCTTTCATTGACTGGAGCCCTCTTCCCCAAGCTCGGAACCGCGGGGTCATTTCGTATTCAGCCTTTCTCTTCTTTTCACCTAGTGCCCTACACTGTATTGTGAAGCTGGAATGACGTAAGCAAAGCGTGTTTTGCGGCTGATCAGAGTTCCGATTTTGAAAGTATGAAAAAAAAAAAAAATCAATTGGTCCGTCGGTCAGAACGCCCCCGGCTGCGCCACCATCGGTGCAATCATCATCTATTATAGGGCCGCAGCTCGCACCGCGCCCACGACAACAGCCTATTCCAATCTGAAAGGAGATAAATGTGCTGGTGCCCACACGAAACACAAATCTGGGTTCAGTGGCGGGCGTAAGCGTTCAACAAAAATGACTCACTTTGTAGTTGTATTGTTTCTCCCCCTCTAGCCTCCGTCGAAATAAGCACAAGGCAGTCCCTCGAGTATTTTGCCAGTTTGACTCTTGAAAGCTGAAGCTTTGAGGACACTACAACTGAAGCTAATTTTTGATCAAAACAATCTGCGGCTATGCACCAATACAAGGGGGATCGGGCGAAAGAGTGACGAAGGAAATAAGACCCAAAAGGGCGGGGATGCTGGCCCAGGTGTTGCTTTGCTGCAGCACCGCGCTGGCCCATGGGGACGGCAGGGCGAGGATAGAAGGCGACCGGGTCGTCGGGCACGTGGACTACGACACCGTCGACGTCGGGGGCCGCAGCTTCACGCTGGACGAGCTGCGGCTCGCGGAAGGGCGGCGGCGCGCGGTGCTGAGCTCGGAGCCAGCCGGCGGCTGCGGCTCGTGCATGGCAGAATACCTCCTCAAATTCAAGTCGCCCGTCCGCCGCTCGCTGATCGACCGCGTGCGAGACACCGTAGAGCGGTCAACCGAACCTGAGCTTCTGCGGCAGCCCTGGTGGCACCCCGTCTCCCGCAACACGTTCGTCGCGTACATAACCGAGGCGACCGCCGTCGAAATCGAATCGTCGATTTTGAAGCCGCGCGCGCAGCAACGCGTGGCGGGCGATCTGCTGCACATTGGCCGGGTGACCGATGAAATCGGGATCCATTTAAAGATCGACGCTGCGGTGGCGGCAGGTGAAGCCTTCTCGGAAGGCGCGTGGGACACAGACTTGCTGCTGGTGCAGTATTACGAGGAGGTGGTCGATGAGGAAGCAAAAGAATCCAAAGAAAGACTCGACAACCGGGTGCGAGCCGCGCTCGGCGGGGTCGCAAACCTCGACGAAGAACCCGCTGGCCCCCACGGGTTCGCAGCCAAGTGCAAAGTCGCGGGGGCATGCGTGGGGCAGTTCTCGGACGCGGCCATGGCGCTGTCGGCCGCGGCCGGCCACGGGTGGGTCGCGGCCGTCAGTCACCCGTCGAAGGCGCAAACCACGAACCTCTACTCGCGGTCGCTGATGCAAACGGGGCAGCTCGGGGCGGACAAGGCGCCGTACGTCGAACCGTACTCGGAAATGCTCTCGGGAGAAGGTCACGTCGTCGGCGTCATGGACACCGGCATCGACCACGACCACTGCTTTTTCAGAGACGATGACGTGCCGACCCCTATCGACAAGCTGTCCCCGAAGCACCGGAAGATCGTCAAATACGTGTCCGCCGACGATTCCGAGGCTGGCAGAGGAGACCACGACTCGTCCGGTGGCCACGGCACCCATGTGGCGGGGACGATCGCAGGGGACCTCGCCAACGGGGACGACAACCCGGAGATGCGGGGGTACAAAGGGTTCGTCCACAAGGCGAAGCTGGTGTTCATGGACGTGGCAGGTCACCGCACCACGGAAGGGGTGAACCCGCCGCACGATATCAAAACGGGCTTCCAGGTCATGCACGACGCGGGGGCATACGTGCACAGCAACTCGTGGGGGAGCGCGACCGGAACACGGTATGACACGCACTCGGTCGGAACCGACGCGTACAGCGTGTCGAACAGGGAGGACCTCGTCGTGTACGCAGCGGGCAACGAGGCCGACAAGAGCTGCGCCGCCCGTGCTTACGACCCGTACTGCGACAAGCGGACGGTGATGGCACCTTGCGTGGCGAAGAACAGCCTGTGCGTCGGCGCGTCGCGGGCGCCGATGGCGTCGTTCGACGAAATTGGGCTCGACGACTACTTTCTGTCGACGCCCGGCGGCGGCCGGTACCTGCTCATGAAAGGACTCGAGTACGGCGCGGTCCACCCCGAGCTTCCCGCCGCGGCGCAGCTCGCTGCGGTGGTGCCGGAAAACGGGTGCCAGCAAGGCGGGTCGGCGAACGACGGGCGGCTGGACAACGCGGCCGCCGTCAAAGGGAAGCTGGCCGTCGTGCGGCGGGGGCAGTGCTACTTCCAGGTCAAGGTTAGCGAGCTGCAGGAAGCCGGCGCCATCGGCGTCATCGTCGTCAACAACGTCGCGGGGGATCCCATCGTGATGGGCACCGAGGGCACCGTGCCAGTGTTCAACATACCGGCCTTCATGATCTCGAAGAAAAACGGGAACAAGCTTCTCGAGGAGTTAGCGGAGACCCCGGACATGCGCGTCGGCATGGTGTCGTCGTTTCTTCCTTCGGAGCACAGGAACACGGAGGACATGACAGAGTTCAGCTCGAGAGGCCCGACGAACGATTTCCGGTTCAAACCGGAGGTGGTAGCCATCGGGCACTACGTCCTGTCCGCTCGGTCCGACGCGAACACGAACACGCGGAACTGCGACCGGCTCGCCGAAAGTGGCACGTCGATGGCCACGCCGCAAGTCGCCGCCCTCGCCGTGCAAATGCGGCAGTGGCTGCAGGAAGGGTACTACCCGACGGGCGTCCTGGGGGCGGGGTCGCAGGTCTTGTCGCGGCCGTCGGGCGCTTTGATCAAGGCGATGCTGGTGCAGAGCGCGGTGCCGCTGACCGGGATGGTCGACCGGAATGCGCAGGGGGACTGGGAGCAGTTGTCGAACGCGCCTTCCTTTTACCAAGGGTTCGGCCGCGTCAACCTCGCGTCGGTGCTCGGGCGACCGGACGCGCCGCTGGACATGTTCATCGACGACGGCTCCAGCATACCCGCCGGCGGCGAAGCGAACGAGTTCTGCATCCGGCACTCCGACGATCGGTACGGGTTCCGCGCCACCCTGGTGTGGACGGATCCCGTCGCCCCGAAGTCAGCTGCCCTGGCGCTGATCAATGACCTTGACCTCACTGTGATGTCCCCGGATGGTAGGGTCTGGCTCGGCAACGCGAAAGGAGACCCATCGTCGCACGTCCGCGACGTGGTGAACAACGTGGAGAAGGTGTCGATCCCGAAGAATGAGACGCGGGTCAACGACGTGTTCCGGGTCAAAGTGACGGGGTTCGCGGTGTCTTCCGCCCAGCCATATGCGGTGGTGGCGGCGGGGGAGCGGGTGGACTGCGGCGAAGAGCCCATCTGCTCGGGGAGCTCTGCTTGCCCTTCGGGGGTGCAGAGCATCTCGGCGGAACACAACGAGGGAGAGACGACCCTCCGGGTGTGGGGCTGGAGACTATATCGGTACACGTCGCCTACCGGGGCAACCAAGTCCATCACCGTCACCGTCACACGGAACGAAACGGCCGATTCGACGTCGGACATCGACATCTACATCCGCAAGAACGCGGTGCCGACCCTGTATAGCCACGACGCCGACTACGACACGCGGTGCGTCGCGGAAAGCTGCTACAAAACGACGGTCAAACGCCTCGAGAAGGCCATCGTCGGAGACGCCGCGGGCGACTCGTACTTCATCGGCATCCACGCAGGCTGCTGCCACGATGCCGTGTTCTCGCTGCGGATTTCCACAGCAGACGCTTCCGCTGCTCTGCCGCCTCGCATTGCAACGTTTCAAAAGTCTGTTACCGACGTGCCGTCTACGGACCTTCACTACGACTCTGACGCGTCTTTCAGCACACCGGACTTGTTCATCAACGGTGAGAACCTGGGAAAGCGCTCGGAAATCGATACCATCTCCATCACGTACACGACGACGACTGGGGCTGTTCTACCTTGCACCGTCGTCGAATGGCTTTCGGAGTCGATGCTGCACTGCAAGTTGCAACAGGGGTCGTTTTCGGTGACGGACAGCAAAGTGACAGTCCGAGTAGGGGGATACACAGTTGTGAGCAGCGGGGGGATTTCGATTGAGGGCGTCGCGATGACGCGATACGAGGTTAAAGGCCTCCGGTCGCGGCCCTGCGATGAAGGCGAAGCCTGCGTGGCGACAGGCGGTGACTTGGTTTTCAACAGCTTCATCGCAAGCCGCGGGCAGGGCGATGTGTACATCGTCGGGCAGAACATCGGCGAGCGCTCGTACGACGGAAACCCGGCCGCCGTCGTCACGTACCAGACGCCCGACGGGCGCGCGTTCCCATGCACAAACCAGGCGTACCTTGCAGACAGCATCCTTCACTGCGTCACCTCATCGTCAACTTCCGAAGGGAAGGCCACCATATCGATCGCCATGCACAGCGTATCAGTCCCGTCGTCGAGCATCAAACTACGCTTCGAAGGCCCGGTGAACGTAACCGGCGTGTCTCTTCTTCCTTCGCCGTTCGAAGTCCAATCGTTGGTCGTGTTGACCTTCGCACAAACGATGGCCAAAACCGTCGTTTACCTCCAAGGACAATACCTCGGTTCCGAATTCCTCGAATGGCTACCGTACGGCATGAGCCGAGCGTACGACGTGCCCGAACCAGAGTTGGAGGTGACCTACGGTAGGTATCCGAATGTGGCTGACTGCGAGTGCGACATCGTGGAGCGAACCGCCATTGGAGAGGATCGGACGTACATCGGGTGCATTCCGGAGGTGGACTGCTTGTTGGGGGAAAAGCTGTACTTCAGGATAGTGAAGTACGGCGACGCGAGGAAGACTTATGAAGAAGCGACTATCTTGCAGCTCCCGCCGCCGGTGATCCAGGGCATGTCGATCAGGTTAAAGGACACACCTCTCGACGCGTTACAGGTCACCCGGACCATGTTTTCGTCCGAAACAACTCGCACGATATTCGTCCACGGCAGCCATCTCAGCGTCGACTCTGCAGATACCATTACCGTCGTTTTCCTATTCCCGGATGGCTCCGTCGCAGGGACTGCAAATGGAACCTCTATCTCCGACACTGAGTTCACTTGCATTCTTCCCGAGGTATGTTTTTCTTTTAAGTCGTCCCGTTTGGACTACGAGGGGATGCGGAGGCGGCGGGGGAAATAAAGAAGGGAAGTTGACCTGCCAAAAAAGTTCACCCTACCCACTTTGCGCCGTGCTCCTACCCACGGTGGAGTCCAGCCTCAGAAGTTGGACTTAAAGCAGAGTTCAAAAAGCGGGCGTCACACCCGTTTTTCGGGTGTTTATTTACACGCGTTTTGGTTGTAGCACACCCGCTTTTCGGGTGTGACTTGGGTTCCCTCTTTACCGAGACTGGACCTCACCATGCAGATGCCCTAACTCCCCAAATGGCTACCGATCAGGTGGAAGAGTGGTCAGGATCCCCCCTGGGAGCGTGTCAGTTAGTTGAGGTTAGAATGCGGAATATCCGTAGCGATGGTCTGTATTAGCCACTGGATGACGACCCCTTCGATCGTACCGTGTCGTGCTTTTGTCGTTTGCACTCATTCGAAACATCGTCTAAGCGGTCGCTTCGCGACTCTTCCCTTCTTTGCTTCCGCGGCCTTTGCCTTCGCTTTCACGGGCGGCGCTGGGGCACTTCTTCTTCCGTTGCGGGGTCGTCGTCTCTCGTCTTCGCCCTGGGAACGTGTCCGCCACCGGGATAAAAAGAGAGGGGGGGGACTTGGGGGCGAGGGGTCGGCCACAGTAGTCTACAGGACCACGCCGTGGTTTGCCATGCCGTCATCTGTCCGTCAAAATAAAGGTGGGGAGGGAGGGGTTCTCCGCTATGCCGGCTAAGTGTCCGCCAAAGTCTAACTGACACGTTCAAAAGGTACTCATGATGCAACGCTATCCGGGTTTCCAGTACTAGTCACTTTTGTTTTTACCAAACATGAAATGTTGGAGGAAATGAGAAGCTCGTCGCCGCAAACCGTGGTCCGGTATCTGTTTTGTCGAGGGCATAAGTTGGCAACAACGACCCGACTGCAGCTTCAATGGCAATGGCGCGCTAAAATAAGGCAACAACGATACACGCACAAGCACACGTACGGCCACTACCGCAGATACGATACGCCCACTAATATACGATACCTTAAAGGAACCCTTTCAACAATGATCACCCCCGTAGACTATAAAACCCCGGATCTCTCTGAGAGAAAACTTGCACTCTGAAATAGTGCTGTTCTACCACAATACATGACGCCGACACCCGCAGGTACTAGCGCAGCACGAAGCGACCACTTTCTCCGTCCACTTCGCGTTCGGAGGCTTCGTCATCAAGAACCACACGTGCTCGGTGGCCGTGGTGCAGCCGTCGACGGTGGACGGGGTGAGTCACACGGCAGGCGGGCTGCACTACACGATGTTCTCGGTCCCGGCGGGGTCTGATTATCTGTTCGTGTACGGGGCGTTCTTGGCGGACAGCAAGGATCCCGTGATCACGTACGGGCCTTACGCGTGCCCGGTGGTGGCGGCCACCCCGGCGATGATGCAGTGCATGCTTACCCCCCGGTCGTCCGGCAAGGATTTGAAGCTCGTCGTCACCTTCGGCTCGTCAATCGACATCGCCGCGGGAACGGTCTCCCTCTCATTCCCCGCAGCCGAAGGCGAGCCGGCGGGCGGGGAGTACAAAGCCACGCCGCCGCCTGTGGTAGCCGGCGAGCTGTTCACATACCGGGTCGAAGACGCGGACCCGGACGGACTCCTCGCTATCGTCGAGTCCCCGCGGCGCTGCTACGAAATCGGCCGGTTTGCGCCCGCCTTCTTCGTGCCGGGGCAGCGTATCAAGATCACGGACGGCGCCGGCGGCGCCGGCCGCCTGCTGTGCTACAGCCCGCGCTCGGAAGGCACGACGACCGCCGCGCGCTTCTGGTTCGAGGTCGGGCCGTTGGACGTGGTCCTTTTTTCGGCGGTCGTCGTCGGCGGCGCCTCCCGCCCGATCAGCGTGTTCACCCCATCGAGCGAGACCCCAGCCGGCTCCCCTCTCGGCCGGTTCCGGCCGGACATGACGTCGATCGAAGTTCGCGGCAAGTCGTTCGACGCGGAAACCTGCGCGCTCACTCTGCAACCCGGGCGCTGCCAGCACCCAGCTGCAGCCGGCACGCCCGTCTTGCAAGGCGTCACGCGCAGCCCCGACGCCGACGGCGGCGAAGCCTCGGTCTTGTGGACACTCGACAACCCTGGGCGCGCGGCCGAAAAATGGTACCTCTGCGCCGTGGTGGGCGGCGCGACCGTGTTCGAGCTCGGATTTTTGAGCAACACGGCGTGCGTCCCCGGGAGCCCCGACGCGTGCAACGGGCGGGGCACCTGCACCGACGACGGCAGCTGCGCGTGCTTCGAAACCGCGAAGGGCGAGGCCTGCCAGCTGGTCTGCCCAACCGGGTTCAGCCAAATGGCGCAGAAGTCCGAGGTTTGCTCGGGGGTGGGTACCTGCCTCGAGACAGGCGTGTGCGAGTGCAAGACCGGGTTTTTCGACCGGCAGTGCGGGACGCCAAGCTCAGAGGTCCTGTTGGGGAGCCCGAAGGTGGGCTCGGTCGGCTCCGAGAGCCGCGCGCTGCTGCACGTGGGGGGTTTCGACGCGAGCGTCGGCGAGGCGACGGTCGACTTCGAGTGGTACGACGGCGCGGCCGTGTTCATGATCTACACGTGGGCTGCGAGCGCGGCCGTCGAGAATCTCACCGCCGCCACGGGTGCGTTCACGACGGGGTCTCCGACCGACAGCGACGCGGCTGAGTTCTCAGCTCGGTTCACAGCTCCGCTGTCCGAGACCCCTTCGCCCGAAATTTACATCGGCATCTACGGCGGGCACTCCTCCGCGGCTGCAGGGTCGGAGGCCACGTTCAAAATCACGGTCTACGGGCGGCCGCCGGCCGAGAAGCCGGTCCCCGAAACCTGGGGCGAGTACGTTCAACGCATCTCCTCCGAGTCCAAAGCGACCGCCGCCGCCGGGGGCGCCGCCGTGGGTGTCATCGCGGTCGTCCTGACGATGCTCGTGTACCAGGTGTGCCGGCTCGTGCGCCCGGCGTGGCGCGGGCACCGGCAGCTCGAAGATCCCGCGGAAACCGTTGAAATGTCCGAAAACAACGACGCGTACCCCATCGAAGAAGAGGAAGAAGCGCAGCTGGAGTCCGATGATGACGTCGCGGCGTACTAGCGACACACACGACACTTACGACGGCAAGTACAAGAACGTGCCGCGTGACGAGTATCCGTTCATTCCGATGACTAGCGCGTACCCCATTGAAACAGAAGAGGATAAAACGCATCTCCTCCGAGTCCAAAGGGATCGCCGCCGGAAGAGCCGCCGTCGGCGTCATCGACATTGCGGTCGTCTCGTGTACCAGGTGTGCCGGCTCGTGCGCCCGGCGTTGCGCGGGCACCGGCAGCTCGAAGATCCCGCGGAAACCGTTGAAATGTCCGAAGACAACGACGCGTACCCCATCGAAAAAGAGGAAGAAGCGCAGCTGGAGTCCGATGATGACGTGGCGGTACTAGCGACACACATGACACTTACGATGGCAAGTACAAGACCGTGCCGCATGACAAGTATCCGTTCATTTCGATGACTAGACGCGAAGGTCTTCGAAATGAACACAACCCGCCCCGGAGAAGTATATTGCACCGTACCTAGAAGCGCCTGTCTGTGGCGGAGACCTGTTGTCGGAACAAATGGCACCATTCAGAAGGAGATGGCCTGAGGCCACAGATGCAACACTGCTCAGCCCACAGGCTGGAGTGCTGCGGCGATTGTGAAGCTGATAACGAAGGGATGGCGAGGTGTTGCACGGACTTCAGTTAAGCACGGACCCCTCGCAACCCGCGGGAGCAGTCAGTTAGTGTGAGTCTGATCAAACACCAAGGCAGCCCTTTCAAAGACCAGCCACAGTCGACGCCGCGTGGGTGCGGGCTTCAGCTATTAGTCATCATGTTTCAAACCCCCGATTGACGTTACCTGGCAGCACCCAAAGGGTGTCGGTGGTACGAAGGTGCAGTTGCCCGCATTCAACCGGCTATCAACTCGCACCGGGGAAATGACACCTGGACGAGGTGTCCTGCTGCGCAACCCGCGGGAGCATCTGCAGTTACCTGGAACTTCACGAAGCACGGACACCCTCTCGCAGAGGAAGGCACCACGTAAACAACACACACACACACACACACACACACTCACACACACACACACACACACACACACACACACACACACACACACACACACACACACACACACACACACACACACACACACACACACACACACACACACACACACACACACACACACACACACACACACACACACACACACACACACACACACACACACACACACACACACACACACACACGCACACACACACACACACACACACTTACGCACGCACGCACAGTCGCAGTAGAAAGATATCGTAAGCGGCCTCTCTTTTTGTCCTCTTGTCTCGCCGTCTTTAACATGACCTTGCTGCCGAGTTCCATACCGTGCGGCAAGTGGCTATCTGAAATGTCGCGTATTTGGCGAGACACGTCAGATGCAGGGCTCAGTGTCCGTTCGCCGTTTATTTCCCCCGTGCAGCTTCCTTATTGTTCGGTTCGTCTCATTCTCGCGTGCGCTAGTAAGTAGGATTCCGGTATTGGAGCCATCCATCCCAGCAGAAGTCGAGAGGGGACTCGGCCCAAAAGAACAGAGCATGCTGCCTGAAGGGTGTTTTAAACCAATTCACCTACCCCCTGAAAGCGACGTGAGCTCGAATATGCTGCACGAATCTCGAATACTTTATACAAGGCTCGACAGCATTCGATCGGGCAGGGGGTGAATTCTCATGTTTGCGCTCCTCCTCTCCTACCGGGTTTGCGGGCAATCAGGTGGGGGTAGCGGTGCCGGGAGGAGCGGAAGCGGCAGTACAAGTGGTACGGGAGTACGCCCGCCGGATGAGCAGGGTGAAGAGGAAGGCCATGCTGAAGGTGGATTTGCGGAACGCCTTCAACTGCGTGCACAGGGAGGCGTTCCTAAGGGAAGTGGAGGACCGCTTGCCAGAGATCTGGCCCTGGGTGAAGTGGTGCTACGGAGGGAGCTCCAAGCTGTTCACCAAAGGGAGGGAGATCTCCTCAGAGGAAGGGGCGCAACAGGGGGACCCTCTCGGCCCCCTTCTGTTCTCCCTCGCCATTGCCTTTATCTTCTTGATGATGGGGGCTGAGACAGGAGTCGACCTGAGTCTTTTCTATTTAGTTAGACGACGGGTTTTTTGCAGGAGACAGCGAGTGCGTCCTCAAGGCGTTCAAGAAGTTTGAGCGAGCATGCTTGAAGATAGGCCTGAAAGTGGCCAGGGACAAGTGCGAGTGGATCATGCTGGACGAGAGCCTGAGCAGGGAGCCGCTGGACTGGGGGTTCCCGAAGGACACGAAAATGAGGAAAGGGGACGCCTTCGACTTCCTGGGGGCCCCGATCGGGTCCGACCAACACTGCGCGGCGTTCCTGGGGAAGAAGGTGGAGGAGCTGAAGGCGACATTCCGGATGCTCCGAAAGATGGAGGACAGACAGGCGGCCTACTGCCTCCTGAGAGCGTGCGACTCCTTCGGGAAAATGGTATACTACATGCGGGCCGTACCAGGGACAGGGGTCCGCAAGACTTTCCGGAAGTTCGACGCCCTTGTCAAAGACGCGATGGAGGACATCTGCGAACTGGGGTTCTCAGACAGATCATGGAAGCAGGCCAAACTGGCGATCAGGCTCGGAGGACTAGGGCTCAGGAGCACAGAGGAGCACCAACTCAAGTAACTCTGTTGGGCTCGGGTTCTCGAGCTAGCGACAAGTTCGTAATCAGAGAGGGCATCGGAATCTTCGCCTCCTCTTTTCCGCCGTGCGGCACGCCGAGAGGCGAAAGTCGTAGAAGGCCGGGCCGGCAGGAGGACGCGATCGTCGCGGGTTTGCGTCGAGCGGGTATGGGGGGTTTGCGGGTCAAGGGCGCCGCGGAGGGCCAGAGCGAAGGTCGCCCCCAGAGACAGAGTCCGAGCGCTTTCTCCGTGCGGCACGCCGAGGCGCAAGTCGTAGAAGGCCGGGCCGGCAGGAGGACGCGATCGTCGCGCGGCCCGTCGGGTTTGCGTCGAGCGGGTATGGGGGGTTTGCGGGTCGAGGGCGCCGCCGCGGAGGGCCAGAGCGCAGGTCGCCCCCAGAGACAGAGTCCGAGCGCTTTCTCCGTGCGGCTCGTTGCGGAGCCGCGGGTGTCGAGCGTTGGACCGGGTCGGCGGTCGCAGCCGCCGCCGGCTTCGTGGAAGATGCTGGTGTAGGGTCCGCCGTCTCGCCGGCCGCCATCGGAGACGTCGCTCTCGTCGCTCCCGTCGCCGCCGCCGTCACCGCTATGGCTGTATCTCGCATCGCTGCCGTGTGTTCTCGCCCCATTGGACACGCATCACGAAGAGACAGTCTATATACCGAAGACTGGGATCCCGCATGCACTAAAGCACGAGGACCCGGTTTGCTGCAAGCACGCTGCCTACTAAGTTAACACCCAAGCATGCACTCTTAGAAAGAGTATTCCTAGGGCAACGATGCAGTCTCGACGACTCTTGACGGAGGACACAACGGAAACACCGCTAAAACTTGTAAACCTAGTAAAAGCGTCCGATTACTAATGCCGTATCCGTTTGCGGGTTGTAGGCGGCGAGAACGTGCCTGTTTACGAGTGAATGGAACCGCTGCACGGAGCTCTTCCAACGCCGCCCACGTGTTTTGAGTTTCTCGACACACCGAGACAACCCAAGCGTAAATGCTCACAGTTGTCGCTGATCGCACCTGTTAGCCGGCCGGAAATTGGAAGACCCCGGATCTTGCAGCAACGAGTATCAGAGGTCAGCCAGGAGAATCAACACCGACCTATACAGAAGTCCCAATACAATCAACACAATACAAACATGAAACGTGAAGCGGCTAGCTCGCAGAGGTTCGCGAGGCCCTCATCATGAAAAGTGGGACAGTAGTGGGGCGACCGGATACTCCTCGGAGAGATGGCCCCTGCACTATAACTCGTCTCTCTCTCTGAAAAGCTAATCAAGCCAACAGGACTCAGTTTACACACCCCCCAACAACCCCCCACACGAACGCCCACGATGACCGGAAGCAACGGAACTACTACAGACATTCAGGAGGCCGCCACCAGGTTTCTGACTGAAGTCATGGCGATCGACGAGAAAAAGCGCACGCTGTCCCGTGGTCTGCAGCTGGTGCGCCCGCAGAAGGAAGCGCTGATCACGGAGAAGGCGAAGCTCGTTGCGAAGCGGGAGCAGTTGGTCATCGAGGAAAAGTGGCTGCTCGAGCGCTTAGAGGCGTCCGAGCAGAACAGCGGCGAGCAGACCACCAACAAGAACCCCCTGTACAACCTCTGCCTCACCTCGGTCGTCGACGCTGAGCTGCTGCAGCAGAAGCTCGCGGAGAGCTTGCAGGGAACCCTCGGACTCAAGGCCAGCATGGCCGCTCTCAAGGAGCGCTGCGCCTTGGCACCGTCCCTCGCCGACTTGGACAAGCCCGCTGCTGTCGAGCAGAGCGTGTCCGGAGACAACGCAGCTGCCGTGGAGCAGAGCGCGGCGGGAGACAACGCAGGCACGTGCGAACAGTGACAACATCGGGGGAAAAAAAAACAAAAGAAGACGGAACCGGGATCCTGATGCCTCTCTACACACGAACGTTCTAATAGGCTTCCTCTGACCCTGCGGCTGGACATCGAGGAAAAGTGGCTGCTCGAGCGCTTAGAGGCGTCCGTGCAGAGGCGGCGAGCAGACCACCAACAAGGACCCTCTGAACAACCTCTGCTTCGCCTGGGTCGTCAACGCCAAGCTGCTGCAGCAGAAGCTCGCGGAGAGCTTGCAGGGAACCCTCGGAATCAAGGCCGGCATGGCCGCTCTCAAGGAGCGCTGCGCCGTGGCACCGTCCCTCGCCGACTTGGACAAGCCCGCTGCTGTCGAGCAGAGCGTGTCCGGAGAAAACGCAGCTGCCGTGGAGCAGAGCGCGGCGGGAGACAACGCAGGCACGTGCGAACAGTGACAACATCGGGGGCAAAAAAAACAAAAGAAGACGGAACCGGGATCCTGGTGCCTCTCTACACACGAACGTTCTAATAGGCTGCCTCTGACCCTGCGGCTGGACATCGAGGAAAAGTGGCTGCTCGAGCGCGTTAGAGGCGTCCGTGCAGAACAGCGGCGAACAGACCACCAACAAGGACCCTCTGCACAACCTCTCCTGGGTCGTCAACGCCAAGTTGCTGCAGAAGAAGCTCGCGGAGAACCCTCGGACTCAAGGCCGGCATGGCCGCTCTCAAGGAGTGGCACCGTCCCTCGCCGACTTGGACAAGCCCGCTGCTGTCGAGCAGAGTGTCCGGAGAAAACGTAAGCGTTCAACAACAAAGACCCACTTTGTAGTTGTATTGTTTTCTCCCCTCTAGCCTCCTTCGAAATGAGCACAAGGCAGCCCCTCGAGGATTTTCAAACAGTTGTGGTCACCAGAAACGAAGCAGCACTTGCTGCTCCCAGGCTGGAAGCGAAAGACGGGACGTGCCGGTCAAAACTGGGCTGTGGTCAATTCTGACCGCAGTGTTTAATTAAAGCACTGTATGCGTATGCACAGCAGGATGCTACTAGCATCTACAGCTGCTGCTACCACCACATACTACTACATGTACCCAGCACGTGCCGGTACGCACAGCAGGATGCCCCCCGTCATACCCAAGAAATATTTTCCCCCCAGCGCCGCCTGACAGACGAAACTCGCGCCGCTGTTTTGTCTGCAGACTCTGGTTCTGCGCTAGTGGTCCGCCTCGTGTGTCTCCGTGTGTTGTGTCCGTGGCTTTTACGACCGACACACGGTGCAGGTATGACCAGTGCGGTGTTGCACATGACCATTCCATGCAGGGTTTGCAACCCCTGGTTCAAGGTCAGAAGGAGCTGCTGGAGCCGTCTTAGACGGGTCATGCAAACGTACTGTACGCGTACGCGAAGCAGAACACTGGTAGAAGAGCCACGGGCCTCTAGAGATGTACACGAAGGACTGTATTCCTAGAAGCAGTGCCGTGCTCGGCGCTGAACGAGGAATTGCATGTTGCAAGCCGGTAGCTCAGACGTCCGATCGTTTTCTTGCATCGGTACTGAACGCTCGGCACCAAGCAAAACAGGTGCGTCTCTCGACGCCAACCACGGGCATTCGTGGCAATCTACGCGGGGAGGGTGCCTTTAGGAACGACGCTTTTCGGCACTTGCACCAAGACCGTAGTGAAAGAGCCGTATGTCGATCAACTGGGCCGTCGATTGTGGCCGCAGCGTTTAATCAGACGCTGCAGAATCAGGGGATTGCGTAGCTAGCCATTCGCAAGTGGACAAGGAAGAACGGTGCGAAAGGCAACAATAGTCGGTTTTTTTGATGACCTTGATTTGATCTCACACCCAACTACCGATTGACAGCATTCCGAAATCACGGATTATCCATGACGATGGACGAAGGCGGCACGCGCCACGCCGACTGCCTAGACTCGCCTCGAGCCTGACGCCCATATCCATTCCTTTCCGTTCCCATGCTGAGGCCCCATCTCTCATAATCCTTTTCCTCACACAACTTTTTCATGGTTCTTGCTCATTTAAATCTCTCGAAATCCCCTACATTTTTTTGTTGACCGTGCTACAGGTGTCGGGCCTGGACGCTGTCCTGCAGGGAACGAGCAGGCACGGGATGCGGTCCGAGTCGAAGTCCCGCGACGACGAACCGGCTGCGGCCCCGGCGGCCGCCTGCGCGTCGCGGTGGCTGCAGCACTGCCCGAAAACGGCGCGCGGCGTGCCTTCGGAGGTCTTCCCGCAGCACCCGAGCACCGCCAGCAGCAGCGCCGCGAGCAGCGGCAGCTCAAGATAATGGCCGTTCAAACGATGCCAAATCCGATATCCTTGGGCTCAGGGGGGGCTATATTTCCGTCACGCGTTAATTCAACGAAGACCGAAATGAACCGTTCCGGTAAACCGGCAGCAGATTGGCCTGGTTGCGACCAAAATGAACCATTCCGGTAAACCGGCAGCAGATTGGCCTGGTTGCGGTAAACTGGCGAGATTCAAGAGAAAGGAAGGAAACCCGGATCGTCGGAAACACAACATAACAGAAGGAAGAAGAAAGAAGAAAGAAAAAGGCGGCTCCTGGTCCAGGAACGTGACGGTCAACCACAGCATGCAAAGCTTGAGTCGGAGGCAGCTCAGTGCCACAACCCCGTCCGCTCTGCCCTGCGGCTGACCGTCTCGACGAGCTTGTGTTCAGCGCGAGCGCCAAGCCCCAAGGTGCGCCACGCGTTGATGCTTTAGTTCGGGAAGTCGGTAGCCACTTGTCGTTGACCCGTAGGCCCGTGGCTCTGCAGTACCGCCGAACACGTGAAGCTTGGCTTCCGTGTAGCAGGCCTTCCTAGGTACCTAACAGAAGGGAAAAAAGGAAAAAAAAGAGCCAGAACATGCTCTCGCCGACCCCCGACGGCGAGGTGTCGGGCCTGGACGCTGTCCTGCAGGGAACGAGCAGGCACGGGATGCGATCCGAGTCGAAGTCCCGCGGGCAGTCCAGGCACGGAACCCCGTCCGGGACGCCGCGCAGCCGCGACGACGAACCGGCTGCGGCCCCGGCGGCCGCCTGCGCGTCGCGGTGGCTGCAGCACTGCCCTAAAACGGCGCGCGGCGTGCCTTCGGAGGTCTTCCCGCAGCACCCGAGCACCGCCAGCAGCAGCGCCGCGAGCAGCGGCAGCAGCATGATGGGCTACGTCCAGCAGCTCACGGGGGACCTGCTTGCAGAGAAACGGGCAAGGAGAGAGGAGCGGGCGCAAGCGGAGGTCCTGGTCAAAACCCTCGAAAACCAGCTCCTCCTGCAGTCGCCCGCCGACGCGGCTCCCGACAAAACCAGGGACCTCACCGCGACCATCCGCAAGCTCCAAGACCAGTACGAAGTCCGGAAAGCCGACGTCTCCCGCCTGCAAGCCACCGTCGCCGAACTCGGAGAGGCCAACGCCGCCGCCGCTGCCCGCGCGGCCGCCGAAATCGAGCAGCTTTCCCTCGAAAACGACCGACTCCGCGCCCAGCAGGCCGCAGACCGATGTCCCTCCCGCGCAGGATCGACGTCTCCGCTGACTGCGTTCGCGGGGCTGTCGGCGGTTGACATGACGTCGAGCGACGCCCAATTGGAGGCGGACAGGCTCGCCCACGACGAGGCGTACCCGCTGCGCCAGCACCCGTACACAGGGTGTGTCCGGGTCGCGTCGTGCGAGGAGAGTGCGCGGAGGGCCGGGATCCGCGAAAACGACGTGATCCTGGCGGTAGCCGGCATCGAAATCGCGTCCGTCGTGCACCTGCAGGTGACCCTGGCTGCACTCGGCCCCACCTCGCCGTCGCTCGACTTGCAGTACCGCCGCGGGGCTGTCGTGGCGTCGACGAGCCTTGAAGCTGGCATCCCTCACCCGCCGACCTCTCCCGACGTCGTCCGCCTGTGCAAGCTCACGGGGGGCATGGCGCTGCTGCTGTCGGACTACAAACGGCACATCAACCAGCTGTCCAACTCGCAAGAGACCGATCTCGCCTCGTGTCGTCGGCGGGTTGCTCAGTTGACGGAGCTTCTTGAAGCAAAGACCAGAGGTTTGCTGCACAATTCCGCCGTTCCATTTTTATTCTGAAAAACAACCGGCATCCCGACTCCCTCTCTTCGCCACCGCAGGCCAGGTGTCCAATTCTGACACAGCTGCGTCTATAGCACCAGCCTTCGGAAGAAAGGCGCAGCCGAGTGAACGTAGGCAATTCTCCTTTTACGACCGCTGCACCAGACGCGAGTGGGGGGAGGTGTCAGTCCCCCAGCGCAACGAAAGAAGAATGGGTCCTTTTTTACGTAGTAACAATGCTTTGTAAACACGAAAGAGAACGCTGGCAGCGTGTTTGGAAGTATACACTAACAGGCTGATCCTCCCCCGGCACGTACAAACAAACACACGCTGTTCTTTTTTGTGTTTCGACACCCGTGGTGACTGCACGTGTGGTGGACACAAATCGTCTTGGCAGCTTGAGCCACCTGTTGCGCAAAAGGTCTGTCAGTAGCGACTTGTGCAGTATACCGGTACATTGTCCTAGATTGTTGCTGCTTGATGCAAGTTCAAACTACGTTTCCGACATTCCCTTCCTGCGTAGCAGCCCCCTCACAAATTCAACAGAAGCTGAGGCGATGAAGGAGTCAGCAGCCGACCAGGCCGCAGACGCGCAGCTGGCTGCCGCGAACACGCGGCTCGTGCAAGAGAAGAAGGTGCTCACCCTGCGCTTGAACCGGGCCGTCAACGACAAGACCCGGCTCGAAGGCGAGCTCCGGCAGGCGGCTGCCGCAAGAGAAGCGGTGGCCGCCGACCACCAGAAGACATGCGCGGGTCTCGAGCAGTCCTTCGCCGCGTCGGCAGCCGAAGCTGAAGCCTCGAAAGGCGCCGCGGCCGCAGCCCGGCAGGCCGTCGACGACAAGACCCGGCTCGAAGTCGAGCTCCGGCAGGCGGTGGCGGCCGCCGAAGCGGAGACGGCCCGCCTCTCCGGCGAGCTGCGCGCGGCCGAAAAAAGAGCCGCCGCCAGCCTGCGCACCGCCGACCTCTCCGCCCGCGAGCGCAACGAATCCGACTCGGACCGGCTCGCCTTGCAAACCCGGCTATCCGCGCTCGCGCAGGATCTCGTCTCGCAGGAAGATGCGCACGCGGCTTCGGTCGCGCTGCTCGAAAGCGACCTGCAGGCCGCCTCCTGCGCGAAGGCCGTCGCCGAAAAAACGCTCGCCGCCGAGCGTCGCCGGCTGCCCCCGCCCCCCCAGCTGCCGGAAGACGGCGGGGCTGCGTTGGTGCAGCCGTTTTTGGACGCGCAGAGGGCGGTCGTTGCGCGGGTGACGGCGGGCTTCGGCGCGCTGGCGGCGAGGTGCGAAAGAGTCGCGGCGGCGGTGGGCCGCGCCGAGGCGGCGGTCGCGGGGCTCGCGGGCGCCGGCCGCCGCGGCCGCAGCCTGCACGCGGCGGCGGGCGTGCTCGTGGCGCAGCTGGAGCAGGCCCACGCGGAACTGGCCGTCCTGAGGGCGCAGAACTGCGGCGGCGGCAGCAGCGGCCGGCCGCCCGCTGACGCAGGGTGTGACGTCGCGCAGTTCGGCTTCGGCGCGTGTCGGCAGGAGGTTTCCTTTTCTTCTCCGCCCGCGAAACAACGTGTCAACACACGCCTGCCAGGCGGTCTCGTCCGCCAGTCAGAACGCCCCCGGCTGCGCCACCATCGGTGCAACAATCATCTTTGACAGGGCCACGGCTCGCTCCGCGCCCACGGCGCAACGACTTGCGCCCGCCGTAGTAGTACGGGATAGTAGTGGGGCGACCGGATACTCCTCGGAGAGATGGTCCCTGCACTCTAACTCGTCTCTCTCTCTCTCTCTCTCTCTCTCTCTCTCTCTCTCTCTCTCTCTCTCTCTCTCTCTCTCTCTCTTCTTTGTATAAGGGTACCAGGGAAGGCCTGCTACACGGGAGCCAAGCTTCACGTGTTCGGCGGTACTGCAGAGCCACGGGCCTACGGGTCAAGTGGCTACCGATTTCCCAAACTAAAGCATCAAGGCGTGGCGCACCTTGGGGCTTGGCGCTTGCGCTGAACACAAGCTCGTCGAGACGGTCAGCCACAGGGCAAAGCGGACGGGGTTGTAGCACTGTGCTGCCTCCGACTCAAGCTTTGCAAGCTGTGGTTGACCGTCACGTTCCTGGACCAGAAACGGTCTTTTTCTTCTTCTTCTTCTTTTTTTGTGTTCATGTGGGGGGGGGGGGTAGGGGGTAGGAACCCTTAACAAAATATCGTGATTTCAGGTTTTTGGACTTTTTTCAACAAGGGAACACGCACCCGCCCTGTGCACCCCCTAGGATGGGCCCTCCACAGTGTTTCTCGCCCGGAAGAATGTTCAAAACGCTCTGCTGGCTGTTATTTTCGCGCCGAAATGCATTTTTGAGCATTTTTGGTCTGTGGACATTCTGTGGACAAAATCCGCCGACTTTCCTCTGGAACCGGAATTTTTTTGGGACTGAATTTGCCCATCTAAAAAGTCACTATTGGGCTGTTTGTGTGTCAGAGTGCACCCATGAGCGATGGAACGTGGTAAAAATACACTTCGAGCGTCGCAGAGTGGAGGGGTCGCATAATATTTTCCGGCGCCACCGGCTTGAAAACGGAGTTCGCACGAGAGTTTGAGAGAGTTTTGGAGCCGAACATGAACGATTTTCACACCCTCGGAGCTTCTTCGTGACCGAACCGACCGGGAAAATGACTTGGGTTGCACCAGGTTGTGACCTGCGGGCCAAAAACGCTGTTTAGACGCCGGTATTGATGGTGCAACGGTACAGTGACGGTAGAGTGACGGTAGCGTGACGGTAGCGTTACGGTAGCTCTGTGGAAGCGTGAAAATAGCATAGTGTGTGCAACAGCAAGCAAAAAAAATGTCAATCCACCAGCATTGCTCAGAATGCCATGCGAAATTGACTTCTCTCACGTACAACGATGCCGAGTCCCAATTTTTGCTGGCCAAAACGCAATTACAAGAGGTGAAAGAGGGAGGAGGATGCACCAGGTCACGGTCGAACCGTGCAGAAGGCAAGAGCAGATACAATGAAGGACTTCAGGGCTCAACACAACGATTCCGAAAGGCCGGTGGGCGAAGAAAGTTTGTGAAAGCCTCCGCCATAGGACCAGGAAGACGCTCTGGTGAGGTGGAGTACAAACGAGCTGGAAAACCTTCTTCAGAAGTCTGTGCAGATGAGCAAGTTAAGTCGACCCCGTGGGTTGCTTGCACTGCAGTGCTGGTGTGGTCATGCCTGTGGGTAGCCGGGACGTGGCTTTGGACCAGCACGTTTGAACCCGGCTGTTTGGCTGCTGCCCTGGTCCCGACGTTGCGCACGCCAACACAGCAGCATCCCTGGAGGCCCCCACTCGTTTGCTGTTTCTGCGGCGGGGCTGGTGTTGTCGTGTTGGTTGGCGAGCATACTTCAGTGGCACCACCGGACGATCACTGCGGGTCCGTTGGCACTTGCTCTGCATCTGGAGCACTTCTTTTCCGACGGCGCAGTCGCAAATGCTGATCATATTGCTTGTGAATGAAGCAATTGGCTCATTTTCCTGGTAGTTTGGGCCTGTTTGAGTCCTGGGGCCGCTACTTATCTGAAATAGAAGCTGATCTGGCATGCTTGTCGATTTGTAGAAATGGGCCATGCCCATTTTAGGTCATTTCTGACCCGAAAAGTGCCACTTTATCTCATTTCCTCCTGCTTTGTGGCCAGCCAGCGCCCGAACGGGGCACTATTTTCGGTTTCCTGACCGTTTTGGGCCTACACCACTTCATTTGCACGACCTTCTTCACCAAATGACCAAAAACACGAAATTTTCACCCGGGTTCCTACCCCCTAGGGCTATGTAGGATGGAAACGTTGGAAACGTTTCCGTTTCCGTTTCCGTTTCCTTCTTTTTGGCGGTGGATGGAAACGCCGTTTCTTTTCAAAAGAAACGGCTGGTATGCCACTAGTATACTGGCTGAAGGTCCGACCGGAAATGTGTTCCGAACGGCGGACCCCGCAATCCAGTGGGAAACCATGGACAAGGAGGCTCCGAAAAGAGGGAGGAAATAAGCATAAGAGTTGCGACCGCGTGGAGCAGACGCAACCACACGCATCCGCTTGTGATGACTTTGAGGTCTGCAGCTCTTTATACCAATGGCTGTTGTGGCGACGATGCTCTGTTATGCGAGGCCGTTGGCCAACGCGCTGAAGACGATCGGGAAAGCACATCCGCTTCCAATAATAGACTCTACAGATACGATCGTTCAGCGCCACAGGCTACAAGACCGGGGGTTTTCGGCGGCGTAAGACAAAGAGGGAGTGCAATCAGCATCAGGAGGTGAGAAGGGCACACGTATGCCGGGGCAATGTTGAACCCGCCAGAAAAGCGATGGCCACGCAGTAACGTGTGCGCTAAACATCGCTTGCCACAGTGCACCTTGCATACGACGACGGGTGGCAACTGTCACCGGAAGAGGCGCCATCGGCGGTGCTGTCGGAGCATAGACAACGACGGCAGGAAGAACCACCAACAATGCAGAAGAGGACGGCAGATTCAAAAAGCCCCACTCACATGAGAACGTGGGTTGGAAGCAGCAGAATACGAAGTGGTAGGCACAGAAGAGTGGAATCTGGTGTCAGAAAGCATCCACATGTGACGACATTCTGCATCATTCAGTAGCTTGTGGTTACCTATTTGCTCGTGCCAGATCGCCGACGAAAGAAAGCGGTGAGCACCAGCGACTGCTCTGCACGAACGAGACCGCGACGACACACAAGAAGGGCCGAGCCAAGTCGAAGAACAGCCCAGGAAGGGCCCTGAAGAGTCAGAGAGCCCGCCAGAAGACGGAGGAAGAGAAGTGCCCGCTGGTAGATCAAAAGAAGAAGGTGATCCCGCCCTCTGAAAGGAAAGCCAAAATTTGGCTGGAAACGGACACCCGACGGACACACAGAAGGACCCGCGAAGTGGTATCCTATAGGACCCCTCAGCA
This sequence comes from Diplonema papillatum, assembly GCA_030068145.1. Taxonomy (NCBI): domain Eukaryota; phylum Euglenozoa; class Diplonemea; order Diplonemida; family Diplonemidae; genus Diplonema; species Diplonema papillatum. The sequence continues at coordinate 295,473 of JAPJBO010000036.1, read as the reverse complement.
TGAGGAGCCTTCCGGCGTTTCTTTTAAAAGAAACGGAAACGTTTCCGTTTCCGTTTCCGTTTCCTTATTTCGAAAAAACTAAAAGAAACGGCGTTTCCATCCAACTTAGCCCTAGGGGGGGGGGGGGGAGGCCTTCACGTGGCGACACTGTTGACCGCACCTTAATTGAGTCGCGGTCGCCGACCCCCCAACCGCCAGCATCGTACTTGATGCGACGCGGAACAAGTGCTGCCAGCACCTCCCGGCGAATAGAGAAGTGATTGGACAGTCGGGATGCCGGGAGCGGGTCTCCATGAAGACGAGAAAAGTAAAGCAAGACCTGCACCTCAATGGCTTGCATTTGCTGTAAAACTCCTCAAAAAGGTCGACAAAAATCAAACACATTACCAGGTTGCAGAGACTATCAAACCGGCCTCATTGCAAAGTCACCACCGCCGCCCACACCGACAGTTGCTGCTCTGGTCGCATCCGCTGCAACTCAGACAGTAGCTGTGCCGGCAGCACCCTATGCAACCCAACCATTTGCTGCACCGGTCACATTCTCTGCACTCAGACAGTTGCTTTGCCGGTTACACCTTGTGCAACACACAGTTGCTGCACTGGTCGCATCCTCTGCAACTCAGGAGTTACTGGGTAGGTTGTACCCTGTGCAACACAGACATTTGCTGCACCAGTCGCCTACCATGCAGCTCAGGCGGCTGGTACACACCAGTCACGCACCACGCTACGTCAACATCAAGATGGAGTAGAAAAAATACCCATTCTGCACGTTAGCTTGTGAATCTGACCCCTTTCCTAGATTGTACCTTGGAAGTTTGTGCTCAGAAGTGCAAAAGGTCTAATTTCCCTCTCACTTCGGTTCACGGTGTGTTTTTGCCTCGTCCCTCGGCTGCGCCTCGGGGCTCGGCGCCGTCCAGAAATAAAATTACGGATTACTAGATAAAAAAGCCTTTTACAGTCCCTCGGAAGGGTTTATTGTCCCTCGGAAGTTTTTTTTGCCCTCGGGTCCCCCTTCGGGACTAAAAGGCTTTTTTTAGTCCTAGTAATAAATAGTTATTTTTGCCTAAAACCCCCAGGTCCCCTTTACCACGAAAATGGGGTTGGCTAAGATACTTTTTGTCGCCACAGGAATTTTCGATCTACGCACAGTTCTACACCAAGCCGGAAGCCACAACCTGCCGACCCTCCTAATACCGTGCAAAAAGATTGGTCGAGAGAAAAGATTTCTTGACCTCTTTTTGTGAACTATGAAATCTTTTAGCCAACCAATTTCATGCTGTTTGGCTAAGCGGAAAACCACTGCGTGCGGTCAATAAAGACTCTCGTTTCCTCTGTTCACGGGCTTGCACACACCCACACAGGAAGGAGGTTCCACAGCGGATATACTGCTGCCGTCGGCACGAGGAATGTCGAGTTCTGCATCGGTCGTATCGCTGCGGGGGCTTCCGTCTGCCGGCGGTTCGACGCCCTCGCTGGTCGCAACCCCGACGGCATCCTGCGCGGAGGCACCGGAAAAGAAGCGCGCCCTGCTTCCCCTCACGCACAACGTCATGCACGACTTCCACTGGCCATGTGCCGCGTCGACGGTGCCGGCCAGCGTGTCTCGCCAGCGCCCGCCGCCCCGGGGCACTCCGGTCACGAAAACGCCGAAGCTCTTCATCTCGGACTTCGCCCGCGCGCACGCGGTGTGCAACCTTGCTTTATTTGTAAAAGCACCCTGCTTTGTAGGAAATACTTGAGGAGGTTGCCAGCTGCAAAAGATCAAAGGAGGTAAATGGGCTGTAGCCCACACGAAAAACAGGTGAATCTGGGTTCAGTGCCGGGCGTAAGCGTTCAACAAAAACGACCCACTTTGGGATGACGTTTTTGGAATACCGACGGACAATGTCCCACCCTGCCGGGGTGGGTGGGTACCCCCCGCCCCCCTAATACTGGTCCATTTTTGGTCCAATTTTTTGGTCCAATTTTGGTCCAATTTTGGTCCAATTTTCGTCCAATTTTCGTCCCCGAAAACTATGCGCAAGTACGGAACAACCCAAACAACTATGCGCAACTATGCGCAACTATGCGGAACAGCCCAAACAACTATGCGGAACGACCCCAAAGTATGCGGAACAGCCCAAACAACTATGCGCAACTATGCGCAACTATGCGGAACGACCCCAAAGTATGCGGAACAGCCCAAACAACTATGCGCAACTATGCGGAACAGCCCAAACAACTATGCGCAACTATGCGCAACTATGCGCAACTATGCGGAACGACCTGAAAGTATGCGGAACAGCCCAAACAACTATGCGCAACTATGCGCAACTAAGCGGAACGACCCCAAAGTATGCGGAACAGCCCAAACAACTATGCGCAACTATGCGGAACAGCCCAACAACTTTTTGTTGTCCGATTCCTTTGAATCCGGTGCCCAACACCTTCCTAGAGAGTGGTTCGTTACGCGCTTAGCATTCCCACGATGAATCGACACAACTATGCGCAACTATGCGCAACTATGCGGAAAAGCCCAAACAACTATGCGCAACTATGCGGAACGACCCCAAAGTATGCGGAACAGCCCAAACAACTACGCAACTATGCGCAACTATGCGGAAACAACTATGCGCAACTATGCGGAATGCTTTGTGCGCTTCACTCGGTGACAGTGATGAGTTCAATGATAATGAACGCGAAAGGAAGAAAATTAAACGAATTGCACTTACGATGGGGTAACCCCCCGAGATAGCCGCTGAATGGTGAGAGAAACAGGCTAGCCCAGGAGGTCACGGGGGACGGAGGGCGGGAACCCAGGTCCCCTGGACCTCGCGCTGAACGCGGACACGAAAAACAAGACAAGCAAACCGGTGTGGGTGGGTGGGAACTTTTGTTGTCTGATTCCTTTGAATCCGGTGCCCAACACCTTCCTAGAGAGTGGTTCGTTACGCGCTTAGCATTCCCACGATGAATCGACAGAATGCTTTGTGCGCTTCACTCGGTGACAGTGATAAGTTCAATGATAATGAACGCGAAAGGAAGAAAATTAAACGAATTGCACTTACGATGGGGTAACCCCCCGAGATAGCCGCTGAATGGTGAGAGAAACAGGCTAGCCCAGGAGGTCACGGGGGACGGAGGGCGGGAACCCAGGTCCCCTGGACCTCGCGCTGAACGCGGACACGAAAAACAAGACAAGCAAACCGGTGTGGGTGGGTGGGAACTTTTGTTGTCTGATTCCTTTGAATCCGGTGCCCAACACCTTCCTAGAGAGTGGTTCGTTACGCGCTTAGCATTCCCACGATGAATCGACAGAATGCTTTGTGCGCTTCACTCGGTGACAGTGATAAGTTCAATGATAATGAACGCGAAAGGAAGAAAATTAAACGAATTGCACTTACGATGGGGTAACCCCCCGAGATAGCCGCTGAATGGTGAGAGAAACAGGCTAGCCCAGGAGGTCACACCACCAAACCCATATCGCCAGTCAGGAACTGCCTAACTGCAAGTGCCATGTCGGCCATATTCTTATCGGAAATTGCCGATAACGGAACCCGTGACGGAAGGTCAGCAGGATTCCCGGCGCTTTTTACCCAGCGCACAGATAAGGAAATGTTCATGTGGCGCAGGCGTGTGAGCCCGTTCACCACGGCATCGTTCAAAGTCTGCGATCGCAGACATGCCCCTTTCCGAGCAACACCCTGCACCGTCGTGTTGTCGACCACGACGGTGACCGTGCCGCCCGCGTACTTGTCAGGCACTGCCGACACACAAAGTTCAAATGCAAGGGCCTCCAGCTCGTTGATGTGAAGGCCCTTCTCTTTCCTGGACCACCGCGAGCCCAGAACTTCGATCGCGTTGGTGGCGACGTCAACCAGCACGCCGCCCCATCCCTCGAGACTTGCATCCACAAACACGGTGAGCGACGGCACCCGGGCCGCCACTGGCATTCTTCGCTTCTCCAACACCGCGCGAACCCAGCCGTCGAGTAGCCGCTGCACACTACCCGAGAGGCGAACCGTCTGGTCGACGGCCTTCTCGCCCCGGTTCAGCGCATTCGTCAACCGGCGAAGAAACTTCAAGGCGAAGTAGAACTCGCCGACGAAAACACCCACGATGGCCGACGCGTGCAGCAACCGACCACCCAGCGTCTCCAGACCGGACGCGGACATCGCACAGTGCACCGCGTCGAGGTACGTGCTGACGTGCTTCAGCGGTACCTGGGCCTCGTAGCCATCCGCCTCGATCGCGTCGTTCGCCTCGTGCGTCCACAAAATAAAACGTTGGCGCAGAGCGCCTTCCTTTTCCTCCACCACAGTGAAGGGGACGTTGACCGACCTACCCGGGCCGCTAGCCCGTTGCGCAATGCCGTTCAGCTCCAGCTCCTCCGCATGCTTCGCTTGCAGCCGCGAAACCCGTCGAGAAGAAGACGGCCGCAATTTCGCCACATCAAACGTCCGCCGCCACGTCTCATCGAACCTGGCCCGCGTCGTCTCGTTCATACGCCCACGCAACAGCCCCACGTTCATGGGTCGCACGTTGTCGACGTGCAACGGCGAAGCCTTCTCGTCCTCCGTCTTCGGTAGGCGCGTCTGTTTGCCGCGCTTGAACACCGAGTGGTGCTGCCGCATGAATTGTCTCGGATCATCGTGGCCCCGCTTCCGGCCCTTCACAGGTGTTCGGTCACCTCCGCCGTCCTCAACACGCGCGCCAGTGCCACCACATCCGATGTGTACCGCACCGTCATTTGCGCCAACGTCGGGTCGACGTTGTCGGTGGTGTGTTTCGCCAAGCGCGAAATCAGGTGCTCGGGAAACGGAGCTCCCGCCGCTTTCGCGCACACGAGGTGGTCGACCGCCCCTCGTTTGATACTGTGTGCCGAGTACCGGCACATCCGCGGTTCGCGCGCCCACATCCCGTCGAGCTGCGACGTTGTCACCGGCGTCAGCGGGCTGAAATTCCCCGCGCCACGTACCAACGCCGCGATCTCCTCCGTCAACGCCCCGCGAATCACTGCTGTTTTGCTCAGACAATACGGGTTTCTGGAACGCCCCTTCGGAAGCGTTCCCCAGTCGATGATCACCTCCGTGGTGCTCACCAGCACAAAACACGGGCGCGTCAACAGTCTCACCTCCGCCCAGCGCGACGCCGTCTTCCACGCCACGAACGCTGCCAAACGCAGGTGCGGCACCTGCCGCCTCGCCCACGAAATCAGCGTCTCCCTCGGGATACCCTCCGCCTGGGACAGGGGGATAGACGCCCCATCCCCACGAAGCACCGACGCCAGCACCTTCAACGGCTTGCTGTCCACCCCCATATGGCCAAAAACTGCCGAAAGGAGGCGGGAATACCCCAACATCCCCTGGGGTTCCACTGACGTTGCCACAACAAAAAGCACAGCCACATCCGGGTTGAGGCCCAGTCCACGCCCACTGGCCCACGCCTGGAACCGGCGCCACATATTGCGCCGGTCGTCCACCGTAGAACTCGCCCATGCTGCAAACGGCGGTGCGCCTCCGCCACCGACACCCCATTCTCCTTGTGTCTCGCCGCAAGAGCCCGGGAAATCCCCACGCCCGCCTTCGACGCAACCAGCTCGTGGATCGCCTGCCCGATGACTGAGGCTGCGCGCGCCGACGGTTTCAGCACGTCTGCTACCCCGAGCGAGGATGCGGGAAACTGCGAAGAGTTGGTTCTCCCGCTCTCGCGTGAAGGGCCGGTGGTCGGGTTCTGATCGGACCGGTCGCTCGGGAGAAGATGGTCCGCGTCTAGGGCACGCCGAACGGCCGCCAACACGGCGGCACCGTGACTGCCGCGGGGTGGGAGGATTGCATAAAAGAGGGGGAGGAAGAATAACTGGCCGTGCGGGGGTAGCCCCGCTTACTTGCCGGGGGAACGCCAGTCACTTCCCCCCGTAACCGTTTCCCTGACCATACCAAGACTTGCCCCCTTTTCCGCCTTTGCCTTTCTTCCAAGCAGGCGTCGCGTTCCACTTCGGCGTCCTGTTCTTCTCCTTCTCCAGGTCCCCTTTGACCTTCGCCATCAACCGCTCGACCAAGTCGCCGGACTCGGCTTCCATTTCCCGTAGCATCCGGGACCGCGGGACCTTCTCCACGCACCATCCGTAGTTGAGGCGGACATCCAGCAACAGCTCGTTGCCCAGCCGGACCAGCTCTTCGTTGGCCGACCACCCCGCCGACCCGGCTGCGACCCCAAGGATCCACGTCTTCAGCTTCTCGAAGCTCGCCTTCAAGAACGCGCCCCCCGGGGCTCCGACGTACCCAGCCACGTACTCCGAATGGAGGTCGCGAACGAGCCCGTGCGGGTCGGACGCCGCAACATCCGCCCATTCGCGGACATCCTTCAGACTGTACCGCACGGGCAGTGCGTAGTGTCCTGCCGGCCCCTCAAAGGCAGCAGCCGACAGGCTGGCCGCCGGTAGCCCCGAAAGCCGTCCGTGTAGCGAGGCGATCTCCGCCTTCTGCTGCTCCACCACTGCGTACAGGTCCTTGACCAACGCGGCTAGGCCCCCGCTCGCGTCCACGGACGCCCCAGCAACAGGGGGCGGAGGGAGAACCGGTGGCGCCACCGGCTCAATGGGATCGGCCTCGGCGTCCCTCCGCTCCGCCTCGGCCCACATGCGGCACGCGGGCACGCCTTCCTTCCAGCATCCACTCGCCTTCATCACGCGTCGAAACAATGGGCCGTTCGTTAAACCGACCTCCGCCAGCACAGCAATGAGCTTCCAAGGCTCCCAGGACTCTACGAAGCCTAAGCCCTCCGAGGCCGCCGCAAACTCGAAAACTTCGCACGCAACCTTGCGCGCCAACGCAACGGCGTCTCCGGCACCCCCAAAGAAGAACACGGCCCACCTCTCTAACTCCGGCAGGTTCACGGTGCGGCGCGGAAGGACGGGTCCTACCGCATCTTCGAACGCACTGCGGATATCCGCCGGCACCGCGAACGTGGTGTATCCGGTGGTCGTCGCCTTTCGGAAGGGGCTTGCTGCCATGTTTTCTTTAACTTACGTAACAAACTTTTGTTGTCCGATTCCTTTGAATCCGGTGCCCAACACCTTCCTAGAGAGTGGTTCGTTACGCGCTTAGCATTCCCACGATGAATCGACACAACTATGCGGAACAGCCCAAACAACTATGCGCAACTATGCGCAACTATGCGCAACTATGCGGAACAGCCCAAACAACTATCAACTAGGCTGTTCCCCATACTTTGGGGTCGTTCCGCATAGTTGCGCACAGTTGTTTGGGCTTTTCCGCATAGTTGCGCATAGTTGCGCATAGTTGTTTGGGCTGTTCCGCATACTTTGGGGTCGTTCCGCATAGTTGCGCATAGTTGTTTGGGCTGTTCCGCATAGTTGCGCATAGTTGCGCATAGTTGTGTCGATTCATCGTGGGAATGCTAAGCGCGTAACGAACCACTCTCTAGGAAGGTGGATTCAAAGGAATCAGACAACAAAAGTTCCCACCCACCCACACCGGTTTGCTTGTCTTGTTTTTCATGTCCGCGTTCAGCGCGAGGTCCAGGGGACCTGGGTTCCCGCCCTCCGTCCCCCGTGACCTCCTGGGCTAGCCTGTTTCTCTCACCATTCCAGCGGCTATCTCGGGGGGTTACCCCATCGTAAGTGCAATTCGTTTAATTTTCTTCCTTTCGCGTTCATTATCATTGAACTCATCACTGTCACCGAGTGAAGCGCACAAAGCATTCTTTGGGCTGTTCCGCATACTTTGGGGTTGTTCCGCATAGTTGCGCATAGTTGTTTGGGCGGTTGCGCATAGTTGCGCAAAGTTGTTTGGGCTATTCCGCATACTTTGGGGTCGTTCCGCATAGTTGCGCATAGTTGCGCATAGTTGTTTGGGCTTTTCCGCATAGTTGGGCATAGTTGCGCATAGTTGCGCATAGTTGTTTGGGCTGTTCCGCATAGTTGCGCATAGTTGCGCATAGTTGTTTGGGCTGTTCCGCATACTTTGGGGTCGTTCCGCATACTTGCGCATAGTTGTTTGGGCGGTTTTGCATAGTTGTTTGGGCTTTTCCGCATAGTTTCAGGTTGTTCCGCGTAGTTGCGCATAGTCGTTTGGGCTGTTCCGCATACTTTCGGGTCGTTCCGCATAGTTGCGCATAATGGTTTGGATGATCTTAACACGGGTCCAAAAAAAAACCTCAAAAAAAAATTTCCCGCTGCGCGGGCCAAGAAATCCCCCAGAAAAGATCAGGGGACTTTAAAAACCCGGTGTCCCGGTGTCAGACACCGGGAAAACCCGGTGTGTCAAAAAAAGAGGGGAAAAAAAAAAGTCAGAAAATTTCTGGGAAAAAAAAAATTCCAGGTTTCTGTTTTGTCACTGTGTAGGCTGGAAATCTTCTTTCGTGGGAAACGAAACTGGTGGTGGAAAATTTTCTCACGACAGAAAACTGATGGCAATTTTCTCGTGGAAACTGCTGGCGGAAATTTCTTTTGTGGAATACTGTTGGTTTAAATTTTTCTCACGACAGAAAACTGATGGAAATTTTCTCGTGGCGGAAACTACTGACGGAATTTTCTCTCGTGACGGAAACCGATGATGGAAATGTTCTCGTGAAAACGATTGGCGGAAATTTGTTTGGGAAACTGGTGGTGGAAATTTCTCTCGTGACAGAAAACTGGTGGAAGTTTTCTCGAGGCGAAAGCTACTGGCGGAAATTTCTCTCGTGGTGGAAACCTGGTGGAAATGTTCTCGTGGAAACTACTGGCGGATATTTCTTTGTGGAATACAGTTGGTGGAAATTTTCTCACGACAGAAAACTGATGGAAATTTTCTCATGGCAGAAACCACCGCGGAAATTTCTTTCACGGGAAGCTTGGCGGAAAACTTTTCTAACAGAAATTGTTGGTGGAAATGTTTTCTAACGGAACCCATCTGTGGAAATTTCTCGTGGCAGAAACCTGATGATGAGTGGCGGAAATTTCTTTCATGGAAAACTGTTTTGCGATCTTCGTACTTAGCTGGCTGGCCAGAAAGGCGCCAAAAAATTTCCGCCTGCGGCGCAGGTATTTTGGCGAAGTATCTTTTGTAATGGGGCTACCGCATTATTTGCTCATTCTGTTCACCGTGTTCCACCGTGGCAGGCAATGCAGGGGCGTTGTGCAGGACGAAAACGAAAACCTGCTGCAGCCGGTGAACAACCAACGTGTTTCCGTCCATCTGTTTAGCGGTAAGTGCGACCGTCAAAATTTCCGCGCCTGCGACGCAGGTTTAATTGACATGTCAGCCAACCTAGTTGTGACGAGCCACCCTAGTGCCCATCTGCTTTGATCCGTAAGTGCGACTGTTTAAAAGTTTCCGCGCCTGCGGCGCAGGGCTCCTTTAAGAAACTCAAAACCGTCACAAAAAGAGTTGCTGGATCGGTGTTCCGGAGTTTAAAGCTGGTTCAATCGTGCACCAGAGGCGGCACACGCACGCAGAAGCCAAAAGGTGCTCACCACCACAAAACATATCGCTGCGCGGGCAGGTCTCCCCCCACCCGAAGCGTCAAGACAGCCTACTGTGCGGGTCGGGGCTACAGTAGGGTCACCGCTGAATGCCGTGCGATTCCCCAAAAACCCCGGTTTAGAGCGTAGATTTTCGTCCCAAGGCATCCCTGCCGCCCAAGTGTTGGAAAAAAAAAAAATTTTGACCTCACACCGGGTTTTTGGCTGACACCGGGTTTTCCGCTCCAACCCCCAAACTTTTAAAGACCCCTGGAAAAGATGCCCCAAAAAAAAAATTCCCCGCTGCGCGGGGGAAAATTGGTAGGTAAAAAAAAAATCTCGGGATTTCTGGGGGGTGGGTAGGTACCCCCCCCATTTTCGACGGACAATGTCCGTCGGTATTCCAAAAACGTCATCCCTTTGTAGTTGTATTGTTTCTCCCCCTCTAGCCTCCTTCGAAGTAAGCACAATGCAGCCCCTCGAGCATTTCTGAATAGACGCCTGTAATGGACACGGTATCGGGATGACGAAGACGGACCTCGTGGCGAACTTGGGTACCATCGCGCGTTCGGGTACGAAGGCGTCCATGGAGGCCTGGAGGCTGGAGCGGACATGTCGATGATCGGCCAGTTCGGAGTTAGGTTCTACAGTGCGTACCTTGTACGCACATTGTACGTATATCACCCAGTGGTCTATCACAGTCTATCACAGTCTATCACGGACTACTACAGGCCATCAGGATGGGGTGGACCGGCTCACTTGTGTCCGACAAGGTGACTGTCATCTCGAAGCACAACGACGACGAGTGCTACGTGGGAGTCGCCATGTAGGAAATACTTGAGGAGGCTACCGCCGTCGAAGTAAAAATGAGCCAGTCCACCACTATTTGCTGGAAGTGCATCGAACTGCCTGCTGCCAGTAGGAAGCAACTATCGACGCACAACCGATGAACCTGGACGAGCAGTCGAAGGGGATGCGAAGCACCAAGCGTGCCGGAACGTGACACTCAAGACGAGCGGAAGAGGCGGCAAGCGTGATCCATCACAGCGAGAAGATAACCGCGACGCCGGCGATGCAGATTATCGCCACAGATTCTTTGCACTCTAGCCCAAACTATCAGTCTATAGCAGCTACCACAGGCTAGCAGTAGTAGCATGACCCGGTACGATCGAAGAGTTAGTCACCTAGCGAGTAATGCAGGCCATCACTACAGATATCTTGCATTCTAACCTTACCAATTACAGTCTATCTCAGACTATCAGCCGCGGTTGTACCGGCTCAGAAAACCTGTCGTCTTCGTACCGGATACTGAGATGCCCATACGAGTAAAGAGTCGGTGAAGACCGGGCCTGGAAGTGAGAGCGGACGTTGTCCCCTCCTTCTTTCAAACGGAGAAGAAACGCACACAACGCACAGAAGTCGCCGAAATACGCAAGCCCGCTGGCTCCCACATACTTCGCCTCGCGGCGATGCGGCAGCAGCGTGTTCCAGCAGGTTCGTCGTACTGACGTCAACGCACCGGTGACAGCCAGCCCGATCATGACGCCAACTCCGTCGTCGCCTTTCGTCGAAGTCGAAGTTATCGAACATCACCCTCGGACACTCGACTTTTCGGTATTGCCCCCCTTGCTCCCCCCCCCTCCACTCTGACGGCACCAGAAAGTCCAAAAAGACCATGGTAAAGAAAGTAGGTAGAAGGAGAAAATAGAAGTTGTCGACAACGAAAGAAAGAAAAGAACAGAAAATAAGACTCTGCATTCCGCGAAGAAGACTTGATGCTAGCATCAAACACATGAGAGGCAAGTAGCGCCTGAACACGAAACTAAGATTTTCCCCCACACGAACATCGAACATCGACTACGGGAGAACTTTCGGTGACACTGAGGCCACGCGCCCATGTGGGCACCAGGACTGATGCGCAAGGCTTCGAGAAGCCGGCTCACGGTGAGTTTGTTGCACCGATGAGTCTCAACCGAAGCCTTGCGTGCCAAAGTGAAAAGTGCGCGTATGAATATGTCGAGACCCCTTCCCAGCCTCTACGGTCAACCGTGACTCGACAATGCCGGATTTTTACATAAGCGCCAGCTTGAAAGGAAATGCTCGACGAAGCTGCCCGACAAAGAACAGAAGGGATCCCAAGTGCTGTAACTACCGAACCACGTGTTGAACGGACGTCAAATCAGATTGTGTTTGTTTGTATTTGCCCCTTACCCGGGTACCTCTATATTTCCTCCCTTCCATTCGGAGTCGAAGCAGCAACGTCGAGTATTTTTAAGCCCCAAAGAAACTGAGAAACGAGGTACTTTACGCTTGCGGCATACGCGAGCGCTGGGCGGGGCCTCCGAGTATTTCTTGCGTCGCGGAAGTGGGTGGGAGTCTTAAGGGAGGCAGAAGTCAATGTCTTCAACTCTACAGGACGCTGGCGTTACAGAATTTGAGGTACATGACCGCGACGTTATGAGCGAAAGCTACTTTTAGTCGGCTTCAAAAAGGGGGACGGAGGGCGAAAGAAGTACGGTCCGCCATATCGTCACGCTTGATGATATCGTGCCTGTTGCTTTGAACTGTAGCGAAGGAATCTGACTGGCCAATTCTTCCACACACGTATGTCGCCACATCATAGCCTGCGGCGACTAGCGAATGTGGATCAGATCATGCGCAGGTAGACGGCGTTGACTGTGGCACTCGTGAGGTAGCACAAAAAACTCCACAAATTTGCGTCGGGTGTTGCTACTTGCCTGTGGGATACAGTTTGCGCAACGGAAACTTGGTCTTGGTAGCCACGTTCCCAATTCAAGCAAGCAAAATCGCAAACAGGAACGGACGTCTTGGCCAACAAAGGAGAAGAGGAGCCTTTGGATTATTTTCTCCGATGATCGGGTTTCCTCCTCGATCATGCTTTGGTCCTCTGTTTCCAATCTGTCAAGCGGCTGAAGTTGCTTATCACCCGCTCTCTCAAGAATACGGGAACAATTCCGCCGCAGCTTCACTTACAGCGCAACGTAGTTGGAGGACCTTGGTCACCGACTTCTGTGACAAGTCCGTTGGAAGTTTTGGTGCTCGAACTCCTGGTGTTGGTCACGCAATACCGGGTAACTTCTTTGCTTACCAGCCTGGGCAGTCGCTCTGTGGTTGTTTCCTTTTTTGTTTCTGATAGATTGTACCTGTGTATCGGCAGGTGACTGATACGGCATTTTGTTAACCCAGTTCCCAGCTTGTTGCTCTTGAGACAACCCTTGAAGTCTGGTGTTGTATGCTCTCCTTGAGAGACCAGTTTTCTTGTCACGCCAATTCTCCACCCGTGTTAGAAAAGTAGATCCGAGTCTGTAACTCTCCTCACGGATTTGTCTCGTCCCGTTCGCCTCTTCAATGCATCCGGTCTGAGCCGGTCCATCCCCTCTTGGTAGACCGTGATAGACGGAAGATTACAGCAGCGGGCAATTCGATGCAGCTCTAGGGACTAGGGATGGACCTGATAGACCGTGGTGGACCGTGATTCACTGTGATAAACAGCGGCAGGCAATTCGATGCAGTTTCAAGAGACAGGGACGGACCGGCTCACGGTCGTCCAGCTGGTTCCGAGAACAGGACGAATCTGGCAGCTGCAGGTGCCCTACAAATGGATTGCAAAGGCTCGAACGACGCGGGCAGGCGTGTTTAGGTGATTGATCAAAATTGTTACCCCGGATAAGGAAACAGGAGGAAAGACCACGAGGGAAATCGATGAACCGACACCGCACAACCCAGAGAGACAAGTTTTGCAAGAGACTTGCGCTGAACATACGTGGAACCTTGGTGCTAAGTTAGGCATGTGATGGCAAGTTCGGGGCCTGTACAAATCTGCATGGACACGGATAGAATAGTCCCATGGGAATTTACCCGCTGGTGTTGAAAAAACACGCTCTGTGGAATCCGAACCCCTAACCCGTGGGTCGGGAAGGAACGTCACGCACTGCCTAGCGCTGAACTTATGTCGGCGAGACGGGTTTCCGTGAGACATAGCAGAAGAAATACGTTTTGCAAGCCCAGCCCATCATGGGTCGATTTGGGGATGTTTTACCCCGATTTGCATTGCACCTCTCGAATACACGATTAACCAATCGCCGGAATGCGCCGCAGTGGCAAGTTATATAAGCCCTGTCAGCACCGTTTGGGCACTTAAAGATGTAGCCCTACCCCGTTTGCGGAGTCCCTGGCGTAGTTTGTGCGGAGTTCTCGCGTGCTTCGTTGCCTCGGTTTTCGGGGGGGTACCGGGGTCTAGTTCACGGAGAACACGCTGCATGAATTGAAAAAAGAGCAGGTCAGTCAAGGAAACCGGGCAGGCCGGGCCACAAAGGCTTCCAATGCGACGAACCGCCTTGCGCCTGTGCGAAGAGGCGGTGGTGACTCCGTGGGGGGTCACCGGCTCGAAAAGCTCTCCGCTTAAGTACGACTCCATCATGCAGCAATTCGGGAGCCAGCCCTTGACTCCGGAGGTCCTGGGCTCGTTCGCCGCCGCCATGCGGCTGCACCGGAGCAGAACAGCGGGCCCCGGTGGGCAAGGCGCCCCCCCGCCGCCACTCCACCGCTTCCTCCGGCGGGGCATCGCGTTCACGCACCGGGGGCTCGAAAACGTGTCGGAGACCGTCGGGAAGGACAGGCGGTTCTACCTGTACACGGGGAGGGGCCCCAGCGACAAGACGATGCACCTCGGGCACGCCGTGCCGTTTCTGCTGACGAAGTACCTGCAGGACGCCTTCGGGGCGCCGCTGGTGGTGCAGATGACGGACGACGAGAAGTATCTGTTCCGCGATTTGGACCTCGAAAAGCTCGCGGTGATGACGCGGGAGAACGTCAAGGACATCCTCGCCTTCGGGTTCGACCCGGAAAAGACCTTCGTGTTCAGTAATCTGGCGTACATGCACAGGTTGTACCGCAACACGCTTCGCATCCAGCGGAATTTGACGTACAACAAGGTAGCGGCGACGTTCGGGTTCGATCAAAGCGATAACATCGGGAAAGTCGCGTTCCCCGCAATTCAGATAGCCCCGTGTCTGTCCTCCTCGTTCCCCGTCGTCCTTCCCGTCAAAGCGAGTCTTCCCTGCCTCGTCCCGTGCGCCATCGACCAAGACCCGTTCTTCCTCCTCTCGCGCGACGTCTGCCCGAAGCTCAAAGCGCCGAAGCCGTCGCTGCTGATGACCAAGTTCCTCGCCCCGCTGACGGGCGTCGGCGGCAAGATGAGCAGCTCGGCGGATCCGGCGACCACGATTCTGCTCACGGACGACCGCAAAGCCGTGTCCAAAAAGCTCAAGCGGGCGTACAGCGGCGGTGCCGCGACTTTGGAGGAGTTCAGGGAGAAGGGCGGTTGCCCCGAAGTCGACGTTCCGTTCGCGTACCTGAAGCACTTCTTGGAGGACGACGGCGAGCTGGCCGCGATCGAGGAAGGCTTCCGGAAGGGAACCGTGCACTCAGGCATCATGAAGCAGAGGGCGGCTGAAGTGGTGTCGGACTTCCTCGACGAGTTCCAGCACAGGCGCGCCCTCGTCACTGACGATGACGTCGACTACGTCATGCGTGAAAGATCTATCCTGTGACCAACGACTGCGTTGACGTATTTGGGCTCAGGTGCAATCGAGGCATTCGGGTTTGATCAAAGCGACACCGTCGCGAAAACCCCGTGTCTGTCCTCCTCGTTCCCCGTTTCTTCCCTGTGCGATCGACCAAGACCCGTTCTTCCTCCTCTCGCGCGCGACGAGTTCCAGTACCGACGCGCACTGTCACTGAAGATGACGTCGACTACGTCATGCGTGAAAGATCTATCCTGTGACCAATGACTGCGGAACCGTTGACGTATTTCGGCTCAGGTGCGTTGTCACTGAGGCGACATTCGGCTTCGATCAAAGGCAACATCCGGAAAGTCGCTTTCCCCGCCATTCAGATTGAGCCCGGCAGATCGGCGATGATTTTGCTCACGGACGACCGCAAAGCCGTGTCCAAAACGCTCAAGCGGGCGTACAGCGGCAGAGCCGCTACTTTGGAGGAGTTCAGGGAGAAGGGCGGTTGCCCCGAAGTCGAGGTTCCGTTCGCGTACCTGAAGCACTTCTTGGAGGACGACGGCGAGCTAGCCGCGATCGAGGAAGGCTTTCGGAAGGGAACCGTGCACTCAGGCATCATGAAGCAGAGGGCGGCTGAGGTGGTGTCGGAGTTTCTCGAGTTCCAGCACAAGCGTGCACTGAAGATGATGTCGACTACGACATGCGCGAAAGATCTATCCTGTGACCAACGACTGCGGAGAGAACCGTTGACGTGTTTTGGCTCAGGCGCGCACTCGTCACTAAGATGACGTCGACTCCATCATGCGCGAAAAAGATCCGTCCTGAGACCAAAGATCACTGATGAAGTCGACTACGTCATGCGCGAAAGATCTATGACTTTCTTCGAGGACTTCCAGCGTCACGCGCACTGGTCACGAGCAGAAGAAATCGTGCTTTCTGAAGAACGACGGAGTGAGGATTTTTGGAAGGGTCCCGCTCTGTCCTTTCGTCAAGGACGGCCCTAAGTAGGGCTACTTTCTAAGAGCAAACATGAGCCCCCGCGCCTGTATTTCGAGCATCTTTTGTATGCCCAATCTCGGCCGTCCTGTTGCTACGGGACCTCGTCGGAACGTGGATACGGGATCTTGCCTTGACCCTCAGTTGTACGCGACGCCGCACGACCGCGGCATCTAGATTGTTCCCAGTGAATCACGCACTCGCCTTCATTTCTCAGGAGTACATTGTTGTAGGGGACTTTTCCAGAGCTACGACTGCGCATGAAAAAGACTACTAAAGAGCCAATGAAAACGTACTGATACCGGGGGAACATCTCCCGGAGAGGTTCATATTGTACACGCGATACTTTTGCTGATGTAGAAGCCGGAGAGTAGTGACGCCACACGCCGTGCAGGCATACACGCATATGGCTTAACTCAGGTCTGTTCCGATTGTGTAATTCGGGAACAGTCCCGCATTACACAGCAATCGAAGCCACAAGAAAAAAAGTTGTCGACAACGAAGCAAACCCGGGAAGAAAATAAAACGAACTCTGCATTCTCCGCGCAGAAGTTTTGATGCTAGTTTTACCCACCAAAGATTGCATCGCAGTGAACCCGCGACCCCGGGGGAGAAAAAAAGAAGCAGGGAGGGGAAAAGAACGACCGGACGTCATGTCAGCGGCAGTTGCAGCAAAACTGGGTGCGAAGCCCTTCGTTGGTATGTGCCTGTGCCTTTCTTTTTTTCGAGACATTGCAATGTGTTCCAAAAATGTAAGCCTGAGCATTGAGCGAACTAACACCAAACTGAAGATTCATGTCACTGTCACAGTTTACATGTCCGTGCTTCACATGGAGATCCCTAACTCAAGACATACCAGGTGAAAAGGAAGAAGAACAACCTGAAGAGAGGCCTGGAACTCGGCCTGCTCAAAAAAAAAAAGTGTGGATGCGTCAACGCAACAGTCTTTGAAAGGAAAGCGAAAGAGAGAAGGCATATTTTTTTGTATAAGCGCCTGCTTTGTAGGAAATGCTTGAGGAAACTGCCAGTTGCGATAGATCAAAGGCTGTAGCCCACACAAAACACAGGTAAATCTGGGTTTAGTGGCGGGCGTAAGCGTTCGACAAAAAAGACCCACTTGTTTTCTCCCCCTAGCCTCCTTCGAAATGAGCACAAGGCAGTCCCTCGAGTATATATTTGGCGTGTGAGACATCGACCAAATCATTTGTGCGGCACCGACCTGCCACGTTCAAGCTTGCTCCGACCACTGCACCCTCTGCCGACACTCGCTAGCCGTCGACGCTCATGACGGCAGCCCCATCCTGAAGTGCAAGTACTGCCGACGCGTTACTGCTATCGGTCACCTTATGTCACTCGTTTTTTGTAAAGATTGCTCCGTTCTTCTCTGACTTGTTCCCGGATTAGGATGACACATACTACTACTACTACGCGGGGCAAGATGCGACCGAAGCATGACACGACGCGTGCAAAGAGGTAGTTCTGTAGCGGCTTGTGCAGTCTATCGACAAAACTTGTTGCATAACAAGTTCAAACTATGTTACTACTGGCGTGTGAGGACGCTGAACTGCCCAAGTAGGACCTTCCGAGCATGATCATTTGCCAATTTTCCGCCTGAAACCACTCCAGGATTTGGGGTTCGGGGTAGTGCGGTCAACGAAAAGGTGTACCAATGAGGCGCTAGTCCTAGCAGATCGCTATTGCCTATACTGTGGTACAGGGCCTACCACTCAAGCTCCTGCTTCAAAGGGGCACGAGCGCACCGCCAAGCCAAGGGGCGCCACACCTTGATGCTTCGGTTTGAAAAGGATGGGACGTCAGTTTGAAAAAGGGATCCACACCCTTCGCCGTTCACCCTAAAGCAACACAACAGGCGGTGATGAACCCTCCGCGGAGGATGTGAAGCTTTTCAACGAGCTCCTCGGTGAAAACAACGCCCATCTCCACCGGTATGCCTTATCCCTGCTACGCATGCTTCCCGTCGATGTGCACCTAATACATGTGCACAGACGGTGCTGTGGCTGCGGTGTTCCGCGTGTATGTGGATGGTGTTCGATGAATAGACGCCGTATGCGATATGATGTTATTCAGCTGCCAGTTGATGTGCCTGCGCCCGCGTTGAAAAGACTGTTCAACGGTTGCCACGAACACACGTAAAATATGTGTATTTTTTACATAAGCGCCAGCTTGAAAGGAAATGCTCGACGATGCTGCCCGACAAAGAACCGAAGGGATCCCAAGTGCTGTAACTACCGAACCACGTGTTGAACGGACGTGAGGTCATGCGGGTCTACCCGTTCACGACAAATCACACAAACACAACAGGTCAAAAAATCCTGAGTGAGAAAACAACACACGAAGAACAAATCAGATTGTGTTTGTATTGTATTTGCCCCTTGCCTCTATATTTCCCCCCTTCCATTCGGAGTTGAAGCAGCTACGTCGAGTATTTTTCGACACGATACCAAGGACTCCTTTCGACGATGGCCGCCCGGACTTCGAAACCCCGAAGTCTCAAGCGAACTTTCACTCAAGAATATCCATCACAGATGGGTGAAGCACATGTCGTCGTTCACCGAGGCCGAGCGAAAGGAGTGGCCCGAGAAAGCCAAGCAGGGCAAGATCTGCTCGAGCGTCAACGAAGACGCGAAGCCGAAGATTAAGAAGAGCGCCGCCGCAGTCGTCATTAAGTGCAAGTATGTGCAGCTGTTTCCTCAGCAGAATCACAATCCCCGTTTCAGAGGCCCCCCATAGAACCTAGATCTACGAAAAACAAAAGCGTCGGCGAACCTATCCAGCGCGGAGGGAATCATACTCGAGAGTGTTTCAATTTTCTTTATGGTAACAACCGCGGTTGTCATGATCAAAAAGTGACGGTTGGCAGCGTACTGTGGAAATTACCAAACAGGTAATACCACAACGCACAAACAAACTCGTACGGGGAAAATCTACCCCAAATCTTGATCTCCGTCACTGGCAACTGACTGAGCGGTGATGGCCGTGAGCACAAGAAAGGAATAAGGCCCATCCGGACAAGCGGCAAGCGTTCATTGCCAACAACACAAAAATGCAGATCCGGCGCGGATGTCAAGAGCCTCGAAGGTCTCATCAGACAGATCAAGGTCGACGGGCTCGACTTCGGAACGTTCGCCGGAACTGGCGAGAAACTGACTTGGAAATGCGTTTTCGAAGACGACAAGGTACGGGTTGTTCAATTTTCATGCAACAGGTGCCAGTGCAGTTGAATCGAGAAAAGGGAACTTTCCCGGAACAACGCCAAAAGGTTGCACACGGGAAAGCTATAACGAAACCAACAAAGCGCAACTCAGATCAAAGGTTCAACGCCCAGTAAGCATGTGCAAGACCAAGAGTCTTCTTGTCTTGTCATTTTTTACCGTCGCATGCTCAGTTGACGCTGATTTTCCCGCTAGCTTCGTTTATCGGTGCACTGCAGTCCCTACCCGCAAGCGTTCTTGCTTCGATCAAAGCACTGCTGAAGATGTTTGTTGTGGAGTACGCAGCTGACGGGTTTGTTTTGCTGGCGAACCACCTTCTCAGACTACACCACAAACGCATGTTGACAGCTAATTTCAACGTCCGCATGAGTTCTATACTTCCACAAAACGCAAATACACAGGTCAGCAAACAGGACCTGATGGACATGACCGTCGGTTTCAAGGGCTACGTGGAGGTATGCAATATGTTTAGTCTTTCCTGGACTGTGCGATTGTAGCATGAATCAGGCCTTTGGCCAACTTTCGTTTGGTTTGCTCTCCGGCCAGCAGGGCTTGTCGCGCCAGAGACGGCGAGTCTCCACTTCCTTCGACGGAAAGCAGCAACGCGGCAAGACAAGGCGGTGAAATGGATAGGATTGTGCAGGGGGTCTTTTGCTTTTTTTCGGAGGAATAATCAAACGAAGTTCTTAGCGGTTCTCTTTTGAGTTTCGTCTAAGGCCTCGTTGCGCGGGATCAATAGGGACGCCAGTCAAATTACCGTGAAATGCTACTGCGGTAAACCGGAGACTTTGCAAATACAGACCTTCTGGTTCTGTAAGTTCTGAAGCACAAATATCGCGAACATAGCAAAACGAGCTTCTTTGCAGTTGTGGTGTGAATCTCTATCGGCCCTTCTCAGTGTTAGGCATTGCAGTCAGGCATTGCAGTTGGACATTGCAGTCAGGCATAGCGTTGGACATTGCAGTCAGGCATTGCAGTTGGACATTGCAGTCAGGCATTGCAGTTGGACATTGCAGTCAGGCATTGCTGCTGTGCATTGCAGCAGCAGTTTTTGTTCAATGAGAGGAAAGGAATGAAGAAACCCGAATAACAACATACGATGGGGTGATACCCCAAGGGTACTTTGGGCACCTTCTCGGGGGAAAACAAAATGGTTTTGTATAAGCACCTGCTTTGTAGGAAATGCTTGGGGAGACTGCCAGTTTCGAAAGATCAAAGGACGCGCGAAGAGTGGCCCATCCGGTGTCACGTAGCGAACGGCTGGTACTCAATCTCAAGCTCGCCGGAAGCCAGAGAATGAGGACTCCAATTTCACGTAGCGAAAGGCAGGCATAGTGTTGTACTCATCGGCATGCCGGTGACTCCCCACTATCGCAACAATATTCCAAGATCAAAGGAGGTAAATGTGCTTAGCCCACACGAAACACAGGTAAATCTGAGTTCAGTGGCGCGCGTAAGCGTTCAACAAAAAAGACCCACTTTGTAGTTGTTTTCTCCCCCCCCTCTAGCCTCCTTCGAAATGAGCACAAGGCAATCCCTGTATGTAGATTCGTCAAGCCTCGCGGATTCCCCCTTCTCACCATCTTGAGTATTTTGAACCCACTACCGTAACTCAAGCAAATTCTAACACGCAGGCGGCCGACGTCGCGATTACAGCGTGCTGATCGGAGCTGGCCTCTTCGCGCGTTGTTCTGTTTTTCGACGAGCCGACGACCGCGGTGATCGTGCTTGACACTCTGCGTTCCGCGCGCGCACTAAACGAGCCAGCCCCGCCGCCAGCATCAGCGCGGCGGCAAAACGCAAAAGAAAGGGAGGGTAGTACGGGGGGAATACGATAATAATGCCCAAGGACCGGGGGGTCACGAGAGGGTAGCCGTCTCTCCTTTCTTCTTTTAGGTTTCTCTCCCCCTTTCCCCTTTTCTGCTTCTTCTGCCCTCGGCCTTCCCTTCGTGCGGGGGGTGGGAGGAAACCTGAGTCCCGACCCCAATCAGGGTTCTTTCAGCCCAGTCGAACGGTTGTGGGGGTCCTCCTGGCTAGGGTCTGGATACGAGCCAGACTCGTCAAACGATGAGGGGGCCATGGCAAAGCTCTTCTCGAGTGATATTAACTGGGTGCATGCCCTTGGTTGTTCCTGCGTACTTCCGTGCGAATGGTGGGGTGGCAGCCCAGAAACGTGTCCTCCCCGATCGAATGTTCGCATCCTTCCGGAAAGAAAATTCGCCAGACTCTGGCGAAAACACGGTTGTCAAAGATTTGTCAGCTCGGGCACGCACACGAACGGGGGGGGGGGGGCGGAAAGCTCCGACGGCGTCTCCAAAAGAGGATGCGAGCCAACGTCCGTTTGCCGAACGATAAGGAAAAGCTGCGTCTTACCTCTAACCCCGAGGCGGCTGCTGCCTTCCTTTCCACGACTCGAATGCGACGAACGTAACACGAGTGTGGATTCGCTCATTCTTCAACGGCAACCGGGTTTTCACCAAAAAGACGGCAACCCACAAGACGCAACATTTCTTATTGAAAGTATGCCAATGCTGCAGGGAATAGTTGACTTGACCTCTGGAGTTTGTACTAACCACGAATTGGGGAGTCGGGACAACCTACAAAGCCAAAAGCAGGACCGACCCCCCCGTTCGTGAGAACTATCTTCGTCAAGAGCTGCAACTCAACTATTCTGGTAATTGTCATTATCAAAAAAGTGACGTACTGTGGATATTACCATACAGGCGATAGCACATACGCACAAACAAAATTTTCTGCGTCAACTCTTTCTTTGGCGATGTGCCTTTTGTCGGCCTCTTGGACTTCCGAAACAGGGTACACGAGGCATGCTCCACTCGGCTTTGTTTCTCGTTGCCAGTGGCAAGTCTGCATTCGAAACGTCGGCGGACCGCACCCACAATGGCGATATTTTTGTTTGCAGCGTGCGACGGTCGGCTGCGAGCATTGTCTTCGCGGTTTTGCGTCCTCCGACGTCCCGATCTTCGCCCCCCTCTGCCCCATGCCCGTCCCCCTTTGCTTGGCCATGCAACTGGTTTCTTCTTTTTATTTGTCCGCGGCAGCCCATCACGTTTCGAACTGGAGCCCTCCTTTTTCCATTTCCCCGCGCACCGCCGCTTTCAGAGACCTGCAATGCGCATGCCGGTCGGGGACCCAGCGATGGTCCTTCTTCACCGGACCTTTTTACTACGGACGAAGTTGCTTAAAACGGGGTTTGCCGGGATCAGCCACACGAATTCTCCTGACGGGACCTCATGATCGGAGGTTGAGATGTGGCTCAGGCTTCTCCAACAACGAGCTTTGCTGAGACTGGATGAAGTTGCAAACGGTTTTGCCGGAGTTAGCGGCGCTCATCATTACCGTGTTGATGGCGTTGGGAGGCGGCAATAACGAGGTTTGCTAGATCTAGCCACTCAACCTATGTGAAGCAGCACTGGCCGGGTATGGCTTTCTGATCACGAGCAATCTTGCCACTCTTGAAGCCACGTCCAGGCATCCATGTTCGGGTGATCTCAAAACCGGGCGCGCGCCGGTTGTCATGAAGGCCAGCGACAATCGACCTCAAAACCGCCCATTGCTCTGATTGCCGAAGCTGGGTGCTTGCTGCGAGCGCGTGTCCGTGCCGACGGAGACTCTTTGCTCGTAAACACGAGCTTCGCTTTGCCGCTACTTTTGTTAGCCGCGCGTTGGCTTCGATTGCTCGGCAGCAACTTGGCCGTACCGGTCTGAATTGTACCGAACTTGTACCCCTGCAGATCAAGGACAGAAGCTAGAAAGGGGACAAGATGGGAAAGAAAGAGAAGAATGTGGAACGGACAGATGTCGTCGAGGAAGAGCAGACGTTCGCTCAGGTCGTCCGCCCGTTTGACCAGAAGATGATCAGCGTGCTGAAGGTCTGCGTGGGCGAGGAGCGGCTGTCGAAGCTCGACAACCAGGTGCTGCTGTACGTGTGCAACATCCTGGAAGCGCAGCAGCACCTCGAGTCTGTGTCGACGGAAATTAGCGTGACCAAGACTCTAGTCCGATTCTTGCTCGAGTTCTCTTGCTACCCCGACAAAGAGAAGGCGGATGCCAACGTCGAGGCGCTCGTCGAAGCGATGAAGGAGCAGCACATGTTCAAGATCCCGGAGGAATCAACGACCAAGAGGCTGCTCGGCCAGCCCGTGCAGCTTGGCAAGATTGTCGAACGTCAGATGAAAGAAGCACGGGCCGTTGGGTCCCTCACCGGACTCGGGCTGGCAGCAGACGTCAACTGGAACGACGACCTTGACTGGGACAAGAAGCGGAATGCTGCGAAAGAAGCGCGGAAGCTTAAGAAGGACGACGAAAAAAGGGTATGCGCACACAAGCCGTACACAACCCGGAGGGCAGTTACACTGTTGCAAGAAGCCTATTCCGGTGTCCTTGATCGGAACAGCCTAGGTGTTTGTTGTCGGAATCGCAGATGAAATGATTGTGGAGGGGTGAAGGATCCTGAGTTTCGAAGCATTTGTTGCCCAGTAAGGTCCTCGTTTTGATGCCTATCGTTAGATGGCCCTGCCTTTTACCTGGTATTATATTGCACGTCCTATAAACACCGCACAGTCCGCTTTGCAAGGCGAGTTTGAGGCCTTCATGCGACAGAGAGGCTTAGTCGGACGGACGCACGTTAAAATCCACGGCTCCAACAGCTTCCCTCAGGTATGTCAAGTGACCTCGCATCCTTTGTCATTCATGGATACAGGTAGCCGCTTGGCCATCAGAAAAGTGCAAGCCACGATGCCACCCACAAGAAGCTGTTCTTGTTCTTCGCTTTTCGCACAAAAGGGTTTTGACTCCCGCGATCGTGGAGGGGACAGCACAAGCTCAATGCTTCGTTTGTCAGTGCAAGCCCCAGGGCGTACGCGTTCGACACGGGCGTACGCGTTCGACTAAAAAGACCCCCCACTTTGTAGTCTTGATTCTTCCCTTCTAGTACTTGTCTCCAAGTAAGCACAAGGAAGCCTCTCGAGTTTGGTGCTCAAGGGATCTAAGATGATCATCTTCCGGGGCCCCGCATCTGTGTGGCTTCCGCTCCATCCAACCACAATTGTCCTTCAGGGAGGCGAAATCCGACTCAACCAAGTGCACATCTCTATGGGCAAGTCTTGCCTGCTGAAGTCCGCCGATCTGATCGTGTTGGCGGGGCATCGGTACGGATTGATCGGGAGAAACGGCGTCGGGAAGACAACCCTGCTGCGGCATATTGCCGAGGGAGAGTTGGAAGGGATCTCGCCGTTCTTGCAGATCCTGCATATCGAGCAAGAGTGCATGCCCAGCTTGGACACGCCCATCCAAGTCGTGCTCTCCGCCGACGTCGAGCGGAGGAACCTGATGGACGAGGAGGCCGAACTCGTCAAAGGCGAAGACACGCCTGAAACCGGAAAACGGCTGGCAGAGATCTACGCGAGAATGGATGAAGTCGATGCGCACTCCGCCGAGGCTCGGGCGTCGCAGATCCTGTCTGGGTTGTCGTTCACGCAAGAGATGATGTCGATGCCGACCAAGTCGCTGTCCGGTGGTTGGCGGATGCGTGTGTCGCTCGCCCGTGCTCTCTTCATCTCGCCCGACATCTTGCTGCTCGACGAGCCGACGAACCATCTAGACTTGCACGCCGTCCTCTGGCTCGAGAACTATCTCAGCACCTGGGAAAAGACGCTCATCGTCGTTTCTCACTCCCGGACGTTTCTCAACGCGGTGTGGCTTCTTTCCTTACAGCACAAGGTTTCCCAGTTTGCCTCGAAGGCCCCGTACGATTCCAGGGGATTAGCTTCTATATCCACATTTGGACTGTCAGTCCAAATTTGGAAAAGCCGGCGGGGAAAAAGAAGAAAAAAAATGGCACTACACCATCACCCAGGCCCACCCTTCCCATCCCCACCCGTTTCCTTTCAGTTCTCGGTTTCTTCCCTTTCATCCTCCTCTGGGCGGTATGCCCTTTCTTGTTTCGTCACAGGGTATGCTGTTTTTTCTTTTTTTTGTGGCGGCTCGAGATGGTGCAGGTCCGTGCCAGCCAAGGTGTGCCCTTCTCCTTTGTCACCCCCCCTCACCATGCAACCAGCAAAAACACAAACAGGCCACATCAAAGAAAAGGAAAATAAACAAAGATGCGAGGTGGCATGCCACCGCGGATCGAAGAGGGCAGGTGGTCCGCCACCAAAACTGAACCAGCCCTGATAAAATAGATTAAAATGGTCATGCTTATGTGTTTTTGTGGTGAGTCTTTTGTCTCCTTCTGTTTTTCTTCGGTCTCTCTTTTGGTCCCCCGTCCTTACAAAGGAAATAAAAATCTCCCATCGGTGCTGGCGTGGAGGCCCCTTTCGCAGCAAGGCCAAAGACAGGAACCACAGATGCCAGCACATGGGTACTTCACTGGCTTACCGTTAAAAAAAAAAAAAAAAAAAAACTAGCCCAACACACCCCTAGCCCCATTTGTTTCCCGTACGATGCTCCCAGCCAATGTGCGATCCGAGGCGCTCAGGGCCCAGCATTGTTGCGAAGATACCGTCCCGCTCTTAATTTATATAGGCTCTTTATTCGCGCGCTCTTAATTAGCCGGGGTTTTAATTTATGAATAACTATTTATTCATCGGCCCGAAGATTTTGGGCTGAAATTAATTAATTTCGTCCCGACATTTTGAAACTGAGGTACTGCAGACGGTACAGTACACGGTACGGTACAGACGGTACGGTACAGACAGAACGGTACGTTGTCAGGCCGAAAACGCAAAAGAAAAATGGCGAAAGACTCGCTAGCTGCAGGGCAAAAACGTTGGTGAAGAGTACGGCCGAGATAACGTCAGCGGGAAAAGGGGGGAAAGGCTTGCCAGTTCACTCGTCCTTAACCCTCTGCGCTTCAGGCTCGCCTTCAGCACACGCTTCGAGGGTTCGTTTCTTCGCGAAGAAAGAGTTCAGTGTTGGTTGATTCTTCGGAGGGGGTTTCGCCTTCGACGGAGGGCCGCGTTTGCCCGGAGGCTTTGCAGCAGGCTGCGTTGAACGTGTCGCGGGCACTGCCGCTGGGGCCATCTCTTGGCTTGAGATTGGCAAGGTGATGTCAGAATTGCCTTCCTCCTCAACAGTCTCGACAAGATCCTTGTCCCAGTTTTTCTCCTCGTCGTAGAGGGCTTTGTACTTGTCAAACACGACAGTGATGGGGGCTCCTTTTGAGTCCACGGGTTGCTGAAGACCGAGTGCTCGGTGCACACCAGAGGCGGCCCATGAGAACACGATGGATTCACGGTTCAGGCGGTCAATATCTTGAGCAAGGCACTGGTACTTGACGTGGCGCTTGTAGGGTAATTTTCCCCATGGTGCTACCCCACCGTTTTCTCCAGGTCAGCCGGCTTACTCCCAAGTTCGACAACGCTGTCGTCAAGCGCCCTTTCGTCAACAGCCCTGAAGAGCTCAGGGACGGAAGCCATGATTTTAATTTGTGGGGTCCTGTTTAGTGAATTTCTAATTTATGAATAATTATTTAATTTTGGCCGTATTCATAAATTAGAAATTCATAAATTAAGAGCGGGACGGTACGTTGCGTCGCGCTGTGTTGAGCCCATTCCTGAGTGAGGACGCAAAAAGCCGTCAGCGGTCCAAATTTGGAAAATGGGCCGGAAACCAAGCTAATGCCCTGACGATTCTTCAAAAAAAAAAAAAAAAGGCGCGCAACGCCACTGTAATGAAAAGTGTATGCGAGCGGATCAGCTACCAAGAGCCCAGCGGAAAGGCTGCGGAGTGGGCATCCTAGCATGAATTAAAGTCTAGCCCGATACAGTAGAGCTTCCTAACCAACCCCCCCGCCCACCGACCACACGCATCAAGCTGAACCTCACAAACAAACAAAGGTCGAAAGACACCAATCTGTACGTCCCACGGGATCGTCGGAAACACAAAAAAGGGGCAAACTCGGACCCGTGGACCATTAACGCACAGAAATTCCGAATTGTCGCTCAGTGTATTCCCCATGCCCCCCACCCCCCCAAGTTTCCTTCTGGATTTTTCGACATGTAAACGTAAAGGAATAGCTTTGCACAAACCCGAAAGCCACACAGCAGCTAACATCGATTCTTTTTGCCGTGTCTTTACTCTGGAGACCCAGTCTGTCCGAACCCGCAACGGTTGTCCCCTTCCCCATTCTGCGCTTGCAAGCCTGCGTCATCATCCGATGCAACCTGTGCACTGCTTCGTTTTCCCGGGGTTGTCAGCCCCCCGACACAGGTCGTGAACATACTGCCGAATCGGTCTTAGAAGTAGCAAGATTTCTGTCACTGCGGATCTCCAGAGTAAAGACACGCTAAAAAGAATCGCAGATGCTAGCTGCTGTGGAGAGACGTGTCACGAAATCTTTCCTGCGAGCACCAGGTTTCCCGTCGCGGAGTCGTGCACCTCTCGAGTTTGACTCATAGTTTCCCCCAGAAGGCTTTCTGCGCGCTGCGGAATCGTGCACCTCTCGAGTTTGACTCATAGTTTCCCCCCAGAAGGCTTTCTGCGCGCTGGCAATACTCCTATACCGGGGCTAGTCCCTCAAGGTTTCATACCCCACATTGGGGCCGTACACTCCCCTTTTATTCCTTTTTCTATTTTTTGCATCCCTTTCCTCGACAACACCTTCTTCGAAGAAGACTTGATGCTAGCATCAACCATGCATGAGAGGCAGTGCTCTGCCTAAGCATTAGACTACGATTTCCCCCCTCCGTCCGTAAGGGGTAAAGGGAAGGACGAATGGGGTTACATCAAGCTCGCGAATAAACCATCAGGTCGTGACGGACGTCATTTACTTCGCAAACGAGAAGCTGGAGTACTACCGTGGCGACTACAACACATTCGAGAATGCGCGGTCCGAGCAGCTCAAGACGCAAAGCAGGCAGCACGAGGCGCAGGACAAAGAAAGGTGTGCAAGACCTACTTTTCGTGCTGTGTTCCCTTTTGAACCTTGCTAGCATATGGGTGGCGAGGCGACCGGAAGAACTCCTCGGAGAGGCGGTCCTTGCACTCGAACTCCTCTCTTTTTCTCTCTCCCTTCCTCTCCTCGTACCCAACACTTCCCGAGCCGACAGACGACAGCGCCGACTCCTTCGTTTCGATTTGCAGCCACTGTGGGTCACTTTGCACTTCTTCCGTACACTGAAACGGTAACATACCCAGTTTCACTGGAGTGCCCGTTCCCGGCGAGCTACGAGGGAACGAACCTGTAAGAGCGCCAACGCTACTCTTTCTATAACGTACATATAAAAGGTGTCACGGGATAAGCCGGCAGCCGCTGCTTAACGGTGCATGCTAATCCATGTGGTTCATGTACTTAAAAGAACTCAATGCTTAACGGCTTATCACGTGGGCGGCCCTGAGATTACCCCCTCAGGTGACACCACTTTATCTTTAGCCATACTTCAACACTATTTCTGTCTCAACACACTGCTAGTGGCAACAAACGAAAGGTAAGGCACAGTGATGCATTCCTGTACTTGCGAACGATTCACCCCACAACCCGCAGGAAGCACATCCAGGAATTCATCGACAAGTTCCGTTTCAATGCGAAGCGTGCTGCGATGGTGCAGTCGCGTATTAAGATGATGGAAAAGATGGACTTGATCGACGCAGTTGAGTCTGAGAGCATCTTCAGATTCAAGTTCACCGACCCGGAGCCGGTGCAGAACCCGTTCATGCAGATCCTCGACGTGTCCTTCGGGTACAAAGCAAACAGCGTCCTCTTCAAAGACGTCAACTTCGCACTCGGCACGGAGAGCCGTATCGCCCTGGTCGGCCCGAACGGTGCCGGAAAGTCTACGTTCATGAATGTCATTGGTGGGGACCTTGAGCCGCTTGACGGCCGAGTCATCCGTAACCAAAAGGCGCGGATCGCGCGTTTCACGCAGCATCACATCGACACGCTGAACTTGCAGCAAACCCCGATCGAACACATGATGACCCGATTCCCAGCTGCGGACAAGGACAAGCTGCGTGCCCACCTTGGCTCCATGGGCTTATCTGGTGAAAAAGCTCTGCAGCCCATCTATACACTGTCTGGTGGTCAGAAGTCTCGGATCTCTTTCGCCATCCTGACCTACACAAACCCGCACATGCTGCTTCTCGACGAGCCGACGAACCATTTGGACATCGACACGGTGGATGCATTGATCATGGCTCTCCAGTCCTTCAAGGGCGGTGTTCTGCTGATTTCCCACGACGAGCATCTTATCACCTCGGTTTGCGAAGAGCTGTGGGTTTGCGGGAACAACCAGCTCAAGTATGCTCGTCTTCCTTTCCTCATTTGCTGAATTCAGCTGCAAAGAAGTCGCGTGCAGCAAAAAAGTTGGCGGCCCTCTTGGGGGAAGGGGGGCGATCTCTGAGAGTTCGTGGACCCTGCTTAGCAAGTACCATAGTGCCAGCTGAAACACGCTCACATCGTAGGACCCAAATTTAGGACCGATTTTCTGGACTGAAATGACCGGGATGATTGCAAGTACTGGCTCGGTTCGACAGCAAGCTCGGGGAGGTGTCGCCTGCTGTAAGTGTTGGGCAAGGTCTCGACCGAGATGGATATAAATTAGATTGGGAAAGCGAAGAACCTGCGGCGATAGGCTGCGAATTGCGTCTCCGGGTGACCGTTGGTACATGGGCTCTTAGAACAAGCAAGGGCTATGTGGGTGTGGGTTGTTATTTGGTGTACAGTTTCATTATTAGTAATTGCTATCCATGTCCGGGACTGTTTGTAAGTACATATCCGTGGGGCCCCCACGTTCTGCACGCCGAGCGCTGGGATCTTTTTAGTAGAGACCACGTGGATTAGCAATGCTAATGTTGAGCAGTTTTGTGCTTCGGCCTCACGAGCCCGCCGGATCGTTCGCGTTCAGGCTTCCCTCGCTGCGCTCACTGCCAACACGAACCGAACACAGGAAGTTCCCGGGAGATTTCCACGCGTACAAGAAGTCGCTGAAGGTGAAGTTCTGAGGCAGCTGCGTGCAGGCGCCGCCGGGCTTGCGTTTTTGCGTCATCCGTGGAAGGCGGATGGAAAACATAGCGGGGTCAGCCGAGCGCCTGCGTGCTCTATCACATACCAGGTGCAGGCTGACCCACGGCGGAAGTGGACAAAGCCGCAGGGGCATTGGCCTGCCTTGTGGCCGACGTCCGTAACCCGTCCTTTCGTGCCCTTCCGGCGAAACGAGGAGCCGAAACGATCGGAGCTGGAGCTGCGTCCTCGCGCCGGGGACGCTGCTGCCGCTGTCACTCTTCCGACTCACAGCACGAAAGGATATAGCTGGCGGTCCTCTTAAAGGGAAGGGGGGCGGTCGCTCAGAGTTCGTGGACCCTGCTTAGGAAGTACCATAGTGCCAGCTGAAACACGCCCACATCGTAGGACGCAAATTTCGGACCGATTTTCTGAACTGAAATGACCGGGATGATTGCGAGTAACACGACTGCAACGAAAGGCTCGCGGCTGGGCTCGGGTCGCGAGGCGGGCCGACCGGCGGCGGAGGGAAAAAAAAAAAAAAAAAAAACGCCGGCACAGGCAACTGACTGAGCGAATTTCGCCGGAAACCCCAAAAAGAACTGCCCGGCGAACGGCGAGAAGCCGCGGGGAACTGCGCGACTCGGTCGCTTTTGATTTTCTTTTCGCGAGACAACCAATTTCCGCTTCCCTGGAGGTAGTGTGTGTTGCAAAAATGTATGCCTGAGCGATGAGCGAATTAACACCACATTGAAACATCATCAGTTTCGTGTCCGTGCTTAACATGGAGACCCCAGACTCAAAGACATGCCAGGTGAAACGGAGAGAACTTACTGATAGAGGTCCAAACTCGGCCTGCTCAAAAAGAAGACGGCAAGCAGCGAGCCAACCAGCTAGCTCCTGTCTCTCGTTGCACCGTCTGCACCAAAGCAAGAAGTGCACTAAACTGAACGTACGCACAATCCGTGTGTGGTTGGTTTGTTGTCCGCGCTATGAAACAGACGCAGTATGCTGTGTGGCTCGGTTCGATGGCTTCGTTCGATGAAGAAGTGGTCTGAGATGTTTCGTGACCAAGCTAGGAAGCCTCTGCAAGTCTTAGCTTTAATTGGCAAGCGTTGACTCAACGCCATCCGAGTTCTTGTTGGCTATGCGCGCTAGCACCATCAAGCCGCGGTGTTACCCTCGGTCTTTCGCTGAACGAATATGAAACTGCGCACGTAAAGCGGTCGTCGCTGTCTCTTTCCGTCGTTGCCCTAGCTTCACGGGTTTTTGTCAAGCATGCCTGTCCTACCTAAGAGGTGGTACACCTCTGCTGGGTGTACGTGGAGGTAATTGCGCGTTGTGTACCAGTACCTGAAACGTTCCTGGAGGACACATATACTTTCACTCTATATAAGGGAAGATAGGCGCCTGGACACAATGCATTATGACCCTGACGGAGAACCGATGGTGAGAGAGAACTTTGGCGCAATGTGTGGCGCGAAGAAATGAGGAAGGCCTACAGGACCTGCGCCGCGCCTCGACTTTTGCAGCCTTTTCTCGTGTTAAGGGCGCACGGGGGGTTGGCGAGAGAGTTGAAGAACAATACCTTGGCCGAGCTTTCGACTTTTGCGGCCTTTTCTCGTGTTAAGGGCACACCGGCGCACGCGCGCTTGTCTGGTGTCAGGGAATGGCGTGGAGAGTCGAAGACTATTTTGGGGCATTTGTGTGGCGCGAAGAATGGACAAACGCTCAGGGCGATGTGCGCGCCGACAACGCGTTCAGAACCTGCGCCGCGCTACCGACTTTTGCAGCCTTTTCTCGTGTTAAGGGCACAGAGCTTGTCTGGTGTCAGGGAGGGCGGTGCGCGCGCCGACAACGCGTTCAGAACCTGCGCCGACTTTTTCAGCCTTTTCTCGTGTTAAGGGCAGAGCTTGTCTGGTGTCGTGCGCACGCCGACAACGCGTTCAGAACCTGCGCCGCGCTACCGACTTTTTCAGCCTTTTCTCGTGTTAAGGGCACAGAGCTTGTCTGGTGTCGTGCGCACGCCGACAACGCGTTCAGAACCTGCGCCGCGCTACCGACTTTTTCAGCCTTTTCTCGTGTTAAGGGCACAGAGCTTGTCTGGTGTCAGGGAGGGCGGTGCGCGCGCCGACAACGCGTTCAGAACCTGCGCCGCGCTACTGACTTCTGCAACCTTTTCTCGTGTTAAGGGCACAGAGCTTGTCTGGTGTCGTGCGCGCGCCGACAACGCGTTCAGAACCTGCGCCGACTTTTTCAGCCTTTCTCGTGTTAAGGGCACAGAGCTTGTCTGGTGTCGTGCGCACGCCGACAACGCGTTCAGAACCTGCGCCGCGCTACCGACTTTTTCAGCCTTTTCTCGTGTTAAGGGCACAGAGCTTGTCTGGTGTCAGGGAGGGCGGTGCGCGCGCCGACAACGCGTTCAGAACCTGCGCCGCGCTACTGACTTCTGCAACCTTTTCTCGTGTTAAGGGCACAGAGCTTGTCTGGTGTCGTGCGCGCGCCGACAACGCGTTCAGAACCTGCGCCGACTTTTTCAGCCTTTCTCGTGTTAAGGGCACAGAGCTTGTCTGGTGTCGTGCGCACGCCGACAACGCGTTCAGAACCTGCGCCGCGCTACCGACTTTTGCAGCCTTTTCTCGTGTTAAGGGCACAGAGCTTGTCTGTTGTCAGGGAGGGCGGTGCGCGCGCCGACAACGCGTTTAGAACCTGCGCCGCGCTACCGACTTTTGCAGCCTTTTCTCGTGTTAAGGGCACAGAGCTTGTCTGTTGTCAGGGAGGGCGGTGCGCGCGCCGACAACGCGTTCAGAACCTGCGCCGCGCTACTGACTTCTGCAGCCTTTTCTCGTGTTAAGGGCACAGAGCTTGTCTGGTGTCGTGCGCGCGCCGACAACGCGTTCAGAACCTGCGCCGACTTTTTCAGCCTTTTCTCGTGTTAAGGGCACAGAGCTTGTCTGGTGTCGTGCGCACGCCGACAACGCGTTCAGAACCTGCGCCGCGCTACTGACTTCTGCAGCCTTTTCTCGTGTTAAGGGCACAGAGCTTGTCTGGTGTCGTGCGCACGCCGACAACGCGTTCAGAACCTGCGCCGCGCTACCGACTTTTGCAGCCTTTTCTCGTGTTAAGGGCACAGAGCTTGTCTGGTGTCAGGGAGGGCGGTGCCGCGCGCCGACAACGCGTTCAGGACCTGCGCCACGCTTTTCGGCTTTCGCAGCTTTTTCTCGTGCCAAGTACACACCGGCGCCCGCGCGCTTGTCCCCGTGCCTTTTTCCGCGTCGTCACCCCTCCGTCGTAGGTCCCGTCGTGTCCTCTTTTGTTTCCCTTTTTTTCGCGCGCCGATTCCCTTCGTTTTTTCCCCCAGGCGCATCATACCGTACCGCCTGCCCCCCGGACGGGCAGGAAAGAAAGAAAGAACGGAAAGAAGAAAAAAAAAAACGCGAAAATAAGAGAGAGAAAGCGGTCGTCATTACCCGGCGTGGGTCACTTGTGTCTTCTTTTTCCGGAGTCTCTGCTCTTCGTATTGTCTGACGCGAACTGCCCAGAAGAAAGGGAGAAGTAAGACCACGTCTTTGTAACTGATAGCACTAGCGCAAGGGAATGTTGAGTGACTGCCTTAACCCGGGGAAACGAGCTTGGGCGAGGTCATCTACCAAAACCTGATTTTTCTTTGAACCAACCACGCCCTGAAGGCTGTGTGAAGTCCTCCCCCGGCACGTACAAACGAACTTGGACTACGCTACTTCGTCGCTAGCAAGGCAGCGCTCGCTGATGAGGCGCGTGGGATTCTTCCGCCAGTGCTGTCGTGATGCTGTTGCGTGTGCAGTTGTTGCAATATTTCCGAACCTGTCTTTAGAGCCAGCGGCTTTATTAGGCTCAAGCCTAATAGAGACACCCATGGCACAAGCCCCGGCGGAGGGACATTTTTGAACCTTTTCCATTGTAGTCAGGTCGCACACTGGATGCGCAAGCTTAGGTCTGCAGCCAGGTCTGCTTCGTCCATCGAACCATCTAGATGCTGGTTCACTCCGAAGTTCCCCTCAAGATAGCTGGATCCAAAACAGGAGATGCGCCTAGGTACACGACGTACACCCCGGACTCCCACTCCCTCAATGCGGGAGTGGCACGCCCTCAATGCGGAGTGGCCACGCACACTCGAGAGATGTACGGCACACACCCGCACGTGCATTGCTCTTACCACACCAATTTATACGATACCAGAAAGGAACCCTTTCGACGATGGTCACCCGGAGACTTTACACAAGCAGAACGAAAGCGCCTGTCTTTTCCTTTTTGAGCCAGCGGCTTTATTAGGCTCAGGTGCATATTTCCGAACCTGTCTTTTGAGCCAGCGGCTTTATTAGGCTCAAGCCTAATAGAGACACCCATGGCACAAGCCCCGGCGGAGGGACATTTTTGAACCTTTTCCATTTTAGTCAGGTCGCACACTGGATGCGCAAGCTTAGGTCTGCAGCCAGGAGGGCTCGCTTCGCCCATCGAATTGAACCATTTAGATGCTGGTTCACTCGGAAGTTTTCCCTCAGGATAGCTGGAGCTAAAACAGGAATTGCGCCCAGGTACAGCGGACCTCCCAGAGACTTTAAACCCCCGGATCTCTAAGTGAACTTACACTCTAAAAACTAAAGCGAACCGTCTAATAAAACGATCAACCGGCGCGCAGGAGCAGACCGAAAGCGCCTGTCTTTTCCTATTCGACACAAAGGTCGTGAAAATTTTTGCGGAAGCCCACCATCATTGCAACAAACCACAGTGTGAAAAGGGGAGGGGTAGTGACGGTCTTGCCGGACCGAGGACGAAAAAAGACACGGGAAAAAAGAACGAAACAAAACGGAGAGGAGGGGGACTCTACGAAGGGCGAAAGAAAACGGGGGGAAAAAAGCAAAAAGTAACACAAAAACAATAATCTAAAAGAACCCGATAAACTAAAAGGCAAAAAGAAGAAGGTTAAACCAGTCTGTGCTTTTCGTTAGTAGCGCGCCGTAGCTTTCAGGCTTCGACACAGAAAAGGTGTTTGTTGCTGCCAGCCCGGTACGCACGAGGCGGCGATTGAAGGCCGACCTGCGCGGGTGGGGGGGCCAGCTCCGCTGGTTCCCCGCACGAACGCAATTTCTTCGGCCGAAAACACCATCAAAGCCACACACTGACGGTTCTTCTCCCCACGCAAGAACTCAGCTTCTCTTTTTTTCTTTCTCTCTTTTTTGTTGCTCAACCCTGTGTTTTCTTCTTTTTTGTGAGGGCGTGACACGTCGTCCGACTCCTTGTTTTCTTTTTCTTCTTTTTTGTTTCCTCCCCGCTCTCTCTCGAAAGTGGGCAAGTACTGCGGGAGGCAGCCAACACGATCCTTTGAGTTCCGCCCCCCCTCCGCAATCACGGAAGACGGCAGCGAAAGGAATCTAACCCCCTCGGTCTTCTTCTCGATTTTCTTTCCGCTTTGTCGGCGGAGCGAGCGCCGAAAGGCTCTTTCCTCCGCCGCGCAGTCCCTGGAGCTGAAAACAGGCATCTCAACCGTTTTGCGGGATTTGCACTTTTCTCGCGGAATACCGATTACCGGCCCAGCGTGCACCCGTTTTCGTCGTCGTGGAAACGGGGAGCTTAAACGCTGACACCTGTCTTCTGCAGAAAAACAAAAGAGTCGACGGTGCTCCGGCGTTTAAACCTGGGGTTCAGGAGACTGAAAGGGTCTTACACACCGTTAAAAGCGCGCGACTGTCGAAAACACTCCCCCCGAGCCCTGCTTTTTCCCCTACCGCTGCTGGGTGGGGGTGCCAAAAAGCAGCAGTCAGCTACTGCCTGGCGAACACAGTAGCTCCCCCGCGGTGTGGGGCCTTCCTTCTTCCCCCTCTTCTCTTTTCACCCGTTCTGACACCACCCACGGCTACCTTCCATCCCGTGCAGAAGACAAGAAAGGGTGTGCTTTTCTTACACGCGGTCGAAGGCTTCGCCGCTTCTAAAAAAGAAAAAAGAAAAAGAGAATAAAGAGAAGCGCCCCACGACACTGATACGAAAAAAAAAAAAGGAAAGGGAACAGATAAAATATCAAAAAAAAAAAAAAAAGAAAAAAAAACACGAAACCACCAACCGACAAATTTTCAAGCGAACTTTAACTCTAAAAAAAATCAAAAGAGATAGCAAGCGGTGTGAGAGCAGGGAAGGTACTCAGGCATCCCTCATTTATATAGCAGAAACAAAAAAAGACAAGATACGAAGAACGTATTGAGCGACAGCGAGAGAAAGAGAGAACAAGTCAACTTCGTGAACGAAGTGAAAGAAGTTTGTATCGACAAACTCATACTGAAGGAAAAACCTGGCGTCTGAGGGGTGGACCTGTTGGTCAAGTACGAAACTCAAAGACCACAGCAATTCACCTCCCGGTTCGAATAGCCGCGAGGTAAGACGTTCAGAGAAAGAGAGAGAGAGTTTGCCACGCCTTAGCAGTCCCAGGGCCCGGTCCCACCCTCCTGTCATTTCTTCGTGTTCTCGTTGTCATCGCTATCGCGCTGACTTTGCGAGAGAGGAATAGAGGTAAAGAAAGAAGCACAGCAGTTGTAGAGGCAGACCTCACGCAGCCCGCCCCGCCTAGCAGGCATCAAAAGAGAGCGAAATGGCCAGCCCGTTGGGGGGTCCCGTTTCGTTCACACCCGGATACTACCCGCAGACCGTCGGATCGGTCTTCCCCGCCCAACAAGGGAGCTATCCGCAAAGTGTCATCGTGTCCCAGGCTGCGCCCCCGTTCGCGGGTTCTGCACCCATGGCGGGCGTCGTGGCGCAGGCGCCGCAGCAGAGCGGATACTTTGCTCAACCACAAATTGCGTATGCGCAACAGCCGCAGATGCAGGGATACGTACAGCAACCGACGACGTACTATGTGCAGCAACCGGGTCCGTACCAGGCGCCTGCAATGCAGTACGTCCAGGTCCAAGGTCAGCCGCAGTATCAATACGTGTCGGCGCCGCGGACGACGGCTTACTATGCCCCGCAGCAAGTTGCACAGCCAGCGGGTCCCCAGTACCAATACGCTCCGGCCACTCAGCAGGTCTCGCAACCGCCGCAGCAGATGCAGCCGCAGCAATTGCAGCAGATGCAGCCGCAGCAGCAGCCTCCGCGGCAGCAGCAGCAGCAGCAGCAGCACCCGCAACAACAGCCACAGCAGCAACAGCCGCATCAGCACCAACAGCAACCACAGCGGCAGCAGCAACAACAGCCACAGCAACAGCAACAACAACGACAACATCCACAGCAGCAACAGCCACAACAACAACAACAACAGCAGCAGCAACAACAGCAGCAACAACAACAACAGCAGCAGCAACAACAGCAGCAACAACAGCAGCAACAACAACAGCAGCAACAACGACAACACCCACAGCAACAACAGCAACAACAGCCACAGCCACAACAACAGCAGCAACAGCATCACCCGCAACAACAACAGCAGCCGCAACCGCAGAATCAATACCGTCAACAACTGGCGCCTCCACAGCAGCAACAAGCACCCGCGCAGCAGTACTCCCCTGCCCAACAACAACAGCAACAGCAGCAAAACCCCCAACAACAGCAACAGCAGCAGCAACCACAGCAGCAACAGCAGCAGCAACCACAACAACAACAACCGCACCAACAGCAACACCAGCACCAGCAACAGCAGCAGCAAGGACCCCCGCCGCAGTACTCGACCGTCCCGCCGCAGCAGCGCGAAGTCGACGGCACATACGTGCCCTACTCCCCGCAGCAGCAGGCCCAGCCGGCTCCGGCGCACCACCGCCGGCTCCAGCCCCAGCCCCTCGACGTCAACGGCAAGCATCAGCCGTATGCGGAGCTTCCCGACCCCGAGTCTCAGCCATACGACTCGCCCGAGTACCAGTACGCGGCTCAGCCCTCGCAGCAACAACACCAAGGGGGCTACTGCACAGCACCGGCGCACGAGAAGTCCAGAGCCACACCACCCACCACCCAGGACCAGTCTCAAGCGCAAGTGCAATCACACGTGAAGTACGTGCGGCGGGACCCTTATGACAAGCCGTTCAAAGAGCAAGAAGCGCTGAAGCCGCCGCCCAGCCCGCAGCAGGAAACCATCACGTTCGACCACGAGCAGCACCAGGTATACTCCCTCAAACGCGCGGAGCCCGCGTTCGACGACAAGCACTACCACGATCCGGAAGCAAGCATCCCGAACTCGCAAGGCCAGACCTCCGACCACCAGTCGTCGCTGGGCTACGACCAACAGCAGCACCCGGCTTCCCTCCCCACGTTCCAGGACGCGCATCAAGTCCCCGCGGCTCAGCCGGCGCAGCTCAACCCGTACACCCAGCCGCCGCTGCAATACGTGCGGCAGCCCGCGGCGCGGCAATACGCGCAGAGTCCCCAGAGCACGTCTCTGCCTCCTCCGCAGCACAAGGTCGAAACCGAAAGCCGCTGCCAATGAAAAGGGCGCACGACGGTTCGAAACAAGGTGTGCTTTTACATAAGCGCCAGCTTGAAAGGAAATGCTCGACGATGCTGCCCGACGAAGAACAGAAGGGATCCCAAGTGCTGTAACCACGTGTTGAACGGACGTGAGGTCATGCGGGTCTACCCTTACACGACAAATCACACAAATACAACAGGTCAAAGTCCTGAGTGAGAAAACAACACACGGTGGTGTAAGCGAAGAACAAATCAGATAGCGCTTGTATTGTGTTTGCCCCCTTACCTCTATATTTCCTCCCTTCCATTCGGAGTCGAAGCAGCTACGTCGAGTATTTCTTGAATGGAAAGGGATTCGTCTAAGAGCTGGTCAGGAACGCGTCACTCACTCGTCGCCAGCAACACGGAAGCTGCGCCTAAGTCGAAGATGCATGGGCTATCATGGGACCTTCGTGTTTTTCTTGCTAGCACGAGTCGCTCGGTTTGGGAATGCTGAGCAAATCGGCAGGTATCCCTCTGCTAAGGCTAAATATCACCCCAGGAACGATTTGCTTGGGATTTCTGGTGCAATTTCTCGTGCTTCTGAAGAGTCGGAGGCACTTTCAAAGGGTGCTGACTTGCGCGCATTTAGCCGCGATCTCACGTTCATCCTTCGAGCTATAAAAATGATCGACAATTGATTTCATCGCGGCGATCACCATCGCGACTGGGTTTCTGGTGACAAGTCGACGAAGCGGCTGCAGCAATCAAATCGACACAGGCGGCTGCAAGTGTGCTTCGCAGTGGCAGAATGGCCGTTGGGGCCTGATTCCCGGTGAGTACAACATAGACTACAGCTTCGTAGTAATCAGCCGGGACACGGAGCCGGTACCTCCTGTCTCCCGCAAGATGCACCGCGGTGTCGTGATAGTCTGAGGTTAGTATGCGGAGAATCTGCGGCGATAGTCTGCATGAGTCACTCAGGAGACGACTTCTTTGCACGAAGTGAGTCGTGCTTCAGGAGTGCCGTGACGTGGAGCGACATGAGAACGTTGAACCTCCGGTGACAGAGACGCCTCTTCGCCCTGATCCTTTGACCCGTCTTCGGCATTGTGGCACGTGTCGGTGCTACCTCTAATGAGGCGGTGAGTGGGCCACGCACTGCCATGGCCACCGGTGTCCTGCTGTCACGACGAACTGATGTGCGATCGCTCGGACACCTTCGGCAGCGGAAAGCACTCGATTCATTCCGCGTCGCCATACCTGTTTACCAGAATTGGCCCACTCGAATTTGACTCGCATTCAACAAGCTTGAATGAAGTATGGGCTGCGGTGGTTGCTTGCAGCAATTCCTGACCCGCGACCGTTGTTCGTTAAAAGCAGTCTTCACAGACAGCCGTGCGTGGTCCAGGCACCCGTGGGGTGATCGTGAGGGAGATGGCGGCGGGGGATGGATAAATGACGCGGCGGTCAAGGGGTAGTTCTGAGGTCGCAATGCACCGAATCCGTGCTGGTAATCTGCCTTCGCACGCCTGGTAGCAACGGCTGGCAATTCGATGCAGTTCCAGGGGACAGGGGCGAGAGGACACACATAATGAGGCAATAGATGGCAACAGCAACAACAAGCCGGCGCGCGACCAGGGATCCATCCCTTCGTGCGAGAACGTAAAGCAGGGGATTGCCAGGTTAACGTGACGGGCGTCTCCGCTCAGATTCCAACAACCTGCGCAGCAACCGCTACGTTCGGCGCCAAGCGATCCGTTCTTTATTCTGCTTCTCTTTCTCCTCCTCCTTCTTTTTCTTTTGTATAAGCACCTGCTTTGTAGGAATGCTTGAGGAGACTGCCAGTTGCGATAGATCAAAGGAGGTAAATGTGCTGTAGCCCACACGAAACACAGGTAAATCTGGGTTTAGTGGCGGGCGTAAGCGTTCAACAAAAAAGACCCACTTTGTAGTTGTATTGTTTTCTCCCCCTCTAGCCTCCTTCGAAATGAGCACAAGGCAGTCCCTCGAGTATTTCTTCTTCTTTTATTACAATTTGAGCCATTGCGTGAGCTCTGGCCACGATCAATTGCAACCCGGCTCGGCTTCAGGGCAGGCGGTCAACGACAGGGTTGTACAGCTCCTCTACGTTTGGCCACCCCAGCATATTGACCACATGTTGAGCTCGTCACTCGCACAACCGCGGCTCATACAAAACTAATGATGATGATGATAAGCGGTCCCCGTTCGACTTGTGTGTGAGGCGGGGGGGGGGGGGTTTGTCCTTTGTGCTGTTAGAGCAGGGTCTGGGCAGTGTGTTTTTCATTGAACGCAGAGCCTGATCGTTTTTTATGTAGAGCTGAATTCAGGACCTGTGCACACCAATGCCATGCCGCCTGCTTCGGTGGATACTGCCCTGGCGGCTTCAATCCAAGCGGTGTCTCGTGTACCTACTGGAGAGGTCTACTCAGCCGGAAAGGCTGCAGAGAGCATCCGAAGCCCGATTAGGTATCCAGCACCGTTCCCGGCCCCACGAGTCCCACCTCGCAGGATTGCACGCGTCAGGATAGCCGCACGAAGCGCCGGACGAGGCGTCGGCATAGGAGAGGTCTCCGACGAGCCACGCCATCTGCAGCGGATCCTGACTTTGTGTCATGCCGTCGTAGACGTGGTCAACTGTCATCGATGAATTGACGGTCTGCCCAAGATCGCCCATGAGCGCAAACGAGACCCATCTTGCACTGCACCACGCTTACCAGGTGCACCACGTTGCGGCTGTGTTTTTAGTGACAAGTCGACACAATGGCAAAAGAAATGTCGACCCCCCAGTATTGCAATGGACTTTCAGCAGGGGCTGAAATAGCTTTACAAATCCCCGTGGCCGTCGAAAAACAAGCCTTGTATTCTTCATTTCTTTCCGTCTAAGCAAGTTCTTTTCGTTTCTGTCTCTCTCCTTTACAGAATCAGAAGAAGTTGATCTACACTGCTGACGCATAGTGTTGGAGTCGTTTCGTCGGAATCTGGGGCTTTTCATGAGGGAGCTTTTTGACAGCCCCCGGAAAAGCGCTACGCTCTACTTTTTCTGAGGCTTTTTGGAACCGACTGGTGTTGGATTGGTTCGTACAAGGCAGGTGCCATCGATGACGAACCGCGAAACAAAGTGTTGCCACAGACACGACTGGTCCGATCGGACTGCGTCAATGAAATGGAAGAGTTGGATTGAATCGTGCCAGAAACGTGGCTGGGCGCGTTCGGATGTGTTTGCCGAAGCGAGCTTCGGCACCTTCTTCTCCTACGGCGAGTGAACAGGGCAGAGCCCAAGCCAGAACCGGTGTTCTACGGATATCCGGAATGTGGCGCAAGCTGCTTGGGGACACAAGTGGCGTCGAGGTAAGTCTCCTGGAATGGGGTATCCACAGAGGGTGAGAGTCCCGTATTTCCTCGACGAGCCATGTTAACTCCTTGCTAGCACGAGTCGCTCAGTTTGGGAATGCTGAGCTAATCGGCATGGTAGTGTCGGTGATGCTGCACCACCAGCTGCCGAAGGCCTTCGAGGTGGTCCGTACCAAACCAGCAGTGTGTCCCGTGTACGCGTTTCCACCTGTTTGGAGTTCCGTGGGTCATGTAGGTGTACACATATTGAGTTCCACGCATCGAGTTGTAGCTTCGTGGCAGGTACACCTGGCGTACCGTAGGTTCTTGCTTTCAAGCTAACCCACGAGCGCTCCAGGTTGAGTGGGGGGGGGGTCACACACGCACTCACACACCGTGGACTCACCTTCGCCAAAAAGGGGTGCCACGACGAACCGGGTGCCCGACACACCCCATCGACTTTCGGACGGAAGCCCGATGGCCCAGGTTGTATCCGCCAAGCTGGCAAAAAAAAAGTATAAAAAAAAAAAATGCAACAACTGAAAGAACCGGAATGAAAGAGGAAGAAGAAGTGGGCGGGGGAATCGAAAAAAAGGAAGCAGCCTTTCATCAGACCACCCCCCTGCAGCGTCTTCGGAAGCCGAAAGGCAGTCTCCCTTGCCTTTCGCATGGGGTGGCTAGCATGTGCTTTGCTGTGGTCCTCAAGACTGCTGCATGCACCTTGTGGGTGTGTACAGACAACCCGCTATTCATCCACACGACCCAGCAGGGATGTGATACATGAGCTCGTGGTCAGATCCCAGGATGGGGTGCCGTATCGGTGTATCCTCGACTCTTTGGGCCGCAGTCTGGGAGTCCGCGTATCTGAACGGCGGAGTCCGCTGGAGTAGTGACGATGATCCGACTCCATCCGACCGCATGAGGGCATGCACCTGGAGCACGACACGACCGAAGATGAGTAAGGCGGGCCATCGCTCCTGAAAGACCCCTGTTTTGCCGGAAAAAGGGGGCCCCCCAGAAGCCCGAGACTCGAAACCTACCACTCGGGTGGTCCTAAAATGCTCCGGAAATGCAGAACAAGGGGTCGGATGCTCGTCTAGGCTGAAATAACGGGTGCAGAATGCGAAAGCAAAAAGCGAAGTCACCTACAGATATTCCGCATTCTGGCACCCTGGGCAGCCGTGACGTAGTCAATCACAGCCAGGGAAAGCATGGCCTAACGATCCTTTGGGCTCGCTTCATGTTCAAGGGATGAAGCCGGAGGTGACAGAAAAATTACCACAGGGATAACTGGCTTGTGGCAGCAAGCGTTCATAGCGACGTTGCTTTTTGATCCTTCGATGTCGGCTCTTCCTAACCTAGACAAGCAGAATTGGGAAGGCACAACTTTCCCACGATGTAGTGCCCGCCTTACATTGTTACATTGTGGCTAGAACCTTTTTTTTTTTTTTTGCGATTCCCCCGCGAGACGAGCTCACCCGCCGGCCAGAGCGCCTCCAACTCCGGTGCCGCCACTCACTGTAGCAGAGCCGCAACCTGCAGCGCGCCTCCGGAGCGACTTACGCCCGCCGTAGCAGCACGAAGAGAAGTGAGGAGACCGGAAACTCCCCGGAGAGATGGTCCCTGCACTCTAACTCGTCTCTCTCTCTTTTTTTTTACGATAGCCAGACCCACAATAGCCACAATGTATTCAGTGTATTGTGGGTACACTTTGTGGCTATTCTGACCACATGTGTGGGAAAGTCGTGGCACAGTACTGCACCAACACACAACACACAACACACAACGCACAGTCCTCAACTGCTCCCCCACTTGTTGCCGTCGACGCAACCCGCCGGGTACTTCTTTGTGGAAGCGTCGAGGAATGGCGAAGAAAAGGAAAGAATTCCAACAGCAACACACAACAATGCTCCCCCCAATCCTACAACACGAACGATTTAATGTAACGGCGCCGCGCGCATGCACACACTCAACTCAGGAAACACGGACAACAAACAATTGATGCATATTTATTTTGAGGTACGAACAACCTTACAGGTTGCCCTACTTGTATCGTGAAGGCAAAAAAGACGTAGGCAGCGTGTTTTGGTGATTGGTCAGGATTCCCAAGAAATTAATAACAACAGAGTAAAAATCGGGTGGGAAATCCATCAACAAAGCACAAACAAAACGAAAGCGCCTGTCATTTTTGTTTTTAGCCACATGCAATGTGTGAGGAAACTGAACCGCCCAAGTAGGACGTTCTGATCATGATCATTTGCCAAATTTGCCACCTGAAACCACGTCCAGGATTTAAGCTCAGCGTAGTGCGGTCAACGAAAACTCCAGTTTCCCTTTTCTACTTTCTCCTACTCTCGCGGTGTACGGTTTTTGTTTTTAGCCACATGCAACATGCAATGTGTGAGGAAACTGAACCGCCCAAGTAGGACCTTCTGATCATGATCACTTGCAAAATTTGCCACCTGAAACCACGTCCAGGATTTGGGCTCAGGGTAGTGCGGTCAACGAAAGCGTCTCCTTTCGAATCCCAATCGATGGGACCCTGTCGCAGACAGAGTGTTTTCAATATTGCGGCCCCGGCAGCACCTCCTGACTTTATCTCACGCGCCA
Organism: Diplonema papillatum; assembly: GCA_030068145.1. Lineage (NCBI taxonomy): Eukaryota > Euglenozoa > Diplonemea > Diplonemida > Diplonemidae > Diplonema > Diplonema papillatum. The sequence continues at coordinate 250,944 of JAPJBO010000036.1, read as the reverse complement.
TTGCAAGATGGTGACCCTTTCCCTCGTTTTCCTTCTTCTCGTGTAGCGAAATTCCTCTTCACGTTCTATAAAGAATTAGCGATACCTCAGTCTGCGCTGTATCACGGGGTGTTTGGTAGCTGTTGCTCAACATAGTACGTGCTAATCCAAGTGTTTCACGTACTTAAAAGAACTCAATGCTCAACAAACATCGCGTGGACGGCGTCAATGCTTTGCTTGCTTCGGCCGACACCATATTGCGCACATAACCGATAAATGAATACGCCAAATACACGAGGAACTGCCTTGTCTTATTGCTTTTCCCGGGGATTTCGGCGGAAGCTAGAGAGGCGACGACAATACAACTACAAGGTGGGTCCTTTTGTTGCATCGGAACCGCATTCGGCAGGTGAGAAACACGAAATTCTTCGACAGCGCGCTCTCGTTTTTGAGAAGTGAGGAGTGCCCTCACTTTTTGGGGGTCGTAGAAAACCCTGGCCGGGTGACTTCTAAATGTGATGTAGCCCACACGGAAACACAGGTAAATTGGGTTCAGTGGCTGTCAGCATCAAACATACGTGCATGGTGGAAGATACGTGCTGACACATGAATAATTTCTCCCAGGAATTGGTGGTGAGAAATGGCTGTTTACAGAGAACTGTACTTTTGCTCTGTAGCAGCACCGCTTTCAGATGTCTTCAAGTCCAGTACCATGCTGGTGACACTAACCGAATGTGGAGGTTCGCGGGCAGCGACCTAATTACCGTCCGGGTGATGAGATCCTGCTCCGGGATTAATTGTGCAAGTGCTTCGTGTAACTAGTGAATCGTGTTCGTTCGATGTTTCGTGCGAGTTATCGCTGCTTGCCGCCACGGATTTGGTCCGCATGTGTGCGCTGGGATGAAGACTTCATGAAGTTCAAAACGAAAAGGGACCCCAGGAAAGCTATCGGTAGTAGGGATGCGATCGGAGGACAGCCCCTCCAAAAAGCTGAAGAGTCAACGGAATGATCGATGCATCAATCCATTAGGCTGTAGTAGTCCCCCTCGGAACCCCCTTCGTCGGGCAGCTACATTACACCCTTAGACTTACGGGCGAGCTGTGCTTTTTAGGCTCAACCCAAGCCGAAAAAGACGTGCTCGTCGGCATACAGCAAAAGACAAACCAAGGCTGTCCAACCTTTCGTCCGTTTCATCACCGCGATTGGCCCACTGCGTCCTCCTTCAAGTCCCTGTGGTCTTAATAAGGAAGACGTAACAAGGATCTGCCCATTTTCATTGCTTCGTGTCGAAGACAAACGCGCGTGGGAGGCCCAAGACCGCATTTTTAGCAAATGTGATCCTGGTGTCGGTTACGCCAGTACATTAGTTGCAACCTTGAACCCTGAAGTGAAAGTGTGCACACAAATATGTTCACACCCCCATCATACGCAGACTCCTAGCCTCAACCGGAGACTCTAAATGACCAGCATCAGGACCGAGACAGAACGGTCTGCATTTGCCGGGGGGGCCGCCGCCCCCCAGTAAGTGCAAAGGCAAAAAGAAAAGGCGAAGCAGGAGGTCTGCACCCCGCCGGCTGCTACTTTATGAGACGATTTTTAGAAGCATCTCCGCTATGTCCTTTTTCTTTCTAGATAGGCCGCCAGTCAATAAGCGCCAGCTTGAAAGGAAATGCTCGACGAAGCTGCCAGACAAAGAACGAAAGAAGGGATCCCAAGTGCTGTAACTTCCAAACATGTCCTGAACGTATATGCGAGGTAGATCATACGGGTCTACCCCTACACGACAAGACACACAAACACAGCAGGGATGATAGTCCTGAGTGGAAAAACATGGTGGTGAAAGCGAAAACGGAGAAGAACAAATAAGCTTGTGATTGTTTTGTATTTCCCCCTCTACCCTACATTTCCTCCTTCCATCCGGAGTCAAAGCAGCTACGTCGAGTATTTCTGATAAGCACCTGCAGGCTGCAGGGTTCCCGTGCAGAAAGCGATTCAACAGGCGGCCTTCTTGTTCGACCGCTGCGCCAAGAGAACAGTGGGGCTCTCTGAGACAGCCCCCAAAATCCTGATGCTGAAGGTGTGACACCTGCTCAACATCCATCGTTTTGTAAGGGGTTGGTATTCTTCCCGACCGGCCAACCGCGAAGCCGGTTGGCCGGCTTGAAGGCTAGCAGGTACGGGCTGCTGGGAAAAACCCCGCTCCTGCATTGGCGGAGACACGATTTAGGAATGTTCAATAAACCGACGACAGAGACGAATATATCGCGTCGAATGCGCAAGGATCGGATCTGACAGAACCTCTGACTTTCTGACAGGATTCGTCCGCGCTTCCTGCGCTTGTTGTGTTGCCGACGCCGTGCACAAAAGGTGAACATCTGTTTTTTGGACCTGCTCCATCACAAGTTCCACCCCCCAACACGCCGCTCGCCGCCACCCGTGTGGTGCCACAACAGGACACCCGAGCGGGGGTGTATACTTCGTACCGACGTTTTTTCACGTAAGCACGGCCATTCGAAGCGTTTGACAAACTATGTAAGCCTGTTCTCAGGCGCACAACCAAACAAGTCCATCGACATGGGCCAAGTTGGCGCGGTGGGACGCGTCTCTCAGTGATGTGCTCGCTGCACGGTTTGGATAATCTTACTCTTAGTCGTGAAGTGCCAGCAAACGGTGTTCTGACACTGGGGTCAGATTACGTATGAAGTTACTTATCGAGAAAAGCTGACTTTTCGTCGCTGCTGTGAAACGTGCCAAAGCTGCATGTCTGCATCAAGACGGTGAAAGGGTTGCGGTTGGTTGACTCCCCCCTACCCCGGCAGGCTGGTTAATAAGAAAGGTGTCATCAGCCCGGAGCCTTCGGGCTTGGCTCGGGCTTGACTGGGGCCATTTTCACTGTAGCAACCCCACGGCTCCCAAGGCGGGCTCCCAAGGAGAGTCAGCGAAAAAGAAGCTTTTTTTAAAAGTTCCGGAACGACCTAGGATCCGCAGTTCGCAAGCCGTTTGGTACCACTTTGGGGATTCCAGGGGATATTGGACCATTTGCGATCAACTTGAGAGAATCTGCCCTGCCCGGAGGCTTTCGGCTGATTCTTGACGTGGCCGCTGGAGCCGGCAACGAGAGCGCCTGGCGTGCATCATCTCCGGCAGCAGAGTCCGAGTGTACAACGCGACGAGACCGCCCTGGTGGACGAGCTGCACTTCGGACACGACGCAAACGGTCGCCAACTGGCACGCAGGCCGGGAGCACGCCCCCCCTTCCTCTGTGGTTAATAAGGGTCCGACACCAGCCCGGAGCCCGGAAGCTCCAGAAAACACTGTTTTTTATCAACCAGCCTGCCCGCACCCCTCATTATTGGCACCTTACGTGTTTTTTTTTTGTTTTGTTTTTTTTCTTTGGTTTTCTTGGTGTTTTGGTTTTTTTTTTTTTTTTTTTTTTTTTTTGGGATAATTAGCTTATAGCCACCAAGAAACTTTTTATTTAGCTTATAGCCACAAAAAACTTTTTATTTAGCTTATAGCCAGGAGGGCCTGAAACTTTTTATTTAGCTTATAGCCACAAAAAACTTTTTTATCAGCTTCGAGCCACATTTTGCAAAATTTTGGTCATTTTTCTGAGTTGGCAAAATTTTTGGCCGAAATTTTGGTCGAATTTTTGGTCAAATTTTGGTCGATTTGTTTTGGTCAAAATTTTGGCCGAGATTTGTCAAAATTTTCGGTCGTTTTTTTGGTCGATTTTTTTTTGGTCAAAATTTTGGCCGAATTTTGGGTCAATTTTTTTGGTCGACGATTAGACCCCAATCCCTGAGAACACACCCATGGCGGATTCGAACCATTTACCCAGCCATTGACTGTGACAACTGTGTGATTTGGATTCGAACTCAAGTTTCCAATTTCAAGTTGCAAGTTTTAAGGTCTCGTTTACTTGGACCCCCTTTCTGCCGATTTGCGACTGCCGACTTGCGGCGCAACACTTTGGCAACCATTGCGTTGTTAACTCTCTTGACCTCCAACAACCTTCTTCGTCAGCGAGTTCGTGGCGGTGTTCGTGACAGGGACTATCAGATTCCTGCAACCCGGCGGCATCTGGACGGCCGTAGTGGGAGCAAGGGGTGCAACACGCTAAAAGACTGGAAGTACCGGGCATAAATGTTGCGAGCATACGGGTGCTGAAAGAGAAACCGGGAAACATGATACATAGCTCGCAGAGTTCAGACCAGGGTACTTTTCGATGACACTCTCTTTAACGCAAACGGCGGCAAGCTCTTTGTGGACGATTTTTCAAGTCGGTTCTTATGTAGCCTTCGGGCGTAAACACACGTGGGTGACCCTATCTAGACTGTTTCGAGTATCAGACTCCAAAAATTCAAGCAATGATAAGATGATACGACTGTTTCGAGTGATGAGATGATAATGCTGCAAATAGGTGTGGCCACTCCAGTAGCTGGCACAGCACGGCAAAGGGTTTTCTGGGTTCGAATTCCGTGTGTGATTTTTCTCAGATTGGCTAACAATTGACCAATTTTTTTGACCAAAATTTTTGACCGATTTTTTTTGATCAAATTTTTTGACCAAAAAATTTTGACCCAAAAATTTTGACCAAAAATTTTGGCCAATTTTTTGACCAAAAATTTTTGACCAAAAATTTCGACTAAGTTTTCACCAGGTGGCTATAAGCTAAAAAAAAAGTTTCAGGACCTCCTGGCTATAAGCTAAATAAAAAGTTTTTTGTGGCTATAAGCTAAATAAAAAGTTTTTTGTGGCTATAAGCTAAATAAAAAGATTTGAAAGTGCTAAAAGCTAATTAAAAAGTTTTACTTTAGGTGGCTATAAGCTAAATAAAAAGTTAGCAGGTGGCTATTAGATAAAAAGCCCTTTTTTTTTTTTTTTTTTTGCTCTGGGAAATCGTGTTTTCTTGGCACCACTCGTCAGTTGCCACCTTAGCAACCTGGAAGAGAAAAAGGCGGGCGCCAAACCATGAGTGCACGCCGACGCAACAGATGCGGGTCGAGCTGAGATGAGGCCAACTGCGATCTCGGCCTCGTCACAGAACACAAGCCTTTCGCGGCCGAAATTGGACAGTCAGGATTGCCGGAGGGCGGGTCCCCATGGGAAAAAACAAAACAAGACCTGCCCCCTGCGTCTGCTGTCTCCGGTTTGAACAGCAGGTTCGATGCTACTGCCTTTACTAGTGTCCTGCTGCGTTCGTGTTGCGTTCGTGACTCAAGTGCTATCCTGATGGGACGTGATCTGGTGAGGGAGAAGGTGACGCGGCGTTGGTAGATGCAGGGCATCTTAAACTTTCGAGTCGCAACAGAAAAGTACCTCCAGGCAGCCAGAAGCTTATTTTGGAGCCGCGCGGTGTCACCCGGAGCGCCTTGTTTTTTACGAGAACAAGTTTCGAGGACAGTGTTCGCTTTAAGGCCGGCGGCAGTTTTGATGCGTTACGGCCGGTGGCCGGCCTTAACGCGTCAAAACTATACCTCCGGGCAATTTCTTATTTCGAAAATTTTCAGGTGAGGCATTTTTCACCAGTTTCACCAGAGCTGATGCACACTGCCGGAGTTCTGGCTCAAGTTACACTGCCACCACTTCACTCGCCTTTGTGCCGCACCCTCGTACGAGGTCGACCCTCCATTTCTTACGCTAAGCGTGAGTTTGACATTGAGTTGGAGGCTAGCACTGTCCACTTGCGACTTGCCTCTCCAAACAATCTAGCCCACTTCAGTTTTCGGCGGCTTTCCTGTCCCCTGGTCAAGGCTGACTGCTTGTTCGAGCTTCACTGGATTTCTTGATCTCGCCGGTCTTGTTGAGTTAGTGGGGAGTCATTTGCATGCAAATGAGTACCAGACTATATATGAGTCGATGCCAAAGGGGGGGGGGGGGGAGTTTGGGCGGAAGAATCCCCGCATAGTTCACCAGGGTCTGACGGGTACTGAGGCCCCATACCCTTCCTAAAACATCATTCTGCGTTCAAATACGCCCTCAGAAGCCTCCGGAGAGCCTTCTATGATGTCCCAAATGCGATTTTGTGGGTTTTTAGGGGGTCCCCCCGTCTGCTGGCCGTAAACCGCCATAGAAGACACATATGCAACCTGATGCTGGGTCGCTCCTCGGAGCAAAATCTCGGCCTAAACACACGTTTTCGGCGTTCTCTATCATTCTCCAGGTGCATTCGACCCTCGGACTTCATAAATTATCTCGCTTACAGGTGTTCCGGGGTGTGCAAAAACAAGGCGAATGGACCCTACAGACCGTACCACGCCCTGCCTGTCTATACAGGCTTTGGGGTCGAATTGCGCCGCCTTGGCGCCATGTGCACCGTTTTGGTCTCGTTTGTGCTGCTTTGGGATCCACTAAGAACTCTGGTCTGATTTGCGGGACGCTTTGCTCGGTTTTGGTGCCCACTTTCACCGTTCAAAGTGCATCCAGTGGTGAAGACTTTGCGCCGAAGCTGGAGAGGAAGCGACCCAGTAGGCGCCACTTCACCGTGCAGGTGATACTGCCGACCATGGCGGGTGGTGTGCGCCACACAGTTTGTCTGACCAAGCTCACTGCACAGGAGCTTGCCACACATCCCTCGGGTCATGTGCCGCCTGTGCAAAGTCATCCAGCGAGAAGCACTTTGCAGCCATGGGTGAGAAAGGTGCCAGAAGGGAAGACATTGCCAGGGAAGCTCTGAAAGCCTGCCCTGAAAGCGGTGAAGCCTGCTTCAAAATCATGAAGTGAACGCGTCGTAGTCAACCGCTTCGACGACGATTGAGAACGGCTGATGATCGCCTGTTACTTAACGCTTGTCCTACTTCGTTCACCAAGCCTTGCAGAATCACCAGAATAGCATAACATGATGCAGGTAGAAGCCTGAACAGGCCTTAGAACAGTGAAAGTGGGCGCCAAAACCGAGGAAAGCGTCCCGCAAATCAGACCAGAGTTCTTAATGGACCCCAAAGCAGCACAACCGAAGCCCGAAACGGTGGATGTGGCGCCAAAGCCGGTGCAATTTGACCCCAAAGCCTGTATAGACAGGCAGGGCGTAGTTCGGTCTGTCCCCAATGCAGGGGGCCATTCTCCTTATCTTTGCACGTCCCGGAACACCTGTGAGTGAAAGAAACCACGAAGCCCGAGGGTCGAATGCGCCTGGAGAGTGCTAGAGAACGCCGAAAACGTGTGTTTGGGCTGGGATCTTGCACAGAGAAGCGACCCAGCTTCAGGTTGCATATGTTTCTACTATGGCGGTTTACGGCCAGCAGACGGGGGGACCCCCTAAATACCCACAAAATCGCATTTGGGACATCATAGAAGGCTCTCCGGAGGCTTCTGAGGGCGTATTTGAACGCAGAATGATGTTTTAGAAAGAGTATGGGGCCTCAGTACCCGTCAGACCCTGGTGAACTATGCGGGGATTTTTCCGCCCAAACCCCCCCCCCCCCCTTTTGGCATCGTACCATATGATCTAGCCGGCCAGTCACAGAGAGGCAGCGTGTTGGCGCCCCCTCTCTCAAGTGGGTACTACAAAGGTGAACACCGAGACCAACACAAGGGCGTGTGCAGTCCTGTGTGGCACGGACTTGGCCTGCATCAGTGAGAACTTGAAATGCATACCTGAGAGGTACCTAGGCTTGCATAGTCAAAGGCTAGCGTTACTTTGATAGCGTCGTCCGCAGGCGGTCGCGATGCGACAGACGATGCTGGCGTGCGGTGGCCCTTCCGGCAGCGGGCCGCGGGCCGCCGTTCCGTTACCGTCGGTGTCTGCGCGCAACGCTCCCAAAGGGTGGGGTCGCTGCCTTTCGCCCGCCGCGCTCGCACTGCCTGGATCTCTGCCATCAGGACCTGCACCGGCTCTACCAGCTGCCGGCGGCAGCAGGTCGGCAATACGCTAGGGCGACATGAGACTCCCGAGATGTGGGGCAGCAGGCGTCTGGCTGACGCCGCAGAATGGGAAGACACCAGCAGAAGAAGAGAGGGCCGAGCGGCCTCGGGTGTCGAGGAGCTCGGCAAGTTCTCTTGTCGTCGGCGTCACGATTCCGTGCACCCGTAGCAGGTTTGTCTTGTGCCGCCCGTTGGAGCATCCTCCGGCTTCATGCGTATGCGTGACTGACTTGGTCTGCAACATGCATCTGTGCTGTGTTAGATCGGCCATGTATGGGTTTCCGCAATGGATTTGTCATATTTGGCACTGCGAGCAACCCGGATTCCGAACTGGACATTTTGTAGACGTAGAGGCACCTATTGTCATATGTGTTTTTCCACAACTACGTGATGCATCTAATCCGACTCACATGAATTATGTTGCATTCCCGCGTGCAAGAACCCGGCGAGTCAAATGCAAGAATGGTTACGCGCGTCGTCGCCATAGCTCGTTTGTGCGGGGTCAAGTCTGTTATTACATATCATACAGAAGAAGGAAGAGAAGTGCCACTTGGGCAAGTGGCCTACCATTCTGGATCCCCACAGCGCATCGGTAGATCGGCTTCGTGCAAGGATGTACGCATTCAAAAATGGTTGGGCTGTGCCTTAGTTTGACAGTTATTGCTGCAGGGAACATTCTCTGAACAACGGCTGCACAAGAAAGTTAAACGAAGCCAACGGAAAGATTGCTTGTACGGAACTCTCACTCCCCCATCCCCCCCAGAGAGGTTTACACCCTGTACGGAAGAGCAAAAATGTTTTAGGGTTTGGTCAGTTGATGCTGATCGTTGTTGCTTCGTTTATCAGTGCAAAGCCCCAACTCCAAGGATGTTCTCCTTACAGTACGGCCGGTACTTCCGAGTATTTTCTGAATGACACGATAGCTTTCGTCTTGCTTTCAACAGCGGCCGCAACTTCATTTTTCTCGAATAGTCTTGCTTCAAGCTCTTCGGCGTTGCTTCCTTTGCCTATCATGCGAGACTCGTTTCAAGTGAAAAGCAGCTTATACTCGACACACAGAGCCCGCCTTTCTCTTTGATTCTGCATGCGACGTGGCGTTTGTGCGATTTGGCCTGTACGCGTTGAGGCTGCTAATGTTACTTTGCAGCTGTAACAAGTACGCTCTAAGGGCGCAGTTCGGATGAATGCCGAGAAAAGGACTGCCATCTTCCTTGTGAACAAAACATGTGAGCACACCAAAGGAGTGAGAACGTGCTGTGGTTTCGACAGCCGTTGTTGAGACGGCCACAAGGTCTGCGGGCGTGTGGCCTTCTCCCTGTCGTCGCTTCAAAGGCATCCCCCTGCGTGAGTCCCCTCCGGCTGCGAGGGTGTGTTGTTTCGCCTCTAGACAAAACCCCGCATTCGAAGCAGTGGGGCATTACCTTGCACAGTGATCCTCCCGTACCTCTTCACCGAAGGCCCGAAATACCAGTGGCGTCAGACACCGAAAGAGAAGAAAAGAGAATCCAGCGCCAGGCGCGGTGCAAGTTCGGAATAGGGTAGCGCAGAATCAGCAGGCCGTTGAGGCACGACTCGCCCACGCATTCCTAGAATCCTAGGTTCCTAAGGTGCAGGTCTCAACACGTAGAAAGCCGTTCGGTAGTGTGGTGAATTTAGGCCGTGTTCCCATTCACGCTCTCTGCGACTGACATGTGGAGCACGCAGGCAAGGTGGGTTGGGGTGGGGGCCACAATGAATGCGATCAACAGGAAGCTGATAAACCCGAAGGTGAAGGCGTTCTTCCAGCGACGAGATGTCGGCGTGATGGTGACCTTCGGCATCACAGCGGGAACCGTCGCCGTGTCGGGGTGCGTGGCGCACCGAATCATGAAGAGGCGGCTCGGCGAGGATTACCATAGGAACAGGCTCATCGACGAAACGGCGCACCACGTAGGCGTGTATTCCGCGTCACGATCCCAGTACTCTGCCACGAAGGACATGGCTGCGGGGATCTCGGGCACTGCCGTAGGCTTCGCTTTTGGTGCGTTCGGCCGCTGGATGTCGAGGATGTATCTCCGCCAGCACTGCTACACTCCGCTCCGCGAGTTGCTGCGGCTGCACACGAGCTTCTACATGCCGTGCGTGTTCCTGGCGTCGCTCGCCGGCTCGTGGTTGTCGATCCGGACGTCCACCGTGTTCTACGAATGGTACCCGCACCGCCTGGACAACTTGCACAAATTTCCGCAGACCAAGGTGCAGTTCACGTCGGACCGCCGCCCGTTTCTTCCAGACTACGTTGCTCCTCCTTCCGACGAGCGAGCTTCTGCAAGCTAACATCTCGCTTCTACTATGCTGCCTTGCGAATCTCAGAGCAATGCTATGACGTACATCGCATGTAGCTACACAGTAGGATGTCATGTTGAACTTGATATGAAGCAACAATCTGCGACGATAGTGTACAAGCCGCTACGACTACCTCTTTGCACGCGTCGTGTCGTGCCATCGGTAGCTTCTAGCCCCGCGTTCTGTTTGTCTCCGGTGGGCGCACGTCCGCTGTGAAGTCTGATGAGCCTGAGGATTCACTTGCACGCGTCGTGTCATGCTTCGGCTGAGTTCGTGGGCTGTCCACCTTTGGAGACGTGTGATACCATGTGCTGCTAGGAGGATGATCTCGTTGTCAAGATCCCGAGATTGGATCGAGTCCACCATCCTAGCACCTCAGAATGTGGGACCAACCACACACCACACTACGTAATATCTCCCCTCTCGATGTACCTACAAGGGCCGTCGATCGGGGCCTTCTTTGTCTTTGATGACGTCGTGTAGTTCGTTTCCGACCTGAGGCAATGAGAGCGGTACAAGTGTGTGGTGGAGCAGATGTGTTGTTTGAGGCGGAGCTGCTGGGGTTATTTCGGCTCATAGTCGCGATGTCCGCGTTCGTTTCGTGAAGAGACGGCTCAGCGAGGATTACTCCGCAGCAATGGATCTCGAAAACCTTCGGAACTGGGCGTCGAAGGATGGATAGTGTAAGCAGCTCCCCACAGTAGGCCACACTGGCCAGACAGAAGATCGGCTGCTGCCATCTCAGTGAAGGGGGTGCGGAGTTGCAGGCCTTTATTGGGTGGGACACAAACACAGCCAGGAATACATCGACTACACGTCGAAGGCAGCCGCCCAGGTAGCAGGGACGTTGCTTGGAACAGGACCGCCGCCAGACTTCTCTGCAAGGTCAGGTGCTTCAATGCCAGCCGTGGCAAGCATCGGGGTTTACAGCAGTACAGAGTAGTTGTCCATTGCGGAAACAGCCGCGGCACAGTATACGAAGATACGATCACATGTTTGCTGCTGGTGATTGGTGCACCACCGCCAGACTGCTACACACCCGCTGCGCCCGCTCCGTGAGTTGCATCTGTTACGTCCCGTGGATATTCCTGGCGTTGCCAGTGTCGGCTGTCCATCCGGACGCTCACTCCTTCACTGCAACGGTGCCGTCTTCAGGCGTAGGCGCGGCCATATCAGACCCCCGTGCGTTTCTTCTGGATGCGGCAGTCTTCTGCCCACCTCTTCGAAGAAGAACTGGTGCTGGCCCGAATCATGCATGAGAGACACAGTGTCCTGCCCAGACATTCTTCCCTCTTTCGGCGGGAGACCTTGTCCAAGCGTCGCGGCAGGCGCTTGGATCCTCTGCGCAGTCTTTTTGCACAGTCTTTTTACATAAGCGCCAGTTTGGAAGGAAATGCTCGACAAAATAACTGCCAGACAAAGAACCGAAGGGATCCCAAGTGCTGTAACTACCGAACCACGTGTTGAACGGACGTGAGGTCATGCGGGTCTGCCCCTACACGACAAATCACACAAACACAACAGGTCGAAAGTCCTGAGTGAGAAAACAACACACGGTGGTGTAAGCGAAGAACAAATAGTAGTAACCTATCTTCGCCCAGACCTGAACGCCCGTGCATGCTTCGTGGTGCGAGCGTGTCCTTTGGGTGCTGTGCACCTTTCAAATCTGACCCAAGCGTTTCCCCAGGAGTCTTGCTTAGTTATTGGGTTGTGTAGGGTACGGGTTGCGGGGGGCACAAGCCGAGAAGGACGCCCCGGAGGATACGAACACTTCAGACGAGACCACCGATCTGACCATTCTACCCGGACCAGGTTTGACTGGTCAGACGACTCACGCCGCTGTCTGCGGACTACTGGTCTGTTGATGATAGTCCGCCATGCCATCTTCCGCCCGCGATTCACCACAGAAGAGTTCCGCGTCGCAACCAGGACAGTGCTGTCGTTGAAGAACATCCAGGCTTGTGGTTCAGCGCTCGTGGGTGAAAACTGCAGAGTGGACGTGGGCATGTGCAAACCATCCCCCAGTGTTCTCGATTGGTGGCGCCTCGCAGTCCCACCGCGATACCTTCAAGACCAAGAAACAAAGAAAACGTACCTTCTGCTCTGACGGGATGCTTCCCTCTCTGCTGGTTTCCGTTTCCTTAACGGTTACATTGTGCGGTGAAAGTGACACGTTGGCTGTACTTCGCTTCAGACGTTACACACTCCTAGTCCTCGGGTGAGATGTGCGGCCTGTGAAAAGACTTCAGCTGTTGCATGGGGCCACACACACTTCCCCGTGCGAGCGAGTCTCGAAACAGGACTCAAAACTGTGACCCAGGTAGTGACTGCCGACCATGACGGGTGCTTGCACCAGGAGTTCGGAACAGCTAGTCAGGCCAAGCTCATTGCACAGAGAGAGCATGCCACATCCTCGGGTGAGATCTGCCGCCTGTGTAAAGACACTCAGCTGTTGCACGGGGCCGAAACCCCCGTGCAGCTAACACCGCAAGATGAAAACAGAAGTCTTGAGCCGAGTGCCGGATGGAGAAGCTGACAGCCTCCCACGCTCTATCCGTCCCCCGAAGGATCCCGCCCCACCCACCCTTTTCTCAATTCGAGAATACCGTCGCTTATAAGGGCCAATATATTACAGGCGCAAATAATACGGGGGGGAGGCCAATCGGGAGAAGGCACGAGCCGATTTCGGGCTCCCGTTTTGCTGCTGACTTTGCGGACGTCGCAGGCCGTCCCAGGGTGGCAAACACGCACGAGAAACAAGGCCCTGGCACCGTATTTTGACGGTGGAAGAGGCGGAGGTGGGCGGGGCGCGGCCGGCGGGTGGGGGGGGAGAGAGAGGGGTCTCATCTGCCAGCTAGGCAAGGCGAAGCTTTTGGGGGCAAGCGGTTGCGGCTTCGATGGGGTGCGGAGCTTCGAACGTCCAGTTGGAGGGAAGTGAATGCGAGTATGGCCCGGACGGCGAGCGACTGCACGAGTGGTGGGTGGCTGCAGAGGTGTATCCAGGAGCTGTGACGAAGGCGGGTGAGGTAGTGCCGGAACACGGCCCGTTCACGAACGAAAAGCACAAGACGCATCCCGACAGCATCCTCTTCTCCACCAACCCGATCGACCGCGACGGCAAGTGCACACAGCAGCCCGTATTCAAGTTCGAAGAAGCCATTTACTCCCGGGCGTTCTTCTCATACGCGTTGCCGAGCTACCCCGTGGGCTGGGCGCGGCTCGATCTCTCTAAAGACAAGCCTCACTACAACACAAAGAAGGTCAAGGAAAAGGAGCAGGCCATGCAGGCGCAGGGTTTGCAACTTGACTACTCGAAGCGCAAGAAGTACTTCCTGTACCCCGAGAGCATCAAGGAGATCGGCATTTTCTTGTGGATCAACGGGAAGCGGGTCGTCTGCGACGCTGCCGCCTCATGCGACTCTTGGGCCTGCGAGCCGATGGAAGGCGCCTTCTTCACCTTCACTCCGGATAGAGGATCTGTTTACGGAGGTCAAAACGGAGGTCCGTACAGCCTTTGAACCAAGCCACCCCACCCAACTTAACCTGCATCGAACATCCTCTGATACTGACAATGACAAGATTCTCCAGGAGGCAGCCAACAGTATTGCACTCTGGTTGATAAGGATAGTCCCTAGTGGGTGCTACCTGCTCAGCAACACAGGAATTCTGGTGGGTACTCGTTGAGCCCACAGAAAGTCCTTCGAGGAATCGCAAGTTAAGCACCTTCACACCCACACAGGACCTGAGACTTCCCTTGCCCTGTTTCTTCGACCGGCGGACTCGGACTTTGAGCGATACAGCGATCCCCGGTGGGCTCGTTTGCATCTCGAACTACTCAAGCTGTTCCTGCGAGCTGGCGACGGAACGCACGCGATGAAGTTGGAAGTATGTTTCCGCAGTACACAACCCCTGAGCACCGGTTTATTCGATGCACGGGGGAAAAAGCAACCCACCCCCCTGCACTTCCGCCAACCTTTCCGCCACAAGCTATGCCTGGACGAGTATTTACGCTGTACCGGAGACAGGGTGGAACCCATATCAGCTTGCCGACGACCCGCCACGAACGCACAACAAGAGCTTGCCGTTGCGATGGCTTGCACCGATGCACTGACAAGCACACACCCAGACTAATACAGTACAATTTCCACAGTGTTGACTTAGACCATATGCACATAGATACGGGCTGCATGGCAACCCCTGCTCAACATCCTCATCATCGCCGACGGACGACGTCATAAAGTAACACTAGCCCGTATACAGTGCTCGCTTGCCTTCATGGCACTTGCACTTTAGAGAACTCAATGCTTAACAACAACAAAAGTGCATGCTAATCCATGTGGTTCATGTACTCAAAAGAACTCAATGCTCAACATGTATGCACGTGGGGCGGCCCCGGGCCACATTCATCGCAATGTGTTCTTGGTGTCATCTTGCACACGTGTTAGACTCCTCCTTGGTCCGTGTTTCAAGGCGGGTAGTAGAAAATCGCTGTTTAACAAAGGCCTTTCGGCCGAGGGCTCCGTCATTCGAAAACACGACCACCAGGTTCGATATCGCTACGGCAACTGGAAGTTCGTTGCCTGGAACGAGCAGGACAGCAAGAACAGCAGCAAAGCCACGGCGTACAGGTATGCCTCCCGCGTGGTTCCAACCCGACTCGGGTTTTGCCGGCCGGTCACTATACAGTTGCGCTTCCGAATCAACCCGATCTCATATTGCCCCACCCAGACTGCACGGAGGACACGACTTCGCGGAAGCTTCCGCCGATACGATGCGCACACTAGTTTTTGATACCTTAAAGGATCCTTTACGACAATGGTCACCCGGAGACTCTTAAAAACCCCGCGGGTCTCTGAGTGAACTTACAACTCTGAACAAAACACTTCCGGAGGTTTTGTTCTTCCGCATGTAGCAGGGTTTCAACCTCTGGGAGGTTTTCCGGCATTACCCCTTTTTTCGTTGACTTCTGGGCGGGAGTGCGGCCTATGTATCACGGGGCTGGACCTGACCGTAACCTGCAGGTATTCCGACGAGGAGAGAGACCAGGAGGAAGCAGTCAGCGCAGCGGTAGCCAAAGGGGAGTTCAAGGTCGTTCTATCGAAGCTCGACTTAAAGACGCTGCCTGGCGAGATAGCAAAGATGGAGGGGGTATGTGTTTGCTGCCGCAACGCCTTACTTTAACCTCTCAAGTCATTTTCAGATCCAACCATGAAAACATCCGTCTTGAATCACACATTTAGAACGACCGGGACTTTTTTTGTTCGAGACATTGCAATGTGTTCCAAAAATGTAAGCCTGAGCAATGAGCGAACCAACACCAAACTGAAAATTCATGTCACTGTCACAGTTTACATGTCCGTGCTTCACATGGAGATCCCTAACTCAAGACATACCGGGTGAAAAAGAAGTGTGTGGATGCGTCAACGCAACAGTTTTTGAAAGGAAAGCGAAAGAGCGAGGCATATTTTTTGTATAAGATCGAAGATCTTAGAAGATTACTACTATTCCGACGAGAACTACACTTGTACCAAGGTTATTACCCCGTCGCTCCCGAGGGAAACACCGTGATTTTACCCCTCGCTTGCCCACCCTTGCCCATTTTTTTCTTCAAGTCCAGTGTCCTGAGGCGTCACGAAGAAGTTCGTGGCATACAAACGAGAATCTCTGCATGACCTTTCTACGTTTGTTACGCACCATCAATCTGGCATCACGCAGCAGCAAGGACGAGAGCAGCGAGTACGGAGCAGCAGCGAGACGGGTGAGGAGGAGAGTATTATTAGCCACATGCAATGTGTGAGGAAACTGAACCGCCCAAGTAGGACCTTCTGATCATGATCATTTGCCAAATTTGCCACCTGAAACCACGTCCAGGATTTGGGCTCAGGGTAGTGCGGTCAACGGAAAATTTCTACTACGAATCTAGGCTCCTGTATGCATACGACAGTGCAGTGTGACGAAGAAAGTGCGTCTTTAAGAAAAAGCTTCAGAATGATGTGACGCATAACAAAACTTGTGTTGTAAGTCCGCCCTGTTGTTGTAAGTGGCTATCAAGTTGAAACTGCGACGTTGTAGGTCGCTTGATGCCCTGCATTTTTAGCGGTTCTTTCGGAGAGACGGAAGAGGGTCTTTTTCTGTTGAATACTTACCTTCCCGGGGCACGAGACCCAGACTTCCCTATGTCTCGTCCTCGTTTGTGGGCCACCCACGTGTGTACCCAGCACCTGTGTTCCGCTGTGGCTTTTGCGGAACACGCCAGAGTTGGAGGTAAAGGCGCGTCATGCCACGTGTGCTTTTGTGGCATTTTGGATGTCGATGAGGCGTTTTACCCCCGAAGGCAGCGCTAGTTGGCCGAGCAAAACGTAGCACCGAAAAACACCCTCACTTCGTTTTTGTTTTGTGCGCGCCGGTTGGTCGTATTTGCCCTGTGTCGCTTTCACACCAGAACACGCTGCGTACGTCTTTTAAGCCTGCACAATACATTGCAGGGCAACCTGCATGATTGTTAGTACTAAGAAAGGAGTGGTTGGGCGCAACCTGTGGACACCGGGCTGACACACCTTCACCCCTCGCAGGTTTCGAAGCAAGCCAATGAAAAGGCCCTGACCTGAGGCCGCCGCTGGTTCACGCTGTCCTTTGGCCCGCAGCAGGTCTCCGGACGTATCAGCTGCTCTAAGACGCGGCGGGCTCCTGCATGATACACAACGCACTGGCAAATGAACTCATTAGTGAAATGACAAGTGAATTGACGAGTAGAGCCCCCCATTTGCAAATCACTTGCATTGCATATATCATTTCCAAGTGGTTTTTTAAGTGCTTTGTCTCCACGTAACACTTTTAGTCACTTGTAAAACGGCTTGTCGTTTCACTGTCAAGTATTTCTCACACAAGCAAAAGCCACAATAAACGCTAAAAAGCGTTTGACGTGTCATACCGGTGCGTCGTGCAGGGGGAACATCCTGGCCCACAAGCGGGCTTGACCGGGTCGGGAACCAGACCACTCCACCTGGGCCAACTCTAGCCGTTCGGCGTGTTGGAGAGGTCGAACCTCCACGGTCCGGTCAAAATGGTTGGGCGAACCACGATGTCCACGCATTTGGTCGTGCGAATGGCAGGTACGATGACTTGGGCACGTGTTTCACCACAAGGATACCGAACCTCATTGGCGGATCTCCTCCCCTCAGTAAGTTGGCGTCAACGTGGACACATTGGCCGTGCGGGAGTCGTCGGTTGACAACGTCAACATGTATTCGAAGGCTTGCAAGGATGAGGTCCATCCTCCGCGTTTTGGGGTATTCTTCCATGCTGCGGCGGCGGTTGCTTCCTTCTCCACCCCCTCCTTCCACGAATCACGCGGTGTCGAAGCGCTGCGCAGAGTGCGATCGGATGCCGGCAAAACGCAACACTTGCGTTTCTTTGTGCATCTTGGTTGGACCTTCTGCATCTATCAGCCGCATGACGAGTGCGTGATGCTCCCCCCCCAGCAATGGAGGACGCATGTCGGGGGGGGGGTGAGGTGAAGACCGCACTATCCAGGAAGTAAAGCTACGACGACAACACGCGCGCTAGTGTTACGCATCATGAACCGAGTTCGAGAGCCTTCCTGCAAAGTGGGTATTTTTTGGTTCCGCTGTGTTTCGTGTGGGCTAGAGCACATTTACCTCCAGCTGGCAGCCTCCTCAAGCATATCCTACAAAGTAGCTGCTGATACAAAAAGGGGATCGGAAGTCTCTTGAGCCTGCGGCATGGTGAGGATCGGGTGGTGGCAGGTTCTTCTCCTTGAATGCGGCAGTGCGTGCCGCGCCGGCGCAATGGTTACGCACTCCCTGCCATTTGTACACCGACGGTGCTTGCGAAAGGGCGTGTTTTTTGGCAACAAGTTCAGCTCCCAAAATTTTGGTCCGGGTACTTCGTGCAGGAACCCCGATACAGAACAAATTGGCCGTCAGGAAGGACTCTGCGGTTTGTCTCCCTCAGGAAACGTAAAGAGTTAAGAAAGAAAAAAGGAACTCCAAGAGAAAAAAAAAGAGGAAAAAAAAATATGAAAGCAATGCCCAACCGACGGGAAACAGTGCAACCTTGCCGGCCCCCGTGCGCTCCCAGACTTTGCCCCAACTCTAACAGAACCCCCAACTCCGCCTCACTGTCACCCGGGGGGGAGGGAATCGGAACACTACACAAAAAACTCGTGATTTCAGAGGTTTGTACTTTTTTGCAACAAGGCATCCACTGTGTGTGGTCGAAACTTCCCCCAATTTTATCCCCCTGCGGGATGTGTCTGGGATAATGCATGAGCCGCATTTCCGGCTCCAGCCGCCTTAAAGCCCCGAGTTTGGAGTACTGAGCTAGTCCACCCCTATTTCCTGAAACGGCGTCGAATTGCCTGCTGCTGACTAATACAGTGTATCAGCAGGAAGTGGCCCGGCTCAAGTACGCTGCCGAACGTGAACGGTTTGCAACCATCGGAGCTCTCCGTGGCTAAACTGGCTGGGATGACTCGGTTAGCTCCATTTTGTGACGCGCGGCCCACAAACACTGTTCAGACGCGGGTGCAAAGGTTGAGTTCAGCACTGGCGTTGTACTACCGTACGCGACACTGCGACTACGGTGGCTGGTCGTGTTGCACGTGGCTGTTGACGAACCGGGTCAACCGCCTGTAATGTGTCCATACAACCCAAGCTTGGCCAAGGGTTGTCCTGATCCCGATTTCTGGCCGGATTTTTCCTTTCCCCCCCCGTTGGTTTTAGTTCCGTGACATTCTGTTTTGGTTGTGCGCCCGTATGTAGTCTCTGTACAAGCTCGGTACGATACCCTGCCGACCGTCTCTTTTTAATATTGACAAGCGCGTTTGGTAAAATAACATAGGCCGAACAGGCTTGACAAATGGCACTCTGTCGCCAGGCCGCTACGGCTTCCTGAACACAGCGTGAATCCGCGAACCCAACGGAAAAAGCTACGTGCCTCAGTCCGTCACCGACTACTACTATTTTTCTGTGCAGTCGATCGCCACAGATTGTTGATGCATAACAAGTTCAAAACTAGGTTTTTTTTAACTTTTGAATGCGAAGCTTTTCCCGCAGACGTACCAACGCACTTTTAGAGTTACAGTTCCAGAAAGAAAGCGCAAGGGGAACCTCTAGTTTCAAATGCGGTATCTTTCTCAGCGAGTTGAACAAGTTCAAGCCAGAACCAACTTCTCCCACTCTTCTGTGAGCCAAGACACACACGCAAGCACACGTACTGTCACTACCGCAGATACGATACGCACACTAACATCCCGAATCCGCGGGGGGGGATGGCCGTGGAACCCTCCCCCGGGATGACGAAGGCCGGGGAGAGCCGGGGGCAGTGAAGTAACGAAGCCCGCGAACGGTGGGTGGTGACCCCTCCGAACAGCCTCCCTGGCCCTGGCCCACGCCTGATGCCGCAACCCCTTAACCCGGGCGGCGGCGCTTTGGCATGAGCCAGGAACCTCAAGGGGAGCAGCGCGAGAGGCATCATCCACGCTTCAAAGGCCCACACACTAACATCCCGAATCTCTCAGCGAACTTCCACTCTGGAAAAGGCGAAGCATCACTGAAATTCTTTCCGCCCCACTTCCTCCCTCCCCTTCTTCTCTGAGGCGGAGTAGAGGACGAAGAGTTACGGTGATAAAGCGTTCCTTTTTCTCTTGGCGCAGTATACGACCAACCCCAGCTCTATTTCTGCCGCGTTGAAAGTAATGTTCCCCGTCCGTGAAGATACTGTAAAACCCTTAACTCTAAAAAGAACATGAATCCACATGGTATGCCACATGTTACAGGACGGGTTCGCGTCAACTGCAGTGCCTAGGGCTCCTGACAGCTTGTATTGTATAGCTTCCAATGGGTCTCAGACACGACGACACAGCGTCGGTGCTTGCAGCCTACCTTGTGATTGGATGTGCAAGCTTTCTCTTTCCAGCTCATCATTCGTTGTTACAACGAAACAACAGTAGTCTTTCCAACTCCCACCCCCGGATGGGCCCCCTCACTGCTAAACATTAAACTAAGATTGCCCCCACGACCCCCCCCTCCACAAAAAGAGTTCGAACAGGGTATTGTGCGTGAAGCGGAACGAAAAACGGGTTCAAAACGCTGTGAACGGAGCAGTCAGCGGCAACGAGGCCAAACCTCGTTCGTTCTGGAAGCGGAGCTTTAGCGTTTGCAGCAGGAGGATCAACCGATTGGCTTCAACTGCTTGGCTTTGGCCGATCGTAATTGTTGCAGAGGGCGGGTGGACTGGCCACAGTCTGCGGAGGCAAGGATGCCCTGTACAAGGGCACATCAGATCACACCAGAAGGAAGCACCGAAAGGAGGGCTACTACTACCTCGGAACGAGCACAGCCAGAGGCACTTGCGCGAGAGTGTTTTGTTTCGGGTTCTTCCCGCCTCCTTTTGCGGTGTTGTGTGCGTTCACCGTTACCGCGATGGACCCGCATGAGTGAGAAATCAGTCATCGTTCATTTTTGGGCGGTCCGTCCGCTGACGCGAACGGGGAAAAGCAAAGGTATCGTGCAACTACTCAAAGAGAGAATGGAGGGACTCGATCGGCGCGCACCAGGAGCAGGTTCTCACTTCGACACTTCTACGGGATATCTGTTTTGATTTCTACAGCACAAGATTGCTCAGATCTGTGTTGCTCTTTCTGGTCTGAGCCACGGCTACCTAATGATTTTTAGCCACATGCAATGTGTGAGGAAACTGAACCGCCCAAGTAGGACCTTCTGATCATGATCAGCTAGGTATGTGAAGTGCCTGCGCGGAGCTGTGCCTGGGTCCGTTTTCGGAGCATTGGGTGTTCCATATCTGACCTGCTAGGCCATCCTGATGTGGATTGTGTAGAGGCCTTCGGGCTAGGTGAGGTAGTGGAGCTGGTTATTAAGAAAGGTGTTATCAGCCCGGAGCCCGGAACCTCGGGCTTGGCTAGGGCAATTTTCACTGCAGCAACCCCGCGGCTCGGGCGGGGGCTCCCCAGGGGAAGGCAGCGAAAAAAAGGATTCTTTTCAAGAGTGCCACGAATGACCTAGAATCCGCTCTTCGTTAAGATTTTGTAATCGACGGCCCGCAACGGGAGCTCCTGACTTGCTCCACCTCCGACGGCAGAGTCCGAGTGTACAACGCGACGAACACCTCTGGTGGACGAACTGCACTTCGGAACGTCGCAAACGGTCGTCAACTGGCACGCAGGCCAGGAGCGCGCCCCCCCTTCCTCTATGGTTAATAAGGGACTGGCACCACCCGGCCCGGAGCCCGGAAGCTCCCCGAAACACTGTTCTTTATCAACCAGCCTGCCTCGGACGCCCCCTCCACGACGTTACGGACAGGGCTTCGTTTGTGTGAGCCCCGGCAGAAGTGTAGTGAAGCCCATGCATCTGGTTTCGACAAAAAGAAAGGACCCATTTGTAGTTTGTATTGTTCCCCAGCCGCCCCCCCCCCCCCCCCCCCCCCCCCCCGATCCCCCTTCTCCCAGCCACCGTCACCGGGCGGCCCCTCCGAGTATGTTTTCTTTTTTACATAAGCGCCAGCTTGGAAGGAAATACTCGACAATAACTGCCAGACAAAGAACCGAAGGGATCCCAAGTGTTGCAACTACCGAACCACGTGTTGAACGGACGTGAGGTCTTGCGGGTCTACCCAAGACACACAAATACAACAGGTCGAAGTCCTGAGTGAGAAACAACACACGGTTGTGTAAGCGAAGAACAAATCAGCTTGTGGTTTATATCACCCATTCCACGAAAAAGTGTCACAGATTTCGGCTTTTTTCGGATTTCTGCCGAAGATTTCCATCTGCAGGTCCGAATGGTCGGTTTCGAGATTTTGAGGACACGTTTGAATCCGTTGAGGACAGGGCTTTCCGAATATTTGGTCGGATAAATTTTTTGACCGACCCCCCCCCCGAAAATGGAGGTCGGCACCCGAAAAAATGGGGTCCTGGAGATCGGTTTTTTTTCTCTCTGCATCCAGGAGGGGGTCAGATTTTGATCGCTGGGCTAGCTGGCAGCTTGCCCATAATCGCGCATCCCAGAACTACTCGAAAACCAAAAGATTTCCCAAAAAGACCTCGAAAATAATTTCCAGACGGCTGCTTTTCACACCGAAAAATCGCAAAAAAAAAAAAATCGGACCGGGGGAATCGAACCACGGCCTACAGGGGCCCAGGAGGGTGCGGTAACCGTTAGGCTATGTTGCCAAACCTCGGGCCAAAATTCGCTTTTAGCGCCTGCTCAGTTGGAATTCTTATCGGAAAGTGCGAGATCGTCATTTACTCGTTTCCAGTGTCCCAGGACGGTATTTCTGCCCTGGGAGCTTATTTCGCCCGGTTTGCGAAGAACTCAAAATGAGTCCAAAATTCTCACTCGGTAGTGAACAAAATATTTCTCCGCCGTTTTTTTAGCCCATGGTCCAGAGGTTACCACACCCACACAGGGGTTTGAGGGTCGGTGGTTCGATTCCCGCCGGAAATCGTTTTTTTGGGTTTTTGAAACAGCCCCAAAACCGACCTTTTGTCCATCTGCACGCCACGCGAGCTGATTGCTTGCCCATAATCGCCAGGGATAGCTCTTTCCATCCCAAAAAAAAATTCCCAAAAATTCCAAAATTTTGACCCAAAACGGGCTACTTTCCAGACGGAAAATCTGTGACACTTTTTCGTGGAATGGGTGATATTGTATTTGCCCCTCGCAAACCCGACCAATTTCCTCCCTTCCATTCGGAGTTAAAGCAGCTACGTCGAGTATTTCTTATGCCTCTGCACACGGTACAATGTTTTTGACTCGTACCGGCAAATGGAAAAACTGGAAAGCAGGTCAACCATTGGAGCCGTCAACCAAAAAGAAGAAAAAGAAACATGGGAAGGGGGGAATTAAAAAGTAAATCATTTCTGACCGCATGCAAAAAACTCCTGAACGGTAGAGACCGTACCTAGTAGGAATCAACAACCCTCTGGTGGGCTGGTCTGGCGCAAGCTGTCGTCAGGGAAAAGATAACGAAGCCTGATGAAGAGCGGTTCAGACGTAGCCGGTTCAGCATGAATAATGCTCGAACGACACCTTGAATTGAAAAAGCAACCGCCAGAAGGAAGAAACAGCGGAGCTATCTCCTTTTACTTGGGGGGATGGGACCCCGCACAAGAAGTCACCAACCTCGTCTAAGTAACACAAGCTTGACCACTTGGCCTACGCCATCGAGTGCGCAGATTACATGAATCGTGTCGGCAAGAACAAACACGACCCCATTGTTTTGAGTTGCACACGTGACACTACGTGTGGAAAAAACACCCAACATGTGGTCACACATGTTCGGCGTTATTAACATGCCGTGTGAAATCACTTGTTGATACAAAATACCACAAAAGTGGATCGTGTCCCGGTGTGCATTTGACGAGGCGCCCCCCTTTCTCTTTGACTGCCGTCGAGGTGTCCCTGCAAACGCTCGAGGAGAGGGCTCCGCCCGCGTCTTTGAATTAGAAGACGAGGCATTTGGCTACCTTAAGAGAATCAGTAGTTACTCCCGTCGGTTACCCGCGCTTGACCTGATCTCCCAGCGTTGACATTCAGGCCCTTGTCGACGCGTGCGTGAAAAAGGCCCGGACCGCGGAGCAAGGGGGCGGCGGGCAAGACGTTTTCTTAGCACTGACCCTGGCCCCGAAGTACTATCTGGTACCCGTTCTTCCAGTAGTCAGCCTCCTCCGTTGGTTTATCTTCGCCGTTTCTGCGATGGCTGAGTGCACACCTAAGCAGGCCTGCATCCTCGTGTTGTAGCCGTGTTGTGATAAAGCCTTGTGGGGGCCTGGTCAACCACTTCATCGCTACAGAGCACAAACCTTTCGCGACCCTGATTGGACAGTCGGGATTGCCTGGGGGCGGGTCTCCATGAACAAGAGAAAATACTCGAGGGACTGCCTTGTGCTCATTTCGAAGGAGGCTAGAGGGGGAGAAAACAATACAACTACAAAGTGGGTCTTTTTTGTTGAACGCTTACGCCCGCCACTAAACCCAGATTTACCTGTGTTTCGTGTGAGCTACAGCACATTTACCTCCTTTGATCTATCGCAACTGGCAGTCTCCTCAAGCATTTCCTACAAAGCAGGTGCTTATACAAAAAGTACAGCAAGACCTGCCCCCTGCGCCTGCCTCTTGTGTTGTGTAGCTTCTTTTAACTGTGAACCTAAGAGCTTGCCCCGGATCCTCAGTGGCAGAGAAAGAGAGAGAACACAACGCAAAAAAGATTCCGTGTCGGGAAGTTGGCTAGACTCGGACCGGGTTCCCTCCCTGGGGGGACAGGTCATTTTTTGTTTTCTCGTTGCCATCGCTATCGCGCTGACTTTCCGAGAGAGAGAGCAAGGGATCACGAACTAGCGATGCGCGGCTTGTCGGCGCAAACGGGAAAGCGAAGATTCCGATACCTTTTCGGATTATGAACTCGTGAGTAACTTCCAAGAACAGTTGCACCGAGAAGGGTTGCACCACGACGAAAGCGCGACAAAAGTGACCCCTCTGGAGTCACGTAGCGAAAAGCAGGCATAGTGTGGTACTCATTTGCATGCAAATGACTCCCCCACAAACGCAGCAAGAAGACGAACCAGTGAGAGAAGTTCTGACAAGTTTTATATCGAAGGGCGGACTTGACGTGCCGGGGGACGGGTCTGTTCAAGTACGAAACTCACCGAAACCCCCATAGGAGGTTCAGTGGCGGGCGTAAGCGTTCAACAAAAACGACCCACTTTTGCAGTTGTATTGCTTCGCCGCTTCTAGCCTCCTTCAAAACAAGCACAAGGCAGCTCCTCGAGTAAGTTACGGCAAGCACACCGAGGGCAGCATAATTTGAGGGCAGCAACGCGGCCGGTCCAAATAAGCCCAAGGTAAGATGTTCAGAGAAAGAGAAAAAGAGAAGCACGCGCCTGTCCTCATCTCCCCCCCGTGCAAACCCTCGTTTTTACGTTCAGTTTCTCTGAGCTCCATTTTTTCTCGCTCTCCGCGTTTTCCTTGCGTCCTCCTTCGTGAGTGTAGCTTCCCCGACACCTTTTTCCGCAGACTCAGCTCGTCCATACGCGAGGGTGTGCGGCTTCGTCGCTGACTCGCGTCTGCTGCGTCTACGAAAGCAGTACCCGGCGTCCGACTTGTAAACGCTTTATCGCTATAGTTACACGGGTTTCCATAAGTGTGGCACGGATGCTTGCCATCGCATGGCCGCAGTTTGCGCTCAGAAAAGGTGAACGAAGTAATGGTAATGCAGAATCAGACGTAGTAATAGTACGACACCAGTGTTTCGGGTCTGCCACGTTCAGCCACATGCACTGACAGGCAAGGTGTAAATAAATGAGTCATAGGCCACGGAACTGGTGCGCATCCTTCTTCGAGAGACTGAGATTGGAGAACGCTGCCGCAGTAGGTCTCAGCTCCCAGCCATTACATCAGTGCCGTCCTGGGCGGCTGAGCTCCCGAGTTTTTCGAGTTAGGCCTCCGCATTTGACGAATCCGTCCAATTATCCCCTTAGCGAACGAATGCCTGACCAATGGGCCAGAGCCACTCTCTGACGAAACGAAGCTGCGGCGTGGGAACTGCAGGGTCGGTTGTTTTCTCTCGTTCCCTCGGCGACCACGGGGCTGCATTGAAGGTGTAGTTTGCTTGCCCCGCAGGCCTCTCCTCCCCCCCCTCGAAATTAAAAGGGAGCCCGCACACAATCGCCGAAGATTGAGCGGAGAAACGAGCGCCGCCCGCGTTGCGCGGGGCGTGCGGGTAGACGGCTCGTGAACCATGGTGCGGGTGATGTCGATGGTCATCTGCTTCGGGGTGAACCGAGGGGTGCAGATGGTGTACAGATACCCGGCCCGGGGCGTCGGGCTGGACTTGTACGGCCGAGAAATCCCCGAAAGCGATGACTTCGACATGACACTAGGGGTCCGGTCCGACCACTTGAGCTTTCTCCTTTGTCCGCAGCAGATCCAAGACATCCCGGAGTCAGACATCATAACGGTCGAGTCCTTCAGCTTCCACATCCGGTATTTCCACATCCCGCTGGGGCCGATAAAACACTTGGCCATCGTCATCGCAGTGCAGACGTTCCATTCCGACGGGATGAAAGCCAGTTCGGACTTTTTAGACGCGTACGGCAACGCGATCGTGCGGGAGCAGAACCGGTGCGTGTATTTGCAGGACTCCGTCTTGGTGCTGAGCAACCGGCGCGACATGTGCGATGACGGGAAGGGAACCTGGTCCGCCGTGCACCAAGAAGTCCACAACTGCTCGCTCGTCGCCGAGCTGGTGAAGATCACGGACGTGATTCAAAGCGGCGGGAAGATCTGCCTGTTCGTGAACGACTGGCTGTACCTCGAGGCCACCCTGCCGACGAATCCGGGGCATTCTCCGTTCTCTTCGGACCAGGACCCGCTCTCGAGCAATGCCGTCGGAAACGGAACCGAGCACACTGCCAGCGGCACGACGCGCCACGAAGACCAGTACACGTACCTCATGATCCACCCGGACCTGCCGCAACCTTTGGAAAAGGAGCTGATCGACCAGGCCGCGGACATCGTGCGCGACGTGTCGCTCCCGGAGTGCCTCACTTTCCTGGCGACGCCGTATCCCTGCCCTGTGTCCGACTTCCGGCGGAAGATCGAGCGGAAGATCGCGAAGGTGCACCGCACCACCGCCGACCGGGTACACAGCTACCAGCGGAACCCGTACCGGTACGACGACTGGGCCGCGCAGCGGGACGACGGGGCCAAGTACTTGAAGCACAACACGTTCCAGCGGCTGCTGCACTTCCTCGTGCAGCGCGGGATCTCGCGGATCCTGCGCACGTACTACGTCTTCCACCCGCACGTGTTCCTGCAGTGCAGCGAGCGGGCCCGGCGCAAGGAAAAAGCGTCGGTTCGCAGCGCGCTGCCGGCGGACGAGTCCGGCTTGGGCCCGGCCGCCATGGGCATGGTCCTCCTCACGGCCTCGCGCGACGAGAGGGCAGCGACGAGCGGCTCGAGGCGGTGCTTGGTCGACAAGAACATCGCGTTTCTCGAATTCTTGGCCCGCTACAACCGGCTGGCGGCGACCTCGTTCAACGTTGTCGACCACTTGCGAAGGTGCATCGACTTCTTCGACGGGCAGACGCCGAAGGAAGAAATCCTGGCGCGGGTCCCGACGCTCACCCCGCACAACCTGGACGACCTCGTCGCCGTCTTCAACGAGTTCATCACCACCGTCGTTGCGTGAGCGGACGAATCCGGCTTGGGCCCACGGTCCTCCTCACCGCCTCGATGGCGACAAGCGGCTTGTTCGACAAGAACATCGCGTTCTTCGAATTCTTGGCCCGCTACAACCGGCTAGCGACTTCGTTCAACGCCGTCGACCACTTGTGACGGTGCATCGACATCTTCGACGGGCAGACGCCGAAGGAAGAAATCCTGGCGCGGGTCCCGACGCTCACAGTCGTTGCGTGAGGTGCACGAACCGTCGTTTCGAGTACATCCTTGGCTTCCTGAGACACAAAGCGTAAGCTTGGTCCTCACTGCCACCATCGTCAGACCCTTCGTTCCCCATAAAAGACACAAGAGGAAACGATCCTGCAACCCGAAACCTGTGCGTTCGGCTGTACTGCTACCGGTTTCCCGAACAAAAGTTCTTCTCAAGCGAACTTTCACTCTAAAAGCGCCAAGGCGTGGCGCACCTTGGGGCTTCGTAAGACACGAGCCCGTAGAGACGGTGGGCCGCAGTGCGCTGATTCCGACACGCATTGCATGCTGCTGTCAACCTCAAACGCTGCGACGCTAACTTCTTCTCTTCTTCGTGTTTTCCGTCTCACTTCTCGTCGATCGATGATCTACAAACACGACTCCCAACTTGCCGCACCTTTTGCCCTCGTTTTATTTACTACTCAGCTGAGCAGCACATTCGTACTAACCGGAACATTTCCGGAACAACGGTTGCACATGAAACAGAAAAACGAAAAGGGGTTAACCACAGACACGCAAAGAACAAAACTTCTGGAAGTGTTCTTTCGTGAAGTCATGTCCTCCGTGCAGTCGAAGGTGAGACGTCAACTAAATAGTGACCCAAACGGCCGACGGAAACCGCAGAACCGCCATGCATTTTTGTTCGTAAGTAGTGGCATCTAGTACCTAACCGGTCGCTTTGTGTGACTACACCAAGTGACGGTCCTTTCTTTCGTTCTTTTGTTTTACATAAGCGCCAGCTTGAAAGGAAATGCTCGACGATGCTGCCCGACACAGAACAGAAGGGATCCCAAGTGCTGGAACTAACTACCGAACCACGTGTTGAACGGACGTGAGGTCATGCGGGTCTACCCTTACACGACATATCACACAAACACAACAGGTCAAACTCCTGAGTGAGAAAGCAACACACGGTGGTGTAAGCGAAGAACAAATCAGATTGTGTTTGTATTGCCCCTCACCTCTATATTCCCACTTCCATTCGGAGTCGAAGCAGCTACGTCTATTATTTATGAACTTGTCAGATTAAACCAGATCTGCGGGTTGCCCAGCTTTTGTGAGCTTTTCTTCATTTTTCATTGAATCGCACCGAAAAGTCCAGAGCCGTTGGGGGGTCGGGAAAGTGGCTGCGGTCGTAAGCAGCGCAAGTTGATAAGATGGAGCGCAACGAGAAGAGAGCCAAGAAAGACAAAGAGCTCGCGAAGCAGCATGAGACAAAAGAGGAAAAGCACGCGCGCCGCCTCGCGAAAAAGACGAAGAAGGAAGCAATTCGGAAGAAGCACGAGACCTTGGTCGCCACCCACGGGTATGCAGCACTACTTCCAGGCTGTTTTGCGAGCTGAGAACCTTCCCCGGAAGGGGGAACACCACCAACAGGGTTTGTCGCATCAAAATGCTTGTCTGGTTGCACGGTATCCCAGTCCCCGCATGGAGCCTCCTCGCCGAGGAGACGGCTGCATTTAAAGGGTTCGTGTGACGTGGTCGACAGGGTGGGCATTTTCTGCGTTCAGCCAGACTTCAGTGACACGGAACAGCGACCTCACTTTGTCGTCCTTTTTGCTGCTTGACCTCGGTCCCAACTGCGTGTGCCTTCAGGGTACTAAGCCGTCCATCCCCTCATGGTAGACCGCGATTGAGCTCCAGGCAATTCTATGCAGTTCCAAGAATACCTGATAGACCGTGGTGTACCGTGATGCACCGTGTTACACAGCTGCAGGCAATTCAATGCCTACCAATCCGGCGAAAGGCAACACTCAGAGGTAACTGCCCTGCTGGGGCGGCGTGTGGTTGTGAACGACGCGGGAATTTTATGTTCTTTTTCGCTACCTCAAAAAGGGACTTGCGCCATGCATCTTGCGGGCAGGGCGCAGTTCTAGGGGATAGTATCGGTCGGCTTAGTTATTCAAGCGTGTGTCTACCGCTACCTCGTAAGGGGCACCGTCCAGGAGGTACGACGCAACACTACTGCATCGTAACAACGCAGGTATTCTAACGAAATAAACCCGTTCAACGACACGAATCTGGAGCAAGCCTTCCAATGGGGCAAGAAGGACGAGAGTGACAAGGCGGCCGGCAAAGCCGACGAGTCGGCGGCATCGTTTGAGGAGAAAAAGCGAGCGATCAACGCCGAATTGCACAAGGTGAAGCGGCGGAGAGAAGAGCGCGAAGAAGAGAAGCGGCTTTGGGACGATGAGAAAATGCGCATGATGGCGGACGCCGACGGTCTGACACTTGAGGAGTGGGAAGAGAGAGGCAACACCTTCGAGCTGGAGCAGGTCGTCCTTTCTTTCAAAATTTAAGCACAACTGAAAGCTGTGTTCTCGCAAAACAGAGCCTTCTTTTGGTTGAACCTTTGCGCTCGGCACTAACTTTGAGACTTGCAGTTTCGCGGCCTCTTCGTAGGAATTCCTACGAAGCAGGTGCACATTCAAAAGAAACGCGTGGTTTCGTTTTATTCTTTCGCGTTAGTTGTCAACAACTTGTTGTGTTGTTGAGGTTGTAAATCTTAAGCCGCCCGGCTGTCAGATAGAGCATGAAGGGAAACGGCTTCTCGGGAAGTCTAAAGCGTTGACAAGTGCAGGCAGCCCAAATTGAATTGCAACGGTGGGTCCTGCAGTATGCAAATACCCACGAACCAAGCCCGTAGTTTTTGGTCCTCAGGTCTATTTTGCGCCGTTCTCTTCATCGGAGCTGATCTCGAGCAAAAATTCGTCGAAAAAGGTCTGGTACTGTGGACCGGCTTCCAGGAGCCAGGATCACACTCTGTTCTTCTCTTTTTCTGGCACACGAGCGCTAAGAATAAATAATAACTCTTCGAACCCCGGACGAGACGTCTTAATAAACGGGCTTATAGGCTTCGGGCGGTTCAGTTTTCGCACACGTTTGCACAGTGCAGTCACATTACAGTCATTGAGGCATACACACACTGATGTCAGGAAACCTTTAAATCCCGAAACCTCAAGCGAACTTCAACTCCGATGCAAACAGATCATCATGCGGGCCGACAACCGGTTGAAGGAGCTGCGCATGAAGCCGGTGGACATCCTGGTGTTCACGCTGCGGATCGTGGCGGGGATGGAAAGCGTCGAGAAGCTCCGCGGAGACGTGCGCGAGGTGACACGCGTGGTGGAAGGGCTCTCCATCGCCGACCTGCGGGAGCTGAGCACCGATGTCCAAAACTTGATTCAGTACGACACGAGGTTCTCCGAGCACTGGCAGGCCATACTCGACGTCATCCGCTACGAGCTAGCGGAGCAGCTATCCGGGCCGGCCACGGCGGGTGTGCACTCTACGGTGCAGAGCGACGTGACCAAGCAGTTTGCCCGGAAGACGCTGGCGGAGCTTTTGGAGGCTGAAAAGCAAATCAAGACCCAGCTGCGGAACCCCGGGCCGGGGATCGACGTCGAGTTCTGGGACTCGCTCGCGAAGCAGCTCAACGTGTGGAAGTCGAAGGCGTTCCTGCAAGACTTCTTCAACAGCAACGCCGACAAGCTGGTCGAGGCGAAGCACTCGAAGCAGGCCGCGCGCAACACGGAATCGGGGCCGTCGCGTTCGACGACGCCGCCGCCGCAAACGGGGACTGCTAGTGCGAGCGCGAAGAGGAGGCTGTGCACCGAATGGAGTGACAGCGAGGACGAAGCCGAACCATGCACAGGCCTCAGCCCGCCGCTCGTCCCCCTTTCGGAATTGAGCGAGAAGGAGATCGAAGGGCTCACGGGCGAGCTAGACGACTTCCGAGACCTCATCGCCCGGCGGAACGCGAAGATCCCGCAAGCCGGCGCCGACGCCAGCAAGCAGCAGCAGGAGCGGCTGATGCAGCGGCAGGGCGAAAAACTTGACGAAAACGAGGAAATCTTCGACGACTCGGTCGGGACCAGCACGAGCTACTCGTGGCACGACAAGTACCGAGCCCGCAAGCCGCAGTACTTCAACAAGGTCCACACGGGGTTCGACTGGAACAGGTACAACAGCACGCACTACGACGTCGACAATCCACCGCCCAAAATGGTGCTTGGTTACAAGTTCAACATCTTTTACCCGGACCTCGTCAACCCGCACCAGCAGCCTGCGTACTACGTCGAGCCGACCGAAAAAGGGTGGAAGGACAACACGTGCATCCTCCGCTTCGCGGCGGGGGCTCCGTACGAGGACATCGCCTTCAAGATCGTCAACAAGGAGTGGGACAAGCACTGGCGCGCCGGGTTCAAGTGCACCTTCGATCGCGGCGTTCTGGCCCTACACTTTGCGTATGCACCTTTACAAGACTTGCGAGGGGGGGCCCAAAACCACATGCTTAGCATAGTTGTTCTTGGTGCCGATCTCATTAGTCACAACCTTATGTGGCCGAAGTTAACTACCCGCCGCCTAGCCTCAAGGGTCAACCGGAGACTCTAACAAACCGGACTTCAAACCGCGAAAAGTGCTAATACAGGACGGTGGTGTGCCCCGGATGCCGCTACACGGCATGAAGCCATTTCTTTGCAAAGTCTTCAACAAGCACCCCTGTCTTTATGTAAAGTAAATCCTCGAAACTGCCAGTTGCAAAGCTCGAAGTTGTGCGGTCGCAGTGTTCGCGGAACGCGGTACGCCGACGGCGCGACGCATGCTCGAAGCTGCGCCGCTGGAGATTCGCGCCCCGCTCCGCGCACACACAAGTTGGTTGGAGTTGGCTGTGCATTCGTCTCCTTTTTTTCTTCTTTTGTATGCGTTGGCAAACCGCAGCCCCACATCGGGGCAACAGTGAGTGCAGTTCAGTCTGTCACATCCACGCAGCCGCCAGCAGGGAGGCACCGCTGGTGCCGGCGACCCTACCGCATGCAAAAAACACAAACTTGCTTGAGCGCCTTCGGCGTGTCAAGTTGGAATCCTTACGTGGGTATGAGCGAACTCCTCATATCCACTCGCCAAAAGCAAGTTGGAGGGGTAAAGAAAACCGACAAACGCAAGCCCCACCGTTTGCCCCCTTTTTGTACTCCCTCCTTCGAATATCAAACACACACACTCAGGTTCGTGCGGTACCGATACAGAAGGTAAGAGTCCGGAGGGAGGCCCGCCCCCGTGGTGTGTTCGCTGGGTTCTTGTTTTTCGCCCGTTTCGGTATCGGGAGGCAGGTTTGCTGGCTTCTCAGCCCAAATTACAGGCATCGACCACAGCAGCGTAACCGCAGTTATAAAACGAAGAGGGAAGCGCGAAGCAACCAGCCCGGACGAACCAGCGAGATTCAAGACCAGGTTGACCAAAGAGAAGGAGGGGGACGCGACGCAGAGGCAGCAGTCTGGAACCTGGTGTGATGGGCCTTTCTTCGGCCCACGCACTCAAAGTTCGACTTATACGCGGCGTAACCGCAGCGTGCAAGTGTGGAGGCGGAGAGGTAACCCAGTGCCACAACCCTTCCGTAAGCCACACGTGATGCTTTTCTTGGGTCAATCCGTAGTTCGAACACTCAACACGTAAAGCTTGGCTCTTGTGTTGGCAGGCTTTCACCGGTACACTTTTGCTCCCTAGAAAGAGGTGTCACTGCTCACCTGCAGATCCGCGGCCGGATCCAGCTGTTTCCCGTTGACGCCCCGTGGCCAAAATAACCCAACGAACAAGTCCCGTGGTTTGACGAAGCTGGATGGCTACATCTACAGACAACCGCGTTTTGTGGTTCTGTGTCCGATGGGCGGAAGAAGAAGAAAAATACTCGAGGGACTGCCTTGTGCTCATTTCGAAGGAGGCTAGAGGGGGAGAAACCAATACAACTACAAGTGGGTCTTTTTTGTTGAACGCTTACGCCCGCCACTAAACCCAGATATACCTGTGTTTCGTGTGGGACAGCACATTTACCTCGTTTGATCTATCGCAACTGGCAGTCTCCTCAAGCATTTCCTACAAAGCAGGTGCTTATACAAAAACACTTTATTGGTACTGACTGATCCCCCCGCTCTTGCCACCTGGAAGAAGTCCTAGTTTCGGTGAGAGCAAAAACGCTCTGCTCGTGCCGAGATGCTTCTCCCTCCTTCACTGCGTCCCTAGCTGTGTCGATTCGTTTCCTAGCTCCCGCGTAGCAGAAGAGTCAATGAGGAGCACTGGAAGGGCCACTTGAGCCACTCCACCCCTATTTCCTGGAACTGCATCGAAGTGCCTGCTGCTGTCAGCAGGGGGTGGGCCGGCTCAAGGCCACTCGAACATCCAGGCAATCGTTCTTAAATGAAGAAAAGAAAGAAAGAAAAAGAAAAAGGCCGCTCCTGGTCCAGGAACGTGACGGTCAACCACAGCTTGCAAAGCTTGAGTCGGAGGCAGCACACAGTGCTACAACCCCGTCCGCTCTGCCCTGTGGCAGACCGTCTCGACGAGCTTGGTTCAGCGCGAGCGCCAAGCCCCAAGGTGCGCCACGCCTTGATGCTTTAGTTTAGGAATTCGGTAGCCACTTGACCCGTAGGCCCGTGGCTCTGCAGTACCGCCGAACACGTGAAGCTTGGCTCCCGTGTAGCAGGCTTTCCCTGCTAGCTGTCGCAGTCGATCACCAGAGAGTGGACCGGCTCGAGGCCACTCGAACATCCAGGCAATCATTCTTAAATGAACAAAAAGAAATGCGGGCAGCTAGCTTCTTCGGCCCGTTGTCATCTCATTGTGCATATTATGCACGACACCGAGAAAGAAATGAAAAGCTTTCATTGCACGCGTTTTTGAATGCACGAACGTCGGCGTCTGCACCCAATCAGTCGGTTTCCACTAGAAGAGCAGAGTGAGAAACCCAAAGGAGCGCCATCTTCCGTGGGGTTTGATGAGCAATCACTCGGAAACTTTGAGTCAGCTCTCGGTTCTTTCTGCGTCGCCGGTCTTGCTGCCAAATGAATCGACACCTTTTGCGGAATCTGATATGCGCTTAGATGCCTCATGTCTGCTATCAAGATCTTACGAGCCATCGCTCGGACACTGTAAGTCAGCACTCGTATCATCCCCATCCCAGGAGGACGCATGGAAAACGGAGATGCCGACAGTATCGTGCTGACTCTCCCCGCTCCCAACAATGCACTGCTAGCTACCACACAGCTGGTAGGTTCCACTGTCACGACATCATACTCTGTTCTCTGTCCCGTCTGCGGCCTCAGGTCCCACGCTCGAGTACAAGCCATGACGGTGCTTGCGAAATCACACATCACACCATTCGAAGCACGTTGGAGCTTGGTGCATTCCTCCTTCTTGTTACCATAGGTATAAGTTGGTGGGGACACGCAATTTTCCAGCACCGGTGGCACGACGATCGCGTCCTGCCGCCGACTCGACGTGAAGTGCCGCTGGAAGCGCGCAAGCTGCGAAGCAGTGGCTGGAAGGAGTTGTTCTGACCCCGCGTCGTTGACTGAACATGTGCCGAGGATAGCTACGAACGACAAATCGAGGGAGGCCGGCTCGTGTGTCTGGTCACCGGATACCTGCCAGGCGGTTCAACAATGCCCAAAGAAGCTGTTGGCACCCGAGTTCGCGCTGCGAGGGAAAAATTAAATCTGTATGTCGGGGGACCGTTTGTTATCCAGAACGCACCTTGCCGGGTACTTAGCTTTTTCTTTTTTGCTTGGGCAGTGCAATGGGCACCACACACGTGTTTGCACGGGCGCATTTCTTGGCGAAAAAGGAGGAAAGGATGTACGAAAGCGACCGCTTTATTGTTTGTTGTTGCCGCTCGTGCTCCGGTGCCTGTTCTTTTATGTATAAGCACCCGCTTCGTAAGAAATGCTTGAGGAGGCTGCCAGTTGCGATAGATCGGAGGTAAATGTGCTGTAGCCCACACGAAACACAGGTAAATCTGGGTTTAGTGGCGGGCGTAAGCGTGCAAAGCGTGGCACAGTGTTGGAGCGGGTGGACGCATAGCTACGGAATGCATACTTACATTCACACCGCAGGTCACCCGAAGATGCCGCGGAACGAGCTTCTGTTGTCCTCGATGTCTACGAACTCATAGAGAGCGGCAGTAGTGAGGTGTGCACCGTATATCGATGAAGGACGGGATAGGTGGATGATAAGTGTCCATGGCTCAAGGGACCGAAACAACGCGCAGATTGGTGAGCACACAGCCGTTCCAAGCACGTTCTTGCAGTCGAAAAAAAGAGGCACAACTTTCACACGAGAAACACTCAACAGCTGGAACACTGGGCACCCCTGCTGAGCAAAATCGCGCTAGCCACGTCAAGGCCGACATCCCGCCTCCTGTCCCCGACCGGGAAGCCAAAGGACGTCGTCGCTGGTAACTGCGGACCCCGGATCAAAGCCGTGCGGGAGGAGGTCGGCCTGTCGGCATCAAAGGTAACGCGTCGCATTTCGTTCTAGGCACCCTCTGCAGTTTGCTTTGCGCGACATTGCTCGGAGCAGCCCGTTGCAAAAAGGTCACGAAGAGGAGGAAACGTGCCGACGTCCCAAACACAGGCACCTGTGGATTTAGTGCCGGGCGCGGAAGCGTTCAACAAAAAAGGACCCACTTCCCGCAGTTGTAGTTGTTTGGCTGTAACACCATTTGCGCACTAGCGGTATTCGTAGTGCCGACGCATCCGCCTAGCGGGCTATAGTGGGGAAGTAGTTTGAACTTGATATGTAGCAACAATCTGTGACGCTAGATCGCACAAGCCTACCTCTTTGCACGTGTCGTGTCATGCTTTGGTCTCTCGGCCGAGATCTCGACTCTAGTAGTAGTAAGTGTCGAACTGCCAAAGCAGCCGGAGACACGGCGTAGCGGGGGCAGGTCACTTGATCTTCCTTTTCCTACACTCATGGATGACCCGACTGTCCAATCACGGGCGCAAAAGGGTTGTGTCCTTATGTCCGTAGGTGCTGACCAACCGACTCTCGAATAAAAGCTATTTGAGACGGGGCGGAGCTTAGTCAGCTTAGTCGAGAATGCCGCGGCCGCAGGGGCGGACCACGCGTGGTTGCTGGCATGCGCTACTCAAGCTTTTGCCTGCTCTTCATGTAGTTGTTTTCATAAGGCCGTTTTCCGTCTTTGCAACGCAAAAAAGGAAACTACGGTGTATGTAAACACGGATTCTGCGGAAGCCAAGTGATGCAGCATGCGTGTGTGTACAATTAATAGCTGTTGGGCCAACGTTGGTTATGTTGAGTCTTATGAACACCACAGCTTGTAACTAACACATCGCTATCGAAACACAACCCGCCACGCAGCTTGTTGACAGCCTTCCGATCACGGGCGAGCAGTACAACGCAATCGAAGCTGGCGAATCAGGGCTAGAGGAGTGGTGCCCGCGCCTCCTCCAGATAGCTGCCGCTTTTGGCCAGCCGGTTTTCAATTTCACCATCGAAATCGAACCGGCGCCCTTACCGTGAAAGAGTCATACGGCACTGACCCCCTGACGGTGAGGAGATCAATGCGAGCTGTCAAGGTTCTGCGGATTCCTCCCACGGGGGGAACACGTTCTTGTGCAAAACGGCGGGCTCTTTCTCGTCGCGAGGTGCTTGTCCGGTAAATGCCAGAGAACACGGCAACACCGACAGTAGTTGACGAACCGTTGCATCTCGGTCAATGGCAAGGCAGCCTTGAAGTTCTTCTAAGGCATGCAACTTGCAAGCGCGGGCTTGGTGTGGTGGGGGAGCTAGAGATGAACATGAGACATATAGTGGTCATGGCAGCAGATGGTGCCCATGGGGTTTTGTCCGGAAGTTCGTTCTTCTTGCATTGCGTCACCAAAAGAGGAACGTGTCAGACCTCTCTTCTCTTTGCCCCTCTTTCACCGAGCTTTCAAAAACACTTACACAAACGACACGTTGACGATTGCTGTTTGGCTTGTCGTTCTCTTCAAACACGTAAAGAAGTCTCCCGCTTGCAGATCGTTACGGGTCGTGAGGCCTCAGCACCGCTTCTTTCTCTGAACTTCAAATGCTTGTCTGAATACCGGCCACACGGTAAACTTAGCGCTATGCACTTCGACAAGGCGTGCTACCACCAGACTCACGTAGCTGTGCTGCCGAATGTGTCATGGCAAACCATTCCAAGCGCGTTCGCTGCGTCAACTAAGCCGCTGGGATCTTCCGGATGAACGTGAATAGTTTGGGTTAGAATGCAAAGAATCTGTGGCGATAATCTGCATCGCCGACGGCGCGGTTATCTCTTCGCACGTGATGTGTCATGCTTTCGCCTGTTAAGCTCGTCTTCGCTCAGGCGCGCGTTTGGTGCCACGCTTCCCCTTCGATTGCTCGTCCAGGTGCATCGGTTGCGCGTCGATGGTTGCTTCCGTACGGCGGCGCTTGGGCGATGACCGTGTCTTCTTCCGTGGTGTTGCCGAGGTTGATCGTCCCTTCTTTGTCTTCGCTCTCGAGATTGAGGTTCGCTCCTCGTCCTCAGCTGCTTTCGGAAGCACCAGTACCACGTTGGCACGCTTCGTTTGCACGTGAATATATTACGGTGGCCTTTGTGTCGAAGTAACCGCCTCGCGCAAAAAGGCGCCCAAAACAGTTCTGAACCTTTGCTACTGTCGTACGGTAGAGACCTACCACGAAGGAACAAACCACCCCTGGGCGGGTTAGTCTACACTTCAAGAGAAAGAAGAAGGTCGAAAGACATCCGACTGACGTTTATCGTCGGAAACACAAAAGAGTAAAAAAAATAATGTCGAAGTCCAAAACGTACCCCAAGCTGCTCGGGCTGACGGCGGCGACATGCGGGGTGGCGTACACGTTTTACCGGTACAACTCGACGAGGACGTTCGAGGGGGCGAAGACGCTGCTGATCCCGCTGAAGGAGGACAACCACCCGCACGCTTCGCGGTACTCGATCGTTCTGGACATGGATGAGACTCTTTTGCACACGAGGTTCCACGACAATGACCGCGGCAAGGTGTTCGTGAGGCCGCACAGTGACGAGTTGCTGCACAAGGTCGCATCTCAGACCGAGATGGTGCTGTGGACCGCGGGCACGGAGGACTACGCCGTCGAGGCCCTCAAGCTCATCGGCGACCAGCACACGCTCTTCCACCACCGCATTTACCGCAACCGGCTGTGGTGGGGTGAATTCGCCTCGGGGTTCAAGTCGCTGCGCCGCCTGAACCGTGACCGCAACTACACCCTCCTCGTCGACAACAGCTCGCACGTCGTCGACCCAGAAGACGCAGACCACGCGGTACGCAGCCACTCTCTCTCTCTTTCCACCATCAGCCACGTGGAGTAGTTTGGGTGGTGGGGACGGAGGTGCCGACTCAGGATCGAGCACCTTCCTAGTAGTTTCCCTGTTCGGCACAGTATCTCTTGGGAAATTACCATGAGAAAAGGGGGATTTTCATAGGAAAGTAGATTTAATCGCGCATTCGAGGGAGAAACTAGGGCCAAATCTCTGAAGCCTGTACTGGGCTATAGTCGTAATTTCGGACACCTCACCCTGCCCAGTGTCCTGTCTAGCAATAATCAACCGCAGATTTGCTCCCCTCAATAAGATAGCGATCGAGTGCAAGAGGGGCTAAGCAAAAGCCCGGCCTCTTTCTCTCGAAGCCTTACCCGAAACTACCTCGCAGATTGTGGTTCGAGACTACCTGGGTGGCAAGGACGACGACGAGCTGATCGGAGTCGCTGAAATCATCGAAGAACTGGTGAAGAGGTGTGTTTAGCTTCCGTTCGACCCGACGCGGTCCCCAACAACGAAAAACACGGATTTACAGTCCACAAGCGCCCGCCTGGACCGAAGGCGAGCTCCTGGATAATACTGCGGCTGCAGACGAAGCCCAAGTCGAGTCTCGAGCACCTAAATACGGTGGAGTCTCAGAAGTTAGCCACTTGAGGACGGAGGGGGTTTCTTTGGGAAAAGGGGGGGCTCCATGGCAAACCTCAGGTATCCGTTGAGAGATCGGACGAAGGACGCATTTCGAAGATTTGTGTCAGATCTTTCCAAAATAAAGCGACCATTCTTTGGCCTCTCACCCGCGGTCTTGACATCCGCGAACCTTCTTGAATTAACTACCACTACAGTGGTAGTTCGCCCGGAAGTGGTTCATGTGCCTCCGTCACATCCGACAAGCAGGGTGTGCTGCCCTCACGTGTCAAGGAACACCCGAAAAGCGGGGGGCGACACCCGCTTTCTAAACTTCAGCTTTCGCACCATTCCCAGCAATGTTGTCGCAGCGCTGATGCATCCCTATCATATGAGCCTGCACAGGACCTACAATAACAGCTCAGCATTCCGCCTGAGCTTGTACTAAACGTTCGTCACACCAGCGTGCCATTCATCCCGCATTGCCGACGCACCCGCGATCGAGCTGAGTTTTGAACAGGCGAGCAACCCCCAAGGCGTGGGCTTGTACCAGAACCACGCCATTCCACTAAGTACACAAACCCCGGGAAAAAATAGCCGGACCGGGTAAACCTGGGACACCCAGGCCCAATTCTGGGGGGGTCCCAGGTTTTACCCGGTTCAACATGAATCCAATGACGGTAACCTTAACACAGCGAAAAACCGGTTCCGGCGTTTCTGCGGGAGAAGATCGACGAGGGCAAGTTGGAACGCAAAGAAGACGGTCTCATCCACACCGTCCCGCGGGCGCCTCGGCCGTTCTTCGGGCTTTTTTAGGGTCGGGCGACCATGCGCAAGGGCGGGTATCATCATGCCGTGACCGCAGGTGAGGGGGCGGGAGAAGCTGAATGAGAGCCGATGGTTCATTCGTAGGCTGCCTGGTCGTAGGGCCACGTCTCGCCGCCTTCGGTGAAACCGTCTGTACGCAGTAGTCGACGGACGCACGCCGGGAAGAGTGACAGTTTCCCGCGGCACGGCGAGCCCTGGTTCGGAGCTTCTTCGTCAGAGTGGCGGCTCTCGGGTGGGATGCGGGGAGGAGGCAATCCTGCACGTCCGAGCAAGCTCGTCAGTGGCAGCTTTGAGGCGAGCAATTGCACCTTGCCTTAGGACCGACTGACCCATGTCCAATTGCTGTTGACACGGAAACCTTCTCCACTTCGGCCTTCAATGTTCTCCATTGAATATTCGCTACTGCAACCAAGATCTGCACTCATCCACGCTCCATCGAGGCTCACGCCAACGACTTCGCGGCGAGGACCACGCACTCCTACGCACGCCTGGCTTTGTGGGCGCGGCTGGCGGCTCCGGGAGCTGGCGGGATACGGCCCACGGGCCCACGGGGGCGGTCTGGAACCGCTGCTGGAGCGGGGTGGAGCAGGCCCCCGGGGGGCCCTGGGCTTGGGGGGTCGCAGAGAAAAATGGGGGCACACCCTTCACCGGCTCCCAGCGCAAGGGCGGCCTGCCCTTCAGCCGCGGGTTCCGCGGTATTTGCCCCTTACCGGTACCTCTATATTTCCCCCCTTCCATTCGGAGTCGAAGCAGCTACGTCGAGTATTTTCTCTCCAGACACACTGGTAGTACGGTCCGGTATGCACACACACACGCACACATACAAGCAAGCTTTTTAGCGCCGAAGGTGCTGGACTCCCCCGTTCTGTGGATAGCCACTGCACCCCAGTACTTGTATCGTCCACCCTGTCGATCACATGCTACTGCACCAGTCTTCCTGCGGCTCCTGTGTGCTCACCACAAATTTAATTGCTGGAAAGACGTGGAACCGGGCTTACACAGCTCTCCGTATGACCCGAGCACCCTGTACACCATTGCAATGTCGGTACTCTCGTTCTCGTTGCAGGTCAGTTCGAAGACTGCAACTGGGGACCCTGAAACACCGAACTCTAAACCTCAATAAACGCGCGAACATGGCCTGCAGCAAGTTCCTGGTGGGCCCAGTTTGCAAGGCATGCTCTATTTATTTTTGCCGGGGCTCTACGTACTAATTTTCAGTACGTATTTAGCTCCAAGACAAAAGAGCTGCGTAAGCCCTGTTGCTTGCTGCATGCTTGAATTCTTTTGGTTCTTACCGGCATAGTTCAGAGTGAACCGCGCCAGGATCGAGGGTTTTTCGTTGACCCCGATTGAGCAGCTGGGGCCCGAAGGCCAGACACGTCGGACCGGAGCTGGTCTTGAGGGGCCGACTAGATCTCAGCCTGTTCGTGTCGAACGTGTCTTTTTCAACTGCGCGTTTGCTGCTGGGTATCATCCACGCACATGGGCGGTTACAGCCATTCCCGTTTCACCTTGTCTCTTATTATGCCGGAAGAAGAAGAAGAAGAAGAAGAAGAAGAAGAAGAAGAAGAAGAAGAAGAAGAAGAAGAAGAAGAAGAAGAAGAAGAAGAAGAAGAAGAAGAAGAAGAAGAAGAAGAAGAAGAAGAAGAAGAAGAAGAAGAAGAAGAAGAAGAAGAAGAAGAAGCGGCTCACTCGGGAGTTATCTCAGCTTGTGCACATCCCCGATCTTTCCATCGGAGTTGAAAGTGTGAAGCAATGAAGTTCCCCAGCAGGGCCGCTGACTCACCCAGCAATACACACCACCCATATTTGTGAAGTGGTTCCTCTTCTCTTCGTCGTTTGTTTCGTGCCCAGTTCGTCCGACCGTCCACGCGTCTGCCAGTGACTTAGTGGAATTTGTTGGACTTATTGGCCGCCTTCGTTTCCTTCCAGGTCTGGTGCTTGGATTTTGGGGTTGGAAGCCCAGCCCAGCGAAGTTGGGTCAAACCAGGTCAGATACCGCCACATGATTGCTAGTACCGATCGGCTATGAACTCCCTGGCCTTCATGTCCAAGGGATGAACTTTGAGAAAAACTACTCCTCCTTGTACCCAGCCGAAGTCCTCACGGCACGATTCGTGTAAATTGAACAGCTTGTTCATAAAGGCCATAGTTTTTGTCATCTTGGATCCTTGATCCCTATACACGCGAAAAAGCAAGGCGCACAATAGTTTTCTTATTAGTACATCTGTACTGACGGGAACATTTCCGGAACAACGGTTGCACATGAAAGAGAAAACGAAGCCAACGAAAAAGTGCTAGTACAGGAAAACCCCCCCCAGAGAGGTTTATACCCTGTACACGCGAAGAACAAGAAACTTTTGCCTTATCATTTTCATCACCTTTGGTCAGTTGATGCTGATCGTCCGTTGCTTCGTTTATCAGTGCAAGCCCCAACTCCGGAAATGTTCACGGGAGTCACTCCGTCCGCAAGTGTTTTCGCGAAAGTGCAGTGTCCGTCAGATTGCACAACGCTCAAGTTTGAAAATACAAGCTTGCCACTAGCTCCCAGGAACGGAACTTGTCAACTAATTTAGGCTTGCAAAAAACCGGATCCCATTCATTAAAACTTGGTAGCGTCCTTGTTGTTCGTGTTGTTGAAGGAACCCAGCGAAAGAAACGGGTTTGACCGCGAAAGAGTTCGAGATCCGGGGTGTCGTTGTCCTGGACTTATGCAGTCTTCCTCTCATTTACAAAGCGCGTGCCGGAGAGAGAGAAGAGAGGCGGTCTTTCTCTCTCTGCCGCTGAGCCCTTGCTTCAGCATGGTTCTGAGGGACAAATGCTGCCGCAAGGTAAGCTTTTTATCCCGGCTCTCTGCGCGGGTTTTCGGGCTACTCCCTTTTTTTCCGAAAACCGCAGCGCTTCGTCCCGGGCTCTTTGTCTTTCTTGTCAAGCTCTTTCCGCAGTCGCCTCTCCGTTTGGGCGGAGCCGTTCACCGAATCGTTTGGGTTTAGTATTTCCAACCCTGCCAGCTGAACGCGCATTGTCATTGTTCAAAAGCGACGGTTGGCAGTGTACCGTGTTGCAATAGCTGCGAGCACACATAGCCCACAATAGAGCAGAAACAGATGTTCTGTCACGAGGCAAATTGCTGGATATTGAATGATGTGCCTCAAACAACGCTAGATTTGCGATGTCATAAGCCAGCAAGCAGGCATGCTGCATCGGGCGGGTGCAGCCAGCGAGTGCCAGCCCCAAGAATGGACTGCATCAATACTACTAGGCACGGTGCAATCTCTGGTACCGGCTGCTCTCTCTTTCATCAGCTTTTCCTCGATCCAGCCTCGGTTGAAACCATGGTCGATCGTGCCCGTGCCAGAACTCCTAGATCTTTAGGTGTGGGGTGGCTAACAGGCCCCCGCCCCTTTTTACTATCTGACAAGCGCCGGGAATCAACTGATCCCGTCGACAACGTGAACTGAACAGAAAAGACCCCCTTGTGGCTAGTAACTTCCCCTCC
Organism: Diplonema papillatum; assembly: GCA_030068145.1. Taxonomy (NCBI): domain Eukaryota; phylum Euglenozoa; class Diplonemea; order Diplonemida; family Diplonemidae; genus Diplonema; species Diplonema papillatum. The sequence continues at coordinate 207,253 of JAPJBO010000036.1, read as the reverse complement.
GCAAACTGTCGCACGTGGGGTCCGTATTTAGCAGAAAGAACTCAGCCAGCTTCGCCACCTCCCAGTGATCAAACATCATCGTTTCCGTTTTGGACTTTGTGTTAGAGACACAAAGTGTGTTCAAAAAAGCAGTGGTGGTAAAATGGTCGCTATTTCGGTTAACATTGTCTTTTCTCCCATCCCACTGGCTTGTGGGTGTATTAACAAGAAACGAAGCCATGAACTGCGCTGCAGTTTCTTTTTGGCGAACTAGCAGAAATACTAGAGGCCAGTTGCGAATTAGAAGAATCCCGGATCCTCGAGCGAACTCCAACAAGGAAGGATGTTCCCTCCTTTTTTCCGCGTGGGTAGACTCTAGGTTTTGTGGCGGGGCGTCCAACGGAATACATCCGTTGTTTCGGGCGCTTAAGCATGGTTAAGAAGACGGACGAAAACGTGGGCACACATTATAGCTCAAAATCTGCAGAATAAGACGAAAGCCTCTGGGCGAAACCCCGTTTTCACATTTTCTTCCCTCCTCCGTCGAAATAAGCACCGGGCGGCGCCTCTCGAGTATTTCCGTTTTGGTCTTTGGGTTTCAAGACACGAAGTGTTGTGTAAAGAAACGCAAGAGCACAAACACGGAGCAGCTACGAGTTGGAAAGGTTCCACCACTGGTTCGTCGTTTGCTCTCTGTTGCTCGACCCATAGAGATCCCACAGCAGTAGATGCGTACACGTGCACGTCAGGAAAGAAAGAATAGCAAGCGCAGTCGTAAGGTTTGTCGTGTCAGTTGTTAAAGAACCAAAGAAGCACCAACCACACTGCGAGAAGATGGCGTTGTCGATGGGGAATCCGGCACCGGAGGAGCCCCCAAGTTGCTCCGTGTTAGTTTGGAAAGAATAAAGTAAAATGCACCCAGTCCGAAAGAAAGTCGCGATGGTGCACTTACATGCTACTGCCAGTGATAGAAAACAGACAACAAAGCTACACGCCAACACTCACACATCTATACCCGCACACCTTGCGTAGTACGAGAGAAATAGAAGCTGTCAAGAGAATCCATGTTGTTGAAAGTTTCAGCGAGCCTGAGCTAATTCACCTACCCCCCCATGAAAGCGACCTGGGCTCGAATACGCGGTGATTACACTGGTCGCTCTGCTCGCTTTTTTACATAAGCGCCAGCTTGAAAGGATGCTCGACAATGCTGCCCGACAAAGAACAGAAGGGAACCCAAGTGCTGTAACTACCGAACCACGTGTTGAACGGACGTGAGGCCATGCGGGTCTACACCGACACAACAGGTCAAAGTCCTGAGTGAGAAAGCAACACACGGTGGTGTAAGCGAAGAGCAAATGCCCCTTACCTCTATATTTCCTCCCTTCCATTCGGAGTCGAAGCAGCAACGTCGAGAATTTTTATGGTACCTACCCCCCCCCCGTGTTTAAGATCGCGTTTTTCCGTGTTTAAGATCGCCCCCCAAAAAAATCGATCTTATACACGGGGGGGGACGATCTTAAACACGGGGGGGGACAAAAACACCCCAAACTTTTTTTTTCCGCTGCGCGGGGCCTTGAACCCGTGTGTCCGTGGCTTAGAGGACCGAAACACGGCGCAGACGGGACCAGTGCGGTGTTGAGCACATACCCATTCCAAGCACGTTCTTGCAATCCCCCCACCCCCCAGTGCTGATGCTTAGGCCCCAAAACTCGGCATCGTTGTCAGCCGGACGGTAAGTGGGGTTTTGGGGCTGTTTTGGGGTGTCTCCCAGAGGGGTAAACGTTGCTTACGTTTGTTTGGGTTTTCTTTTGTGAATGTCAGGGTGCAAAGACGAGCCTGCCCACAGAGCACTTTTGAAGGCAGAATCTATGTCTGCATCTGTGATTGCCAAGTATGAGTCCGCGAGCCACTTGCACACCTCGTCACGGGTTGGCGCACTGTTTTCTGCAACAAGCTGTTGCGAGGACCAGTCTATCCACTTGGAACGAAGAAGTCGTCGCACCTTCAGATTGCAGGCTCTGGTCGCCAACATTCAAGTGACCTGACGTGTTCGGAGGTATAATGAACACCAGCCAGCCCCGCGATCTCGCCTCCTTCACGACAGGAATGCTGTAGTGCGACTTGTACCCATCCACCATTACGAGAAGCCCATACTTCCCTGAGGGGAAGCTGGGTAATGTACAGATGTACTCGAGCATTACTTCGTAGTCGCATCGGATTGCCGAAAGGGAATGCGTGAACATTCCGCAACCCGGATGCAGAGATCTGAAGTGGTGACACATTGACGATCCTGTCCACAGGCCCCGGATGATGCAGTCGTCTCTTTTTGAAGGAAGGGTTGACCCTTGAAACGCTTCACGCGGGGACAGGGTTAACTATCCTGGAAAGCTGCACTTTCTTCGTGTAGTAGGGTGTCTTGTGGATGTGCATGGAAAAAACAGGGGAGATCTCATTCTCTTGCATCGGGCCGTACCGTTAACCGCAATAGGTCTCCTAGGCTAAAAGCCTCTGGCCGACAGAACAATGTAGGTAAGGGAAGTCGGCAAACTGGATCCGTAACTTCCCCCGCGGCAGCGTTTAAAAAAGACAAGGTTTTGACCACGCATGGTATCTCCCAACTTGGGGGGTCCAAGAGATATTTTTCCCGCCAGAACCTCCCAGAGAAAAAGTACCCCAAAAAAATAGTTTCCGCTGCGCGGGGCCAAAAAACCCCCCCACAGTAAAAATGCCCCAAAAAAAAAACTTTCCCGCTGCGCGGGACCCCACCCCACTCCCCCCCCGTGTATAAGATCGCCCGCATTTTTCAAAAAAACCGATCTTATACACGGGGGGGGGGAGGGCGCGATCTTAAACACGGGGGGGGGTAGTAACTGTCATTATTAAAAAGAGACGGTTGGCAGCGTATCGGGTTAAACCGATCAGATAGGAACTACACACGAGCGCACAAACAAAACGTACCGAAGCTCGATCACATTCTAAAAGGCTCGATGCAAGTTATCCCCGCAGATTTTGCATGCTAACCCTAACTACAAGGCTCGACAACATTCGATCGGGCACGGGGTAATTTGGCTCGGAACCAGGGTTCGCTTCCTGTTACAGATTCCGTCCTCGGCCGCGGGGGGGGTGGTCAAAACACATGTGGTCAAAACACATGGACGGAATCTGTAAATAAAGGTGAGAAATGAAGCTACTTCCGTGAGCGAATCTTAAAGTATAATATTAAAGAAGAAAACAGCAAAAAAGAACGCAGTAACCCCGGATTTGACTAGCCACGATAGAAAAATGAGAATGCGCTGCAAAGAAGACGAATAGACAACAAACAGACTTCAAAGCCACACCTACGTGCACTCGAAACAGTCTAACAAGCGAACTTTAGCTCTAAAAAGACGCTGAAAGGCAGAGCATCACGAATTCCCAGAACACATAGAGCGTTAGGGGAAGTCATTGGCATGCAAATGAGTACCACACTATGCGAGCTTTTCGCTCCGGAGGGTCACTTTGCCTTCGTCGTGGTGCAACCCTTGTCGGTTGAAACTGTTGTTGGCCAATTCCCACGATAGAAGCCGTCTGTGGCGATCGCTGCCACACTAATTTTTAGTAGCCGACTGATGAACCGGCAACCGCTTACTACTACTCCGTCTGACTTAGATTGTGGGTTCAAAGAAGGAAAAAGGATGCCATGCGGTCAGTTCTCGTCTTCACGCCGCTGCACCCTCAACCCGCCGCAAAGCAACGTTCCGTGTTTAGTACTAGCCTGTCCGCCCCGAGTTTCGAACGACAACGAATCAAATTCAGTCCCTCTCGTTCTCCTCTTTTTGTCCCGGGTCCCCAGTTTACGGGGGAACAAACGCCGTTTGTCCGATTGTAGTGCCCCCCTCCTCCCCCCTCCTGCCACCCACCTATCTCCCTCTTGCTCTGATTCCCGTTACCGGACGGTGGTTAACTACTACGAATTGTGGGCTTGCACGTACTTAGTGTCGTATGCTGTCACACCCACGCACGTTGTGTAGGGCAGAAGCTCTTGTGGGCTTGTACCGACTTGAAGTCGTGTGCTATCACTCGATTGACCTGTTTCATCCGCACCGCTGCTGTTGCTAGCATTGGTTCTTATCTCGGTCAGTTGTATCCACCTCGACCCCGCGGTTTGAAGGCCACGGAGTTGAATCGAGTTGGATTCTTCGGACATGTATTAGCAATGGAGTTACCATTGTTATCCAACTGGGCCCAAAAGGCACCTTCCCCGCCTGGCGTTGTGATGCAACAGTACGACTGCCGATGGCGGATTGCCGTGCGCCTTTCATGTGTCGGGATCGGTCGCATCCCGATCAGGTGAGTAGGTGCACACACTGCTGAGCGTTTCTCCCGCTTCTTCCCCCCCCCCCCTCGAAGAAGACTTGATGCTAGCATCAACCATGAGAGGCAGTGCTCTGCCTAAACATTAAACTAAGATTTTCCCCCCCCGGGCATAGTGGTCAAACGACTCGCATGCGATCATAATATGCGATAGTCCATAATACTGTTGTTATTTGCCCCGGGCTTCAATCGTGCGGTAATGCGAATGAAAATGCGACAATTGGCGCCAAAATCCCAAATGCGAATATGCGATAGTGCGAATCGTTTGACCACTATGCGGCGGGGCCCCTTCCCCGCTCCCGCTGTCAAGGTGATGCGGGTCCCTTTTTTATGGGGTCGGGTGGGTGATCTCACTCGGACACCTCAGGTCTAGCTCTCAGTTGATCCCCGCGTTGCATGTCCTGCTTCGATTAGTTGTCGTCGCCGCCGCTGTGGCTTGCAGGGGTGTTGTTTTGGCGGTGATCCGGTTGATCCCTCTTGCCTAAAGCAGGCATTTGTAAAGAAACGAAAATAGATGCTCTCGCCTCACCAGGGAGAATCTGCAGCGTTCGAATCATTGCCATTGACGTGTCATGGCCTCCTGGCTTCACTCGTGCCAGAAGAAGTTGGCTTTGTCTTTCAACGAGAACAATCCTCTCTGTGGCACGTCGAAATGAGCGTTGGAAGCGTTTGGAGAAACTATCCGAACATGTTCCCTCGCGCGCAAAACGACGGCCCTTCAATTAACGCTGCCTCGGCACTGCGTGTGCATTGCATTGTGTGTTGCTTCCGCTTCTCTCTCCTCCCTTGTCCGCATCACAGGGGCGCAGCGTTCGGCCAGATGCGCCGATAGTGTCACCCACGCGTTGCTCGGTGCTGGGCTGCGGCCCGCACCGCGCCTCCGACGAAACGATGTGCGCCCGCCTGGGAAGTACGGAGTCTTAGTGGGGCGAGCAGAAAACTCCCGGGAGAGAGGGTCCCTGCAACCTAACTCGTCTCTCTTTCTTTCTCTCTCTCTCTCTCAGTCGCATTCCGTCGTTTCCGTCACCGACCTCCCGCCAAAGGGGATGTGGACCGTTTGCCGGCGTTGAGCCGGCGAGTTGGGTCATTCCTCGTTTCGTCAAGAATCCGCATCAACACGAGAAACGCGTTTTGTTTACGTTTCCATTCTTGCCAAGGCAACGAGCGGACATGCTCGGGCATCTGCAGCCTGCAAGACTTGAGTCGGAGCGCGGCTCACAGAAGCAGCCCGAGACTCATCAGGTCATGAACGCATCTAGCGGACACGAGGGCTGCACCAGTTCTTAGTGGGTGAACAATCCAACCCTTAGACAGTTCTGCTTGTCTAGAGAGCCGATGTCGAAGGATCAAAAAGCAACGTCGCTATGAACGCTTGGCTGCCACCAGCCAGCCCCGGCTTCATCTCTTGAACATGAAGCGAGACCAAAGGATCGTTAGGCCATGCTTTCACACCGAGGATCGGTACTGATAGATGGTAGGCTTGCCGACCATTCTCGCGCAAGGGGATTCGGTCTGAATGAGCTTAACCACTTAAGGACGAACTACCAGATACCCGGGTGCCCCCCCTTTTCCCAAATCAACCCTGGCTGCCCCCGCTCTGTAAAGTGGTTAATCATCGAACGAAGTGAAGAGAGCCCGTGGTCTTGATCGGCCACTTCCAGACTGCGCACACAGCCCGACCGTAGAAATACTCGAGGGGCTGCCTTGAGAGGGAGAAACAGCACAAGGGTCCTTTTCGTGGAAACGCTTCCGGCCACTAACCCAGGTTTACCTGTGTTTCGTGTGGGCTACAGCACATATACCTCCTTCGAGATTTCCGTCTACAAACAAACACGCGCCTATTTTCTTCGCAGCGGGGGGAACGGAGCCGACTCGCGCTAGCCACCGGCTTGCGCCGATGTTCCGGTATGCCGCAGGCAAGAAGATCGTCCACGCGCTGCCCGCGTCCCGGTACGCGGCGGGGTCGAAGCTGAAGCAACGTTCGAAGTTGTTCGCGGTCGCCCTGCTGCTGTGCCTGCTGACGGCCTACTCGGTGCTGAACGCTTCGAAGCTGCCGGGACGCGTCGCCAAGAGCGATGGCCCGGCGAGGTTGCGCGGGAATTCGGCAGTCGCCGCTGTGGTCAGCAAGCGCGGGGTCGGCCGTGCTGCTGCAGGGCAACGTCCGGGTCGAAGGCCGTCGGCGCGGTCGAATTTGGCGGAGGCGGACCCGTTCTGGGAGCAGCACCGGAACATTTCGGTGGTCTTCACGTGGGTCAACGGCAGCGACGAGGGATTCCGGCAGACGCGCAGCCTGTACCGCAAGCCGGGCTCGGAGTCCCGGTACCGCGACTCGGAGGAGCTGCTGCACGCCCTCCGCTCGGTGGCCGTGCACATGCCGTGGCACACCGGGCTCATCTTCCTCGTGACGCCGGGCCATTTCCCGTACTGGCTCAACCGCTCGCACCCTCGGCTAGTTCTCGTCGACCAAAATGACATCATACAGAAGTGTGCACTTCAATTTCTTATGGTATCAAAACGCGATGGTTGGCAGCGTACTGTGGAAATTACCATAGCAGGTGATAGCACAAAGAACAGACCAGCCCACCCAAGAAGGCAGTTGTTTCAAACCTTTTCCTTTTTCCCCGTCTCTTTTCCATTCTTGCATATCAGGCCTGCATGCCCCATCAAAAGCATTCGAAAAGAAAACAAACGAGCGTTTTACCACCTTGCGCGGTGTCACGGGATGTTTGGCAGCCGCGCAGTGCATGCTAATCCACGTGGTTCATGTACTTAAAATTAAGTGCGCTCGGCTAAGGCCGGCGCGTGGCGAGACTGGAGGCAGCAGTTAAAGTTCGGGGAACAGCAAAGTTCGGGCGAAGCTAAGTTCGGGCAATGCTAAGTTCTGGTGAAGCAAAGTTCGGGTGAAGCTAAGTTCGGGCGAAACAAAGTTCGGGCGAAGCAAAGTTCGGGCGAAGCTAAGTTCGGGTGAGCAAAGTTCTGGTGAAGCAAAGTTCGGGCGAAGGTGAAGCTAAGTTCGGGCGAAACAAAGTCCGGGCGAAGCTAAGTTCTGGGTGAAGCAAAGTTCGGACGTTCTGGTGAAGCTAAGATCGGGCGAAACAAAGTTCGGCGAAGCTAAGTTCGGGTGAAGCAAAGTTCGGGCGAAGCTAAGTTCTGGTGAAGCAAAGTTCGGGCGAAGCTAAGTTCGGGTGAAGCAAAGTTCTGGTGAAGCTAAGTTCGGGCGAAACAAAGTTCGGGCGAAACAAAGTTCGGGCGAAGCTAAGTTCGGGTGAGCAAAGTTAGGTGAAGCAAAGTTCGGGCGAAGCAAAGCTCGGGTGAAGCTAAGTTCGGGCGAAACAAAGTCCGGGCGAAGCTAAGTTCTGGGTGAAGCAAAGTTCGGACGTTCTGGTGAAGCTAAGATCGGGCGAAACAAAGTTCGGCGAAGCTAAGTTCGGGTGAAGCAAAGTTCGGGCGAAGCTAAGTTCTGGTGAAGCAAAGTTCGGGCGAAGCTAAGTTCGGGTGAAGCAAAGTTCTGGTGAAGCTAAGTTCGGGCGAAACAAAGTTCGGGCGAAACAAAGTTCGGGCGAAGCTAAGTTCGGGTGAGCAAAGTTAGGTGAAGCAAAGTTCGGGCGAAGCAAAGCTCGGGTGAAGCTAAGTTCGGGCGAAACAAAGTCCGGGCGAAGCTAAGTTCGGGTGTAAAGTTTGGCCTCGTACCCGGGGCCCAGCACGGGGGGGGGCCGCCCTGGGGCAGCCTTTTCCCGCCGCCCCCCCCTCCGGTATTTCTCCGGGGGGCTGAGAAACTCCGCAAAAAACGCAAATTTCGGGCACATCAGGCCCCGAAACGACAGCAAACCTCGAAATAATCTTCGACCGGAAAAGTGTCATGGGCGGGGTTTGAACCCGGACACACCGGCCTGAAGGCCGACACCCGCTCACTCTGCCACCCATATACATTTTCCCAGGGGGAGAAAAAGCCAGCTCCGCGCTATTATCCAGTTCAAAACAATACACTTTTTTAGTGTAGAGAAAAGTGGGGTTGGCTCGAATAGAGGCTATTCACATTGCATGTTCATAGGACCTCCAGTCTCGAAGAACTCAATGCTAAACAAACATAACGATTTAATAATATAACCAACGATTTAGTACGTGCGCTCGGCTAAGGCCGGCGCGTGGCGAGACTGGAGGCAGCAGTTAAAGTTCGGGGAACAGCAAAGTTCGGGCGAAGCTAAGTTCGGGCAATGCTAAGTTCTGGTGAAGCAAAGTTCGGGTGAAGCTAAGTTCGGGCGAAACAAAGTTCGGGCGAAGCTAAGTTCGGGTGAGCAAAGTTCTGGTGAAGCAAAGTTCGGGCGAAGGTGAAGCTAAGTTCGGGCGAAACAAAGTCCGGGCGAAGCTAAGTTCTGGGTGAAGCAAAGTTCGGACGTTCTGGTGAAGCTAAGATCGGGCGAAACAAAGTTCGGCGAAGCTAAGTTCGGGTGAAGCAAAGTTCGGGCGAAGCTAAGTTCTGGTGAAGCAAAGTTCGGGCGAAGCTAAGTTCGGGTGAAGCAAAGTTCTGGTGAAGCTAAGTTCGGGCGAAACAAAGTTCGGGCGAAACAAAGTTCGGGCGAAGCTAAGTTCGGGTGAGCAAAGTTAGGTGAAGCAAAGTTCGGGCGAAGCAAAGCTCGGGTGAAGCTAAGTTCGGGCGAAACAAAGTCCGGGCGAAGCTAAGTTCGGGTGTAAAGTTTGGCCTCGTACCCGGGGCCCAGCCTGGGGCAGCCTTTTCCCGCCGCCCCCCCCTCCGGTATTTCTCCGGGGGGCTGAGAAACTCCGCAAAAAACGCAAATTTCGGGCACATCAGGCCCCGAAACGACAGCAAACCTCGAAATAATCTTCGACCGGAAAAGTGTCATGGGCGGGGTTTGAACCCGGACACACCGGCCTGAAGGCCGACACCCGCTCACTCTGCCACCCATATACATTTTCCCAGGGGGAGAAAAAGCCAGCTCCGCGCTATTATCCAGTTCAAAACAATACACTTTTTTAGTGTAGAGAAAAGTGGGGTTGGCTCGAATAGAGGCTATTCACATTGCATGTTCATAGGACCTCCAGTCTCGAAGAACTCAATGCTAAACAAACATAACGATTTAATAATATAACCAACGATTTAGTACGTGCGCTCGGCTAAGGCCGGCGCGTGGCGAGACTGGAGGCAGCAGTTAAAGTTCGGGGAACAGCAAAGTTCGGGCGAAGCTAAGTTCGGGCAATGCTAAGTTCTGGTGAAGCAAAGTTCGGGTGAAGCTAAGTTCGGGCGAAACAAAGTTCGGGCGAAGCTAAGTTCGGGTGAGCAAAGTTCTGGTGAAGCAAAGTTCGGGCGAAGGTGAAGCTAAGTTCGGGCGAAACAAAGTCCGGGCGAAGCTAAGTTCTGGGTGAAGCAAAGTTCGGACGTTCTGGTGAAGCTAAGATCGGGCGAAACAAAGTTCGGCGAAGCTAAGTTCGGGTGAAGCAAAGTTCGGGCGAAGCTAAGTTCTGGTGAAGCAAAGTTCGGGCGAAGCTAAGTTCGGGTGAAGCAAAGTTCTGGTGAAGCTAAGTTCGGGCGAAACAAAGTTCGGGCGAAACAAAGTTCGGGCGAAGCTAAGTTCGGGTGAGCAAAGTTAGGTGAAGCAAAGTTCGGGCGAAGCAAAGCTCGGGTGAAGCTAAGTTCGGGCGAAACAAAGTCCGGGCGAAGCTAAGTTCGGGTGTAAAGTTTGGCCTCGTACCCGGGGCCCAGCCTGGGGCAGCCTTTTCCCGCCGCCCCCCCCTCCGGTATTTCTCCGGGGGGCTGAGAAACTCCGCAAAAAACGCAAATTTCGGGCACATCAGGCCCCGAAACGACAGCAAACCTCGAAATAATCTTCGACCGGAAAAGTGTCATGGGCGGGGTTGGAACCCGGACACACCGGCCTGAAGGCCGACACCCGCTCACTCTGCCACCCATATACATTTTCCCAGGGGGAGAAAAAACCAGCTCCGCGCTATTGCCGAGTCCTAGCACCCCTGCCAGGCAGTTCGATCATGCAGAGACGGAAAAAGAGAATTCCTGCTCCTCTTCTTTTCCCCTCCCTCTCTCTCACGGCGCGCCTGGCCTCAATCGCCCGGGAGCGATACCCCGAGGGACCGGTTTTGCGCACAAACAATCCCCCTACAATAGCCAGTGTGCCCGGCCAACTTGCAACGAGGGCCCCCCCGCCAGGGTGGAGGGACCCATCCCGGGGCTAAGTTTCCAGGCGATCCCTCGGGATCTTCTGGATAGACTGAGCCGAGCACCCGAGCTCAACCTGGAAGCCCAATGGGGAAGGCTGGGGGGTGGACGCAGCAGGGAAACCCAGCAGTGGGGGCACGCCTATCGACTAGGTGAACCCCCGATCAGACTGGAACGGGATATCCCCGAGGGGCCCCTGAAAGAAGCGGCGGATCTCATACGTGACCGCCTTGGGTGGGAACCGGACCAGTTGCTGGCCAACTGGTACCGGAGGGGAGTGGGGATCAACCCCCACAAAGACCAGAGAGAACTGGGTCCGAGGGTAGCGACCATATCGCTCTTGAGCGACACGGTCATGGAATGGGAGAGGGGGAGCCGGAAAGTGAGAACCCCTCTGCCGGTCGGCACACTGTGCCACATGGAAGGCGAGGCCAGGAACCTGTGGACACACGGGATTCGTCCCGATGATGTCGCACGCGACCGGGTCTCGCTGACCTACAGGGCCGTGCGCGAGGCCGCCTCCCAAAGTTTGCAAGGCCGGGACACCCCGCAAGAAACTCCCATACCCCCCCCGCCCAGCCCTCAGGCATCCACTGCACCCCCCCAACATCAGTCCAGCCCCGCGCCACGGACACTTTTGCTTCATCACCAAAGAACTCTACAATCAATCAAAGAATCAGCAAGACAGCGGCTGATAACCGCGGGGGACGTCGAACAAAACCCTGGTCCCGGCCGCGCGGAGATGAGGTTCGCGACGTTAAACGTAACCAACCTACTACAGTATCTCCCAGCGGCCGACGCGGTGGAAGCGGATCTTCTCTGCTGCCAGGAGGTGACACTCCTTCCGTGCAAACGGGTGCAGGCGGAGGAATACCTGCGGAAATGGTGCTGCCACTGGGGTCTGCCACCACCCGGAAGACTCTGTAGGAACTCCGGTAGTCGCTCGACGATGAACGCCGCGAACGGAGGGCTCTCCACTCTAGTACTGAGACCGATACCGGCGTACGATACGATGACGGCGCTCTCGCACGCAGCAATACGGTCCCCGGACCGAGTGAGCCATACGGTAGTAGCAACAGGGGCCGGCAACACGTTCGTGCACGTGTTCAATGTCTACTGCCCTTCCGGAAACGGGAGGGCGGAGAGCGAGGAGCGTGAGGACATGCTGGAGAAGATCCTCTTCGCAGCGGCGGATAGCCTCGGTGACGTCCCCATAATGGTGATGGGTGACCTGAACACAGAAGAAGACCGGTCCCCTGTACTGCGGAAGGCACTAAGGAATGGGTGGTCCGACGCAGCGGAACTGCACCATGCGCGTACCGGTGACACACCACCACCACCGACCTTTACTAGCGCCCGGACATCGGGCACGAGGATCGACCGCATACTCCTCAACCGAATAACGACGGGAGCTTTCCGCCAATGCGTCACCACCGCGGTGAACGTGCCGGGACACCGGCTCGTGACAATGACCCTGGACATTGCGGCGCTGCGCCAAATCGTGTGGCGATTTAAAGTACCGCGGGAAATCTCTACGGAGGGGGGACCCAAGTGGGGCCTCTCGGACACAGAAGCTTACAGGGAAGCCGTACAGAGACTGGCCAACTCCGATTTCGCAGAACGGCTGGCAGCACAGCGAGTGGAAGAGGCCTGGCTCGAGTGGTCACGAGTCAGTGAGCAGTACTTGCAGGATGCCTTCGGAATCCCTGCGGAAGAAAGGGGAAGAAGTACCGGCCGGGGGATAAAGACGTCACCTAAAAGAGTCTGCATCACGGCAAGCACTGCGAGCGACGGGTCGGGGGCGGCGAACAGCAGACAGCTACGGCTCCGGAAGGCCATCCACAGGATGGAACGCATCTGCAGCTACCTTGCGCAACGGCGCGGGCCGGAGGCAGTTCCGCATGAGGTATCCCGTTGCTGGCAGAACAGCAGGCGGCTGGCACAGGCGTGCATGAAAGATGGCCAAGGGACAGAAGGATTCCCGGATCATGAGGAGGCGAAGCAGCTTCTCACGGCATTGCGGGAAGAGACGAGCAGGCTCGGAAAGGAAGGATCGGCGGCCAGGTTTACGAAATACCGAGACAAGCTGAACGAGAGGGCCGATGCGAGCAGACGATGTCTGACAACCATCTGCGCCGGACGCGCTGAGCCGTCGGGGGTGTTGCGAAAGGGGGCGGGAGTGACTGCAAATGTTGACGAGATGGACGAGGTGCTGAACACTGCGTGGGACCCTATCCTGCGTAAGTACAAGGACGGGCCAGAGCCGGAGTACGAGCCGTTTCGGGATCGGTTCCGGGATCACATCGGCCCACATATGATGGAAGCCGGAACAATCACGGGGGAGGAGCTACGAATTCTGCTGAGGAAGAAGCCGAAGAAAAGCGCGTCAGGGGTGGATGGCTGGCGTATGGCTGAACTGCGGGAGTTGCCGCTCCCCCTGCTGAATGCACTTGCAGACGTCATGAACCTGGTCGAAGCAACTGGAGACTGGCCGGCAAGCATGACAACTGCGCTGGTGTCGATGGTGCCGAAGGATGAGAGTCAAGACCCGCTGCACACAAGACCGATAACCGTCACATCCGCCGTGTACCGCCTATGGGCCTGCCGCAGGCTGGCGGACATAGTACTGTGGCAAGAGGAATGGATCGAAGAAGGACAGAAAGGCTTTCGACCAGGTCACCGGATCGAGGACGTCTTGATGGAAATTGGGCTCGAGATGGAGGACGCCTTGTTAGACGGGGAGCCGCTCTACGGGTGTGGCGCTTCGACATGGTCCCACGAGAGATAGTACTGCGCTTAGCCGAGGACTTAGGATTGCACAATCGGGTTCTCAAGCCGCTGAGGGCTATCTACAGACTGCTCGCGAGACGCTTCAAGCTACCATTAGGGGTGGGCAGGGAGTTCAGTGTGACCAACGGTATCCTTCAAGGGTGCCCTGTATCCGTCATACTCATCAATGCCCTGCTGTCGGTAGTGATGAAAGCGGTCAAGAAAGAAGCGGAGGGTGTGAGTCCAAAGTCATACGCGGACGACGCCACACTGCTGTCCAGGCTGTCGGAGGCCGCCCTGCAAAAGGGAGTGGACGTAGTAGACGAGTTCTGCACACTCACCGGGATGGAGCTAAACCTCCAGAAGACGGTCGCGTTCTCGACGAGACGTAGGCATCAGTCGACTCTCAAACTCCGCAGCGTGGATGCGCTGCTGCGGTTTAGCAAATCCGTCAAGTGCCTCGGGGTCCTAGTCTCGACGGCGAAGAATAGGACGGAAAGGTCCGACTCGGAGAGGGTGGAGAAGGCGGCTGCCCTGGCGGAAGGCCTCCGCCATGCGCCGTTCCGGTACGAAAAGCGGGTCCGGATTGTGCAGTCGAATGTGCTACCGGCGGCGCTGTCAGGCTGCTCTTTCGCGCCGGTATCGAAGGTGGCGATGAAACGGCTGACGACGTCGGTGATGGGACTGATCTGGGGTGGATCCAACCCGAAGCGCGCGAGGGAGATGGTCCTAAACTTTCAGGAGAAGGGCCACCTGACGGATCCCGGTACATGCCTAGCATATAGGGTGACGACAGCGTTTTACGCGGCGTGCGAGAGGTTGCCACGACTGCTGCCTCTGATGGAGAGCATCCGGGGAAGATACGCCGAGGGGGACCTACCCCTGGGGCCAGTTGGACTGGCGATGAGGAGCATGGAGGAGTGTGGACACGTATGGGGACCCGGGCCCCTGTCTCGCACGCTGAGGAATGGTGCAACATATGACCCGTTAGCCTCGGCACCTTCGAAGAGGGGACATGAAGTTAGGGCGGACTTGAGGGCGAAGACGTGGTCCCGACTGGTGGCGAGGCGGCCGGGATTTGAGGGCATACAGAGAGCCGACCTGGAGCGGACGAACACCTTCTGGAGGATGCGTGAATGTCCCGCGCACACCGCGAGGCTTATACGTGTAGCGTTGGCGGGGGGGGTGAACACGGCTGAGTACACGTCGCGGATGAGGCAGGCCGGAGCTGAGCCGCAGGCGCCCAGCTGCAAGCACTGTGGAAGCGGCGACACCGAGGACGAGAAACACGTATTCTGGGACTGCGGAGCGTACTCGCACATACGGCGACGAGAGGCACATGCCGAGCTGATGGCAGCCAACCGGGCCGACTGGCCCAGATGCACGCTGGAACACGGTGTGGTAGTACCCGAGAATGCCCAATTCTCGAGGCGGCTCCAGGAGATGATGGCTGAAATCCTTGCGGAACGGGCTGGGCTCGAAGCACGTGGCTGGGTGGCCAGGAACCCCACGACCCCCTGGTCGAGAGCGAATGCGATGCCTGCCGAGAAATTTGACCACCCCTTCGCGCGGATTGCCCCGGCATGGACGTGGGAGCGGAACAAGACCTGGGGACTACCGACGTTTTATGCGTTGGTAGCGTGGCTGTCGGACATGCAATGGACCGAGAACGGGCAGGCGTCAATGCTGGAGCTTGCGATCGACTTTGAACTCTTCTCGGGCCTCAGCATGCCGCTGCACGGGAATGCGCCGAAGGGGGTGAGAGAACGGGGAAACGTCCTGCGCTGCATGATGAGCGCGTTGGACAAGCTGGCGGCACAGCAAGGGCTGGGAAGCTGCATGAGAGGAGAGAGGGTGTGCCCGACGACGTCGCTGTCGTTCATGGGCATCACGGGGATATCGGGTATACGGCCCAGGCCACGCTTTCGCGAGGCACACACGGGGACGATACTTGAGGAACAAGTGAAAGGAAGCGATGTAGGGACGCAGTGCCCGACGTACCCTGACTGGACGATCGGGAGAGCGGCGAGGTGGGCCCTGCCTGCCCCACCACAACTGCACCCAGACCCCGTGCATATGCCGGGTGTCGGTATAGAGAAGGCACTCGTCACGTGCGCGACCCATCACAAAGGGAAGTGTGAGGCGTGCAGAGCACTCGTCCGAAGGGACGTTCCCACGGTAGAGATGTGCTGCCGGCACCATCACCACGCGAACGATGGGCAGCCGATCGCGGTGTGCACAGAGCACAGCACGACGAAGTGCGGCGAGTGCAAGACGGCGGCGGCGTGTTGCCGCAGCGGGCATCATGCCTGCCGCACGCATGGCAGAGGGACCTGCCAAGAGTGCAAAAGGCTCCCTACGCTGACGCAGAGGCGACCGGCGGCATGTTGCAGCCGCGGCCACCACCAGTCCAACAAGCCGAACGTCGAGTCAACCCCCGGACGCAACAAGAAGAAGAGGCCCTCCTCACCCACCCAGGTGGGTGTACAGCGGGAAACGCCAGTAGGAAAGCGAGCGGCGCGAGCGGCGCGAGCGCCGCTCGCGGCAACGAAAAAGGAGACGGCGACGACCGGACGGGCGACCAAGAGGCCGCCACCAACGCCAGGAACCAGCGAACGACCAGCGCTGAAGAAGAGGGTGCTCGGCACCCCGAAGGAAGGCCTGATCGCCGGCCGCAAGCGGAAGAAGACGAAGGCGACCACACCCGACTCAGGGGTGCATCGAAGGAAGAAGAAGGTTCCGAGGGCAAGCAGCTCTCAGAAACGACCGGGGACCACGGGCACACCAATGCCCTCGAAAGTGGAAAACGGGCACTCCTGCCTGCCCTCGTACTCGCCGACTCAGTCTTTGGAATCGCAAGAAAGCCAAACCCCGCTAGCTCCACAAATGCTCGACCTTGACGACGCAATGGCAGGTGACGACGTCATCCGATAACCTGACTTTCAAGGCAGTGCATGCTAATCCACGTGGTTCATGTACTTAAAAGAACTCAATGCTAAACAATAAATGCAAGCTTACCCCTGTGGTACCTGCATTTCAAGTTCACACTGCTAAACAAACATAACGTGGGCGGCGCCGAAGCTTTACCAGCTTCGGCTGACACCATTTGCGCACTTAACCATGGTTAAGAAGACGACTGAAAGCACAGACACGAAGATAGCTCAAAGCATTTGCAAAATAACACGAAAAGCCTCTAGGCAAAAACCCGTTTTCACATTTCTTCAGGCTGGTTTTCTATTTTCTTTTTAGCCACATGCAATGTGTTAGGAAACTGAACCGCCCAAATAGGACCTTCTGATCATGATCATTTGCCAAATTTGCCACCTGAAAAGTGCGGTCAACGAAAACTCTAGTTTCCCTTTTCTACTTTCTCCTACTCTCGCGGTGTACGGTTTTTCGCGCCATGATTTGTGAGTCACATGCGTGACTGCCGACGCGTCCCTGCTGCTGCGTGCGCTCGGATCAGCGCCGCTCAAGCGGCTACCAAGTAATTTGTAAAGATTGCTCCTTTCTTCTTTCTGACTTGTTCCCGGACTAGAACGACAAACACTACTACATCTCGCGCCACAATGGAAATGTGGCTCACACGAAGATCATTATTATTAACAGCTGGCGGATTCTTTACGCAACCTTCTCCGCATGACTGGACCGAAGCCAATCGCGTCGCAAAACGCACGACGAGTGTTCCTTCGAGACGTCACAGATGTTCCAGAATGTACAACTGAACAGTGAGCAGACTAAACACACGCAGGATGGCTGAGGTTGTCGTTCCTTAACTCAGTTTAGGTTTCTAGCCCAAAGAATCAAACAGGGATGCGCAGCCCGCTTTCAACTCCGCCGTGGTCGAGCAGAACCTGTGGAAGATCAAGGGGCTCACCGATGTGTTCGTGCACTTCAACGACGACTACCTGCTGGGCAGGCCTACGCACCCGTCGGACTTCATCACAGACGACGGCGGGGTGCGGCTGTACCACGAGGCGAATGTGATCAATGGCGGCGAGAAGGACTACAGGAAGCTGAAAGCCGCAGGCCGCAAGGTGTGGCTGGGGAGCGTGTATCACACCGTCGGCATCTTGGACGAGAAGTTGGGCGAACGGAAGCGGCGGTTCGTGAAGCACGCGCCCTTTGTGTACAGCCGCCGCGCGTTCGAGGTGATGAGCAGGCTGTTCGAAAGCGAGCTGGAAGCAGCGTCGAAGATGCGGTTTCGGAACCAAGACGACGTTCTGATCCCGTTTCTGCACCACAACTTCGTGATCGAGCGCGGCCATGAGTACGGCATCAGCCACTCCAACCACATCGGTGACCGGGACCTCGACGCGGTGCTGTTGGTGGTCAACAACACCTTGCACATCGCGCACCCTAGAATGAATGAGCAGCTGCGTTCGCCGCACATGTTCTTCACCACCAACGACGGCTTCAGCTCACCCGACGCCAGCGAACTCGTCCGGTCGTTCCTGCACCACGCGAATCCGCGCCCTTCGGAGTTTGAGGTCCGTCAAAATTGACCGTCTCTTCTTTTCTCACATAGAAGGGTCAAAAGAGACCAATTTGTACTAATCGCACTGAACCCCAATCGTGGACGTGGCAATTGATCATGGTCGCGTAATTGGAATAGTGTTGAACTGGACTAAACCGCCCCGAGGTGTCCCAGGGTTTACCCGGTCTGGCATTGACCCGTTCCAGCTTTAATCCGCCGTTGGGAACGCAGCTTTAGTCTGCCGTTGTTACGGTCGCACGTTTCACGGCGGCTTACTCAGCTCACGCTTGCAGCACCGTTCCCCTCTTTCTTCCACGTACTCGGAAGGGGGGACACCCGTTCAGGGCTACACTGTGTATGTGGCTGAAAGAAAACACTTCACAATCACGTGTTCTGTGAAGTGCCAGCAACACGTGTGAAATCAGTTGCCATCTACGCGAGCTTGCACCTCTAAAACCCGTCTACCGTAAGTAAGGTATGTGGATAATGGCCGAAACCACCAAGTGGCCAGCAACGAAGGTACCCACCGATTCTCTTCCCTCGTGTAACCACCACTCTCACGACATTCAGAGCACAAAGGATATCTTCCCATATATTGGCGAAGGTCACCCGGGGACTTTAAAACCCCGGATTTTCAAGCGAACTTTCACTCTAAAACCCGAACAACCACCTCCTGCAGCTTGCGGGCGCTGTGCCGGCGGACCGCCAGGACGTGGCCAAGTGGACCGACGATTCCGACGTGATGAAGGGCCGGTGCAGGATGGCTGCGGAAAGGCGTGAAAGGTTCGATGTGAGCCTCGCGTGCCCCAAGGCGTGTTCCCACCACGGAGTCTGCACCGACAGTGGCTGCGTCTGCGACGCGACGTGGCTGGGCATGGCCTGCGACTACAAAGCAGACTCGGCTGCCCTTAAAACGTGGGAAGTCGTACCTGCGTGCGAGGCCCTTGACGTCGTGTTCACGTGGGTCAACGGCAGTGACCCGGCCCTCGTGAGCGACCTTATGCGCTACGCCAGGAGGAAAGTAGACAATCCAACCCAGCGCACCCGCGACTTAGGGCAGCTGCGGTACAATCTGCGGTCTATCCGTCAATACATGCCTTGGGTCCGCCATATATGGGTCGTCAGCGGGACCCCGAAGCCTCACTGGCTCAACGCTGACCACCCCATGATATCCTACGTCCCGCACTCCGCCATCTTCTCAAGGGGGGAGCGCCCGCAGTTCAACAGCAACAGCATCCAGGCGAGGCTGTGGGCCATCCCGAACTTGGCGTACCGGTTCTTGTCGATGGACGACGACATCTCGATCACGCGGCCCACGCCGCCGTCGGCGATGCTCGGCCCTGACCTCAAGGGGACGAAGCAGTTCTTCCGGGGGGTGTTCAACGCGAGTGTGCACGTCCGCGGACCGTATAGAAGCTCGATGGAGCGCACGGAGAAGCTGATGAAGGCGTACCACAACACGACGGCGCTGCTCAAAACCCCGTCTCACACGCCCCCCGTGTTCGATCGGTTTGCGTTTGAGGAGATGATGCTGGAGTTTCCGGGTGAGTTCACCTCGCTCCCGGCCGCTCGATTCCGCGAGCACACCGACTTGGAGCCGAATTTTGGTTTCGTATGGTTCCTGACCGGCAGGAGTCGGGGTCGTCCGTTGAACGCGGTCACGGAAACCGTGCGGGCAAAACCGGACGCTTCGATTGACAGCTTCCGCCAGTCGTGGAATCAGAGGGGCGTGCCGAAGGCCGACTTGCTGTGCAGAGTTGCCTCTAGTCACCCGACGAAGTGGTCTGACGACAAGAGCAAAGCTATGCGCGAGCTGCTTGGGGAAGAATGCGTCGACGCTATCCTCGCGGGCTCGGCTCTACTCTCGGCGCAGTGCTCTGCTAAGCTCGCGTCTGAGCTCTCCGCGGCTTCCCTCGCGTGGGAAGAGAACATCAAGGGCGAGAGTGCGTTCGTCATGTTGCGGACATCGACGAGCATCCAGCGCTTGAAGGCGACATTATACGATGGAATCACACGCACCGCGTGTCTCAATGACGACTATGAAGATCACGTGTGCTCCTTTCCTTCTCGTGCCAATGCTTTGCACGATCCTCGTGTTGTCATGAGGTTTCTTATGTTATACTACATGTGTGTCGTAAGAAAGCATGTGAAGACGTGTAAAACCATGTGATCACATGGATTTCAACTGCATTGACGCATGTTATCAATGACATGCAGAATCAACTGCTGTTCTGGTCGTGCCCGCAAACCCGGCACTCGTGCCTGCGATGGAGTCCAGCCCTCCGTTTAGCGCTCTAGTCGTGCTCTGTTCTCCGCCTAAACGGGGACACTTCGTGCATAATCTGGCAAATGAAACAAACCCGCAGGCCCAAGACAAAGTCATTCAGAAGATGTTGCGGCTAATCGGTGGCATGTACCCACATGCGGCGCCTTGGGAAGCAGGCGCATGAGCGCGTGCCTCGTTGGCACTACGGCGGGTAAGTGGTGCTGCACTTTTTCGCCGATGCCGCTGCTGTGAATTCATTTCGTACCGGATTAGCCCGCTCGACGCCAATGGGGCGACCCCAGGGCTTACGCTCCATCCACGTGTGGAACGTGTGGATTTCCACACGTTAATTCTTTTTGGATTTTGTTCCCCCACGTGTGGATCCACAGGTACCACATTGTGGATTGTGATATATTGGTCCACATGCAGGGGAGTCTAGGCCCACTAGTGGTCAAGGCCGCACAGCCAGGTGTCGCCAAGTCCAGTAGCTACCTAGCGACGCTATTTTTCTTTTTGCCGTCGCACATGAGGGGAAAGCTTTTTCCCCCCTCGAACCTTAGAGAAAATACGTGTGGTCCACATGTGGGCGCTTGAGACCAGAAACGGAGCGTAAGCCCTGGGCGACTCTGCCTGGCCTCGCCTACTGCAAAATGAGTGGTCGACACTGGTCGTCCCAAACAAACCAACCATCGTCGAAACGCGAGAAAAAAGAAGAAAGAG
This sequence comes from Diplonema papillatum, assembly GCA_030068145.1. Classification (NCBI taxonomy): domain Eukaryota; phylum Euglenozoa; class Diplonemea; order Diplonemida; family Diplonemidae; genus Diplonema; species Diplonema papillatum. The sequence continues at coordinate 186,499 of JAPJBO010000036.1, read as the reverse complement.
AAGAAAAAGTCCCGCTCCTGGTCGTGACGGGTCAACCACAGCTTGCAAAGCTTGAGTCGGAGGCAGCACACAGTGCTGCAACCCCGTCCGCTCTGCCCTGTGGCAGACCGTCTCGACGAGCTTGTTCAGCGCAAGCGCCAAGCCCAAGGTGCGCCACGCCTTGATGCTTTAGTTTGGGAAATCGGTAGCCACTTGACCCGTAGGCCCGTGGCTCTGCAGTACCGCCGAACACGTGAAGCTTGGCTCCCGTGTAGCAGGCTTTTCCCGGTACCGAAACATGAGAAAATATACAAGACACGCCGTATGCCACCGGACATGCCTCGTGACCAATTATGCAGACACGTGCACATTTGATACCGGATCAACCCTTCGATGTTTCCTCTCTCAACCCTCACCGGCAGTGCTGGCATCTTGGAAGTCCCCTTGTCCTTGTTTCCGCCGAGCTTTTCTTTTTCTGCAATGCATCCGTTGTACAACCCCGTTTCCAAATTAGCACCTGCTGTGTGGAACCGCCCAGTTGCAAATCACGAAGGAGAAAAAGAAAAAAGCCGCTCCGGGGTCCAGGAACGTTACGGTCAACCACAGCTTGCAGCCAGAGCTTGAGTCGGAGGCACAACGCTAAACCCCGTGCGCTCTGCCCTGTGGCTGACCGTCTCGACGAGCTCGTGTTCAGCGCAAGCGCCAAGCCCCACGGTGCGCCACACCTTGATACTTTAGTTTGGAAACTTAGTTTGCAAACTACGAAGAAAGGAATTAAGCTAACATCGGTGTGCCAGCGGGGGGCAGGCGTAAGGGCGTTCAACACAGTAGTTAAGACCCATGGGTGACCCTCCGCTGAAGTAAGCACCGGGCGGCCCCTCCGAGACCTTTTCCCGCCGTTAGCTCTCCCCATCACACACTAGCTTCCCATCGAGCTTGCACTCACCGGCCATGTTTCAGGTTGCCCTTTTACGCTTGTGAAGTTTCTTGTGACGTAGGGGGGGCAGGTGTAGACGTAGCACGTTCAACTCACATGGCGCCCAGGCAGCTGCACGTAGGGTTCGGAAAAAAAGCGGGGTAGGGGGCGGCGAAACGGCGAACGACGGCAGTCACAGCCTGCACTAGTAGCCTGATAGCTGTGCCGTGCCGTGCTGCAAGGAAATCGAGTCAGATCGACTAGGCTCGGCGTACCCATGGACGAAGGTCAGGGGTAGAAGCTTCATTCGAATGAAGAGACAGGTGGGTTGTAAAACGGTACAGACCGAGCCTGCGGGCTCCCAACTCATGTGTTCATCACTACATCGCCTCGTCGTTGAGGCCGAGCATGACGTGATATGATGTTGCTTTTGGTTGTGTTCCATCTCCAGGGCACGCATTGCTCAGCACGCGGTGCCCCTCGCAAGCGGCATTTTTAACCCACACCAGCATCGTCGTTGGCCCGTGATGGGCGGTACTGTAGTTTTCGGTCTTTTTAGACGTGTTCCTTCTTCGGGATTACCTGCGGGGGGCGTGTGCACGAACTACTTGTGGGGGGGGAGGGCGAGGGGCGTCAGCCACAGTAGCCTGTAAGACAAAGCCATGGTTTGCCATGCCGGCAAGTGTCCGCCGAAATCTAACTGACACGTTCCCATAACATATTACAAAACATGTGATCGCATGTTCTAACTGTATTAGCGTGATCACATGTAAAGTCTTTGCACATGCCATGAGGTTTCAGATGCTACATATCATCTGCAACCTGGGTCGTGTGGCGCCCGCGTCTTCATCATCAAACCAGCGTCAACCCTCCGGCAGGGCCTCCGGCGGGCATTTGGATGACCTCCCGGTACGTTGAGAACAAGAAGCTCATCCATGCGGCGACGGCGATCAACGCGAGTCGCCGGCCGAAGAAGTCGTCGAAGTACCTCGCCTTCGTGATGCTGACGTGTCTGCTCGTCATGTACATGATGGCAAACGCAGCGAAGCTCTCTCAGTTCGTCGCGAACGAAACACTCCCGTCCGCAACCGTGTATTCCACGGAACGGCCGTCGCGGCGGTCCAGGCTGCGGGTGACGGATCCATACTGGGAGCAGTATCGCAACGTTTCGGTGGTGTTCACGTGGGTCAACGGCAGCGACCCGCGCTTCCGAGAGCTGCGGGCGGAGCACGGCAAGAAGGGGTCCGAGTCTCGGTACCGCGACTCAGAGGAGCTGCTGCACGCCATCAGGTCCGTCGCCACGTACATGCCGTGGCACACCGGGCTCATCTTCCTCGTGACCCCGGGCCATTACCCGTACTGGCTCAACCGCTCGCATCCTCGCGTCGTCCTTGTCGATCAAAACGACATCATCCAACAGTGTGTCCACCTCGTTTTTTTTATGGTAACAACCGCGGTTGTCGATGACTATCAAACTTGTCAGTATCAAGAAGTGACGGTTGGCAGCGTACTGTGGAAGTTACCAAAACAGGTGACAGCACATACGCACCAACACGGCCGGGAACCGCAAGCACCCTTGCAAGCCACGTCTCACAAGTCAGGCACTTCTGCTTGAGGTACAACAGCGTCATCGATTGTCGGCAAGATTCTTAAGAAATAAAAGGAAAATATTATCCCTCGGGGTTGACGGGTAACACAACTCGTCGCTTGCATATTGGCGGTACACAAGGAATGAAGATATATTTGTTTTCGAAGACCAGCAATTCCTGCTTCGTAGGAAAGACTGAGGAGACTGCCAGTTGCGAATCACAAAGGTGTAGTACCAGTGTGGTACTCATCGGCATGCCGATGACTTCCCACTATCGCAACGATATTCCAATCTCAAAGGACGTAAATGTGCTGTAGCCCACACGAAACACAGGAAAGTCTGGGTTTAGTGGTGGACGTAAGCATAAAAAAGACCCGCGGTGTAGTTGTATTGTTTTCTCCCCCTCCGTCGAAATGAGCACCAGGCAGTCCCGCGAGTATTTTCAACCTAAAACAAAACAAATGGTCTCACAGGGATGCGCAGCCCGCCTTCAACTCCGCCGTGGTCGAGCAGAACCTGTGGAAGATCAAGGGGCTCACCGATGTGTTCGTGCACTTCAACGACGACTACCTGCTGGGCAGGCCTACGCACCCGTCGGACTTCATCACAGACGACGGCGGGGTGCGACTGTACCACGAGGCGAATATAATCAACGGTGGCGAGAAGGACTACAGGCGGCTGAAGGGCCTGCGTGAAAAGCAGTGGCTGGGAAGCGTGTACCATACCGTCGGCATTCTGAACAAGAAGTTCGGCAGCCGGAAGCGGCGGTTCGTGAAGCACGCGCCCTTTGTGTACAGCCGCCGCGCGTTCGAGGTGATGAGCGAGCTGTTCGAAAGCGAGCTGGAAGCAGCGTCGAAGATGCGGTTTCGGAACCACGACGACGTGTTAATCCCGTTTCTGCACCACAACTTCGTGATCGAGCGTGGCAAGGAGTACGGCATCAGCCACTCCAACCACGTCGGCCAGCAGAACCTGGACTCGATGCTGTGCACGGTGAAGAACAGCTGGTACAATGCGCACCAGAAGATGACGCAGCACCTGCAGTCGCCGCACATGTTCTTCACCGTCAACGACGGCTTCAGCTCAGGCGACGCCATCGAACTCGTCCGGTCGTTCCTACACCACTCAAATCCGTTTCCTTCGGAGTTTGAGGTCTGTCTGTCAAACGCTCCTCCGATTTCTTTCAGTCGTATTAGACGCTAGTCTTAGAAGATTAATATTAACCGCCTAATGATATACTGTGAAACAGGGCCATGCTCGATGGAAATGTGGCAAGCACACGAAGATCATTAACAGTTGGTTGGTTTTTTACTTACCCTTTTACGCAGCGGCACTGAGACTGGAGCTAATTGCAGCACGAGACGCACACCAAGGAGGAGAATTATTCTAAGCTATACAGAAGCGCGTGCTCGAGTCACCCGGAAAGCTGTGCTACCGCAAGTTCACATCCTAAAAGCCGGTGTGACACCGTGACCCTGAGGCCGGATCCACAATGTAGGTAAGATTTCCCGTGCAGCATACACTGATGGTCAAGTCGACAGCTCCCTGCAGGCTTTTGCAATCTCTGAAAAAGGGAATCCCTCCCCCCCATGCGCCTATCTTTGCAAAGAACTCCACCCCGCCCTCGCATGTCAGGCGGAGACTCCTAGAATGGTGTGTGAACAGGTTTAGGTTCTGCCGACGTCGTGCCGGTTTAACCCCTTACCGACCAGGGGTCGTTAAATAGCCCAGTGCTTAGATATGCCAGAAAGTTGGGGTAGGCGTGTCGAAAACAGCTTTCAAGGGCGGGAATGAAAAGATAGGTGTATTGCCCTTATATCCCGGTCAAAACAAATTTGTGCCCTTATATCCCGGTTCGGGATATAAGGGCACCAAATTTGTTTTGAACCGGGTTTTTAGGGCAGGTCCAAAATTTGGGTCTGAAATTTGGGTCAAAAATTTGGGTCCAAAATTTGGGTCCAAAATTTGGGTCCAAAATTTGGGTCCAAAATTTGGGTGGTCCAGAATTTGGGTCCAGAATTTGGGTCCAAAATTTGGGTCCAAATTTTGGACCCAAAATTTGGGTCTAAAATTTGGGTCAAAATTTGGGTCCCAAATTTGGGTCCAGAATTTGGGTCCCAAATTATGGAAGGGTTCGGTTTTGGGGTCGGTTTTGAAACCGAACCCGAAACCGAACCCAGAACCGGGGAGGACGGTAGGTTAACAACAAGAATGGCTGATTCCCTCCTGAAGTCATCAACTGTCTTTGAGTCGCGAACCGGGTTCAGCTTGCACTGCAAAAGCAGCATAATTGTGTCTTGCGCACGAGCGCGGAAATCCGCCACCCACCATTCGGTTAGATATTACAAGAACACAATTGCGAAGCTTACTACAAACGAATAGTGTTACAAAGGCGAGCGAATCATGCGAGAACCTATGGAGGGGCCCCTCGACAGCTTTCAGAACACGGCATAGTAAGTCAAGAGACGGATAAGCGTGCGCACATTCTACTCCCGTTTGATCTGCATTTTCCACCTTTCCTCCTTTCTTTGATCTGCTGGGTGTATGTGCGGGACTACTGCAAACGTATCGAATAAAAGCTAGAAAGTACAAACTAAGACCAGTTCCAGTTTGCTCTGGGGGCAGGTTTGCTGTCACCTGGGGGGTTTTCTAAAGCCAGGTACCCCGGCTTAAGTTCGGCTGCATCAGTGTTGGCTTTCGACATACTTCTGTGTGGGTTCGGTGGACCGCCCAAGACTGTCCAAAAACTCGACCAAATTTTGACCCAAATTTTGGATTGGACCAAAATTCTGACAAAACAATGACCAAATTCGAACTTTTTTCGAACTTTTTTCGAACTTTTTTCGAACTTTTTTCGAACTTTTTTCGAAATTCTTTCGAACTTTTTTCGAACTTTTTTCGACTTTTTTGGCCCCAGTATCTTGAGGCCAAAACAAATTTGGTGCCCTTATATCCCGGTTCGGGATATAAGGGCACATATTTGTTTTGAACCGGGATATAAGGGCACCAAATTTGTTTTGAACCGGGATATAAGGGCACATATTTGTTAGGGACGGGATATAAGGGAAATTTACCGAAAAGATATGTAGCGTATCTCTTTGTTCCCGCCCTTGAACCTCGGAAATCCCGCTCCCTCGAGGAGTCGACAAGGTGCTAGACCCAAAACCCCGGGAGAAAATCGAGGGTGCCCGGTCGGTAAGGGGTTATAAAGAAGGAGAATAGTTGAGTTGCAGCTCTTGACACAGATAGATGGAAAAAAGAAGGTGTTTTTATTCTTCGCTTTTTCTCACGAACGGGCCCAATTCGTGGTCAGCACAAACTCAAGAGGTCGAGTCAACTATTCCCTGCAGTATTGGCATACTTTCAAGAAAAATGCGCATGAACAGCTTCAAGCGACCTTCTCCTGACTTGTTGGTTCACGAACTTGCAAGAACAATGCTTCCAAAGGAACCCTAAAAGGAAATCGAAGCTACTACGCGGCCCCAGTCTCTGAAGGCCTGCTTACTGCATTTTAGGGCCTAATACCAGTTTGTGTCTGGGTTTTGCCGGGTTTGTGCCGAGGTCTTACAGTGTTCTATGGCATGGGGCGTCTTCACACCATCAGAATACAATGACTTCTTAACACAAGAAACAGTCTAGGAAACTAATCAAAAGATAGTACGTGCTGATAACGTACTGATTCAGCATGTGGCACATTGTACAGAAAGAAACTAAGAAAATTAACGTGCTGAAATCAGTACGTTCAGCATGCTGAACGTAAGGCCACAAGAAACAGTCTAGAAAACTAATCAGGTCCCAGACGCGGTGCCGTTGGACCGAACGGACGTGGCGAAGTGGAGCAACGACTACGACGTGATGCGGAGCCGGTGCAAACTGGCAGCGGACAAACGGTTGACGTTCGACGACAGCGCCGGGAACGTCAGCGAGATCGTCACTGCGAAGATGACCCGCCGAGCCGAGTTTATCGAGTGGCGCGAGGCGAGGAAGGAACGCAAGGCGACAGACTTGCTGGCGTGCCCGAAGGACTGCTCCAACAACGGAGTCTGCACCGACAGCGGCTGCGTATGCCACGCTACGTGGCTAGGCATGGCCTGCGACTACAAAGCAGACTCGGCGGCCCTTAAAACGTGGGAGGTCGTACCTGCGTGTGAAGCTTTTGACGTCGTGTTCACGTGGGTCAACGGCAGTGACCCGACCCTCCTGCGTGACCTCATGCATTATTCGACAGCGAAGGTTGACATTGCCACGTCGCGCACCCGCGACTTAGGGCAGCTGCGGTACAATCTGCGGTCTATCCGTCAATACATGCCTTGGGTCCGCCATATATGGGTCGTCAGCGGGACCCCAAAGCCTCACTGGCTCAACGATGACCACCCCATGATATCCTACATCCCGCACTCCGCCATCTTCGCAGCGGGGGAGCGCCCGCAGCTCAACAGCAACAGCATCCAGGCGAGGCTGTGGGCCATCCCGAACTTGGCGTACCGGTTCTTGTCGATGGACGACGACATCTCGATCACGCGGCCCACGCCGCCGTCGGCGATGCTCGGCCCTGAACTCAAGGGGACGAAGCAGTTCTACCGCGGGACGTTCAAGGCGAGCAGCCACAAGAAGGGCCCGTACAGAGAGTCCCTGGAGCGCACGGAGAAGCTGATGAAGGCGTACCACCACCGGCCTGTCCAATTCCGATCGCCCGCCCACACGCCGCCGGTGTTCGATCGCTTCGTGTACGAGGAGCTGCTGCTCGAGTTCCGCGAAGAGTTCGACGCGCTGCCGGCCTCGCGGTTCCGGGCAGGAACCGACTTCGAGCCGAACTTCGGGTACGCGTGGTTCCTGCAGGGCACGCAGCGGGACGGGCGGCCGCTGCGCGCGGTGGCCGCGGCCGTGCAGAACGATTCGGCGGCGGCCGACAGCTTCCACCAGTCGTGGAACCACAGGGACGTGCCGATGGTCGACTTGCTGTGCAGAGTTGCCTCAAGTCACCCAACGAAGTGGTCCGTCGAACAGGGCAAGACAATACGCGAGCGCTTCGGTGACGAATGCATCGATCGGATGCTGTCAGGTACGTCGCAGCTTTCTGCACAGTGTAGCTCGATGCTTGTATCCGAGCTCTCCGCCGCTTCGCTCACGTGGGAAGAGAGTGACAAGGGCGAGAGTATCTTCGTCATGCTGCGGGAGACGACGGACATCGACAGCTTGAAGTCACGTCTAACCAATGGCAGGACGCGCACTGCATGTCTCAACGACGACTACCCCGATGACGTGTGCTTTTTCATTTCGTGCGGCACTGCCTTAACGCTCAATTTCTTTGATTTGAGAGAAATAGGGTTGCAACCGCGAACCGTATCTGGTAATGGTAACTGTTTGTTCTTGAGCTTGACTTACGAACAAGGCGACCAGATGGTTCTCCGCAACGAACTGGCAGATTACTGGGATGCACACAGAGACGATCTGGAACTCTTCTTACCCGACATGAACATTTCTCAATACATCGAAAAGCTACGTGAGAACTACACTTGGGGTGATTACCTCTCCCTCGTAGCCTTCACAAAGCTTAAGAAGGTGCAAATCCGCCTCTTCTCAATCGATGAGAGAAACAGGTTCCACACACAAACGGTTGGAGAAACGGGTCCACTTGTATTGCTCGGTTACATAGCTCAGGTGCACTACATCCCAGTCACAGGCACAATCTCCGACACACAACTCAAAAGGTTCCTTGACCCCCGAGCGAAATCTGCAGAAAGTCCTTCTGTCTCCTCGACATTCCCAGAAGAGCTCGCCCGCCCGCAAGAGCAGCAGCCGGTAGCGCAACCGGCATCTCCGAAAGAGCCACTCGCTCAACCGGAACCACCGGAACAGCCACCTGCTCGCCCGGCGACACCGGAGCATCTAGAAAGTCGATCGCAAACGCCGGATCAGCCGCAAACACCGGAACTACCGCAAGGACTATCGACGCCGTCACAAACACAAACCCGGCACGCAAGCCCACCAGCAAACATCCCACGAACACAAGAACGCAGCTTCCAAAACGAAATGGTTCTTCAATGCCGCCATTGTGGCGTAACAACAACAAGGTCTGGCAACCCGTTTGCCAACCAGTTCGGTGTGGGTGTGCATGAACGGACCTGTGAAAAGAATTCAGAAGGACTACACAGTCCAAGTCCAGACAGAAACTAGCCCAGCATCTACCTGGCGCGCCTGACCCAGCGAGCTACGAGGGTCCAAAAATACAACCTGCCCCTTTTCTTTTAGAAACATTTTCTCCTTTCCTCCTTTACTTTGATCATAGGTGTCACGGCAAGTTTTGGCAGCCGCTGCTTAACAAAATTTGACGTGGGCGGCTTTGGATTTACATCTGAATGACACCTCAATACAAAAAAAGTTGTCGACAACTAAGGGTAGGCGGTTTTTTTTTTTTGGCCCATGTCCGCGCGCGCGTAAATTTTTGGGAACCCCCGGAAAAAAAAAACTTTTGCCAAAAAAAAACTTTTGGGATCTGTGCATTGGAACCGGTCGTGAGAGCGACTGCAGGCGTAGTCACGAGCGTGTCCGGCTCGCGAAAAGTCGAAAACCTGTTCATCACACCGATACTTCACGGCGATGCAAATCGCGTAGACTTTGTTTACCTCAGTGTGTATTGACTTTGAAGCTGACTATGCCCGGTGCTGGGTTGGTGCGCTGGGCAAGCAATATCGTGCTACTTTGACGTTGGTGTCAATCTAAATAGCAAGATTTGCGTAGCTCCTGCTGGACGCAGTCGAAGCACGCGGGATACAAGCACAGCCTCAGCCTCGAAAGTGTGCGCGGTTTTACCGGCAAGGCATGTCGGGAGGTTTTGCCACTGTGGTGCGATTATCACACAGAACCAGTCCGGGGCAGTGCACGCGTCTATGCCTTCCGACGCCTCAAGCAGCTACTAGTATCTGAGACTCGACTGAGGAGGCATGAAAAGGACGCGGGGCAAGCGATGCGTTCACGGTGCTTGCGACTTAGTGCACTTGACCGGCGGCAATGCCTTGTGCCGCGGTATATTTGCGAAGAAAACGGCACTCGTCGCCTGACAGTCTAGACCGCACATCCCTGAGCATAACTGCCTTCGTTGCACACGGCGTCTAACCAATTGCCGTGTGCTAGAAGCACCTGCCCTCCGTGCGGATGTCGAGACATCAATGGTCTCTTTCGATGTGGGTGAGGTACATCTTGTGAGTCCGGCGCCGTTTGCTACGCATCAGAAGGTGGCCACTGGCTAAAGCTTGCTGACAGGAGGGTCGGCAGAGTACCGACAAACTCCGTTTACACCAAGCAGGGCATCTTTGTGTACTCGGGTAATATTGACAAAGCCACTACACCCGAAGTGACGGTGTCGACGTCCGCCTTTGGGGGTTTCAACAGCAGACCGCCGCAGAAGCCGCGAGAGCAACCATCCTTGCACAAGGTGGAGGAAAGCAGAAGTTGAAGTTCACCATACTATCTGCGGGTAGCTGGCGCTTATTCTCGCCGATGGAAATGCCACCGACCAGCCGTCAGTAGGCTCTCGCACGGTGGTTCGGTAGGACCGTGACATCGCAATGGGGCATGTCAGAAGAGAGATAAGAGATTGACGGACACCCGCGCAATCGACAGTCCTCTGGGTCACTGCTTTATTGTTCGCAGCGTACCCAGCGAACCGCGATCTCGAGTTCAAACCCGAGTGTTTTTTCTCCTGTGGCATCGTCTATCATCTGCAGCCTCCGACTATGGAAGGTTTTGTCGAAACGCACCCCGCGCGGCGTTCAGGACTGTTGAACTCTAGACTGCCACCGCAACCCCTCGGACACATCAAGTTCATCTTCACACTCACCTTTGAGCTCATCGTCCAGAAATTCTACCAACAACGGGCACAAAAGTGCCAACAGCGGACTGGCCAGTAGTATAGCCGGCACATATGGTGTGACATCCAGTAGCAGAAAGTCTTGTGGCAAAAGTTTTTTTTTTCTGAAAAGTTTTTTTTTTGCGCGCGCGCGCGTAAATTTCTGTGGGCCGACGGACATGGGCCAAAAAAAAAAAACCGCCTACCCTAACAAGTAAAAGAATAAAACAAAACTACGCATTTCTTTGTCTAAGCACCTGCTTTGTAGTCCTGGGTTTAGTGGCGGGCGTAAGCGATCAACAACCCACTTTGTAGTTGTGATGTTTTCTCCCCCTCTAGCCTCCGTCGAAATGAGCACAAGGCAGTCCCTGAAGTATTTCTCCTCCGTGGCCAAGAACCCCCCCTTCCGCTGGGAACCAGCTTGGATTGAGTCGTCTAGTGCGAACAGTCTTGGGGGTTGTCCTACAACGCACCGTACTAAAAAAGAACTTATGGCAACGTGCTTTGGGTTGAGCAGAATTCCTACCTGAAAATGCGCGGGCACCTGCGAGGTTTGAATTCCGTTGCAGCGGCTTGCTGCGACGCAGTTGCACACGGCCTCTAACAAATCCACGCTCCCGCAGGTCTCAGACGAGGACGTGCAGAAGCTGGTGAAGCTCATAGAAGGCTTGTTCCCAGACCCGGCACCGTGGGAAACGGATGCGTGACGTGTATCCTATTGAGTAGAGGCCAACTCAGCAGGATGCTTCACGACCGTCTTGACCAGCCCGGTTAGTTGGTGAACGATCCACCCCGTAGACAACGGCGCTCGTCTCGGAGGATCAAAACCCGATGGGCCAAAAGCAAGTTGTCCATGCAAGCCGGTGCGCCCTATAGCATTTAGCGGCCCGCTAAGTGGGTTCGTACCGTCTCGTGCGGTATCTGTGCGGTGCCTGCCAGTTAGGAGAGGTCGCCAAACATCTCGGTACCCATCCCATCATGAAGCGATTGGGTCCGTCGCTGCACATTAGATCCACAGAACCCATGGGCATCGTGGCTTGTATCGTCTGCTAGTGTACTTTCTCAATCCCCTGGAAGTAGATCGTATTGCCTGCCGCTGTCTACCACAGCGCACCGACGATCCTGTTTATCAGATCACAGTGAGAGTTTCAGGCGGGTGCTTAAACTGAAGAAGCGTTGCACCTCCTCCCTATTTGACGACCTTCGCAAGCGCGCTTCGTTGCCCGCACGCACTTCATCGCAAGGGCATGCATTGCAAGCGGTGGTTGTCGTAAGAGTAGTTACCAGGGGCGCTTACGAGGGAGAAGCACAGGCTGCCGCTGGGCCTCGGCCTCGAAGTGGCTAGGGGTCTTCTTCTTTATTTCCGCGTGTTTGTACGTTTGTACTGAAGGGAACATCAATGGGGCAACCGTGCACGTGAACGGTTCAGCGGGGCTAGCGTGCAGGTGATCTCCCGAGGGGGGTGCGCACCTGCACCCTGCTACTCGCGAAAAATGCCTAATTCTTACCGCTTGGCCTTCGAAAGTGCAGCATTCAAACAGTCAAATATAGCAAGCACAGCAAGTTAACGCGGTTGGAAGCCGGTCCTCGTGTAAAACCATTTTGAACGATTGTAATGATCGTTGTTCCAGTGTATGAAAGCATCGACTGAATACTGAAACGAACATTCCCGTAACAACGGTTGCACATGGAAAATGCGCGGCGCCAACGAAGAACGTGCTAATACAGAAAGTTGAATATTCTGTCGCTGTGTTGCATCGCCATTGATCTGCTGATGCTGATCGTCAGTTACTTCGTATCAGTGCAAGCTACAATCCGGAAATGTTCCTACCTGCCGAGTCTGCGATCCGACTATACCTTGGCGATTCGAAGCTCGCATGCCTCGGGATATCCATCCACCCCGAAGCGGTGTAAGGAAAGCTCTCTTGGCCAGGCTGGCTCAAGAGCAGCAGTCATGGAGCGCTGCCTCAGCCTAGAAATGCGTCCTGCGAAATGCGAAATCGGGGGTGAGGTCCATCAACCGTCGGTTGAGGGGGGTACTTGTTATTGGAGAAGGGGGGCGAGGGCAACAGCTCAGTCTGCCGAAAGGACCGTCCCATCCGTACACGTTTCGTTGTTTCGTCCCCTGCTGCCGCCGACTGATGCCTTGCAATGTCGACGGGCATTCATTCAAGGATTCTAGCTTTAAATTCCTCATTCCGACGCAAGTTTCAATAGATTTCCGACCCCCTTTGAGATAGGAAGGCACGTTCTTCCTTTTCTCCCCATTCCAGGGTCACTTCGCATGTCTTTCTCTGCGATACTCCAATCATTGGTGGTGGCGCATTTCAAAGCGTGCTGTGCTCTGTGTAGTTGCAACCGTACACTGAAGCCAGGTCAGTCGTAGCTGGCGAGACGCCCTGCGAGCAGCCGCCTGGCACATGAGACACGCTGCGGACACGAGGGCCAAGAGAAGGCTCGCCCGAATGTGTCTGTCCGAAGTCCGAAAAGACCGCAACACCACGCGCTTGACCTGATCTCTCAGCGTTGACATGCAGGGCACTGAGCAGAAGTCACATTCCACTCGCCACCGCTGTGATGAAGCGAAATGCTGTGGTTTCATGAACCAGTTGCAATTCCTCTTCTTCGTAACAGTTCCAAGCTGACACTTCATTGCGGGCACAACATGCAAGAAGGCCTGGAAGAAATCAGGAGCCGCGGGTAGCACCCGAGAGCGCCACTCACAGCACCTTCAATCTGAGCCCCGACCTGACCCGCACTGGCAATCCCGCATGTGTCCTCAGAGCCAATCCTTTTCCCGAAGTTACGGATCCAGTTTGCCGACTTCCCTTACCTACATTGTTCTGTCGGCCAGAGCTTACCGTAGTTATTAAGCCGGTCCATCCTTAGCCGCTGCTCATTGTAGCGAGTCGAGGTCCACCACGGTCTATCAGGTACATCCCTATCCCCTGGAGCTGCATAGAATTGCCTGGAGCTGCATTTTTCAGTCTATCAGGAGGGGATGGACCGGCTTAGTTATAACTATGTCGAGCACGTTGATACCACCCGCCTCCTAGAAAGCCGTAAAGTGTGCCAGCGGAAACGAGGCACGACAAGCTTTGTTTGTTTGCGAGTCCGATGGTCGTATATCGAGGCGTTACTGGTACGCTGTTTGTAGACCTAAGCCATAGGTCCGTTCCTATTCCCTGGAGCTTCCTTAGAATCGGCTAAAGCTGTCTTATCACAGTATCACTTGAAGCACGGCACGGCACGAAGAGGTAGCCACCTGGTGACGAATGCGGGCCATCGCTACACGACATAAGTTCTGCATTCTAACCTTAAACGATCACAAACTGGACACTAGGACCTGAGTGCCTGCGGAGGCCCAAGCTGCAGACGCTTGCTTTGCGTCTGCCGCGTTGGCTCCCAGCCCGCTGGCTTTGTACAACCTCCGCGGCGCTTTGCGAGCAGCGAGCTCGAAAAGCGTGCCGATCCTCGTTCTTGTGTGCTCAGGGGAGGGCAAGTTGCTCTGAGGAGCAACTTGCCATCGCAAAGAAAGGCCATCCACAAGAGCTTCAGCGGGTCGTGGGTGGAAAGCAGGGCGAGAAATGCTGCTGGGGGGACTCCGGGATGTGACGCCCAGCAGGCACAGCGAGCAGCGGAAGGGCCGAGGGGACGCGGCCGTGAAGGCGTTGCAGCAGTGCACGGACCATGTCGCCAAGATGAAGCAGATCATGACGCAGCCGGAGGAGGCCGTACTGCGTGACAACGCTGTGAGGGCGAGTGGCAGCGGGCAGTGGGAAGCGTATGAAGGGCAGCGGAGTCCAACTGTGTATCGACCACCTCAGCCGAGCGTCAGGCGCGCCAGCATCGAGCAGGTTGAGAAGGAGCGGCTGAACAAGCGGGGCTCCGTCGGCCGCGACCCGCAAAGTTTGCTCGAGCGGATGCAGGACCTACAAGAGGACAAGCAGCGTCTCACGGCCGCCCTTCGCCGGCAACGAGCCCGGCAAGAGCGCGAGATCAACGACTTGCGCGCCACCGTCGACACGCTGAAGGAAGGGGAGGCCTACCTGCTCTCTCAGCACGAGGCGAAGCTGAGGGAGCTGCACGCTGCAAAGCGGGATCCTTCTCAGTTTTCCCCGGCGAGGCTGATGAGCGTCGTTGAAAACATCTGCCTCGAGCATGCGAAACTCAAGGGTACCGTCGAGCACATGCAGTCCCAAGGCGCCACGCTTCCCAATAGTTCTCCCTCGATGTCGTACAATTCTCCTGTCAGCCATGAAGCTCCTGTCTTCGCGTCGCCTCGCCCGCCACCGTACCACAACGTCGCGCGGACGCCGTCTCCCAGGGCAGCGCAAGCGGCAGCGTTGCGGTCCCTTTCAGCGTCGGCCAACGTGACGCCCACCCGGCCCGAATACCTGCGGTTGCTGTCGCCGTCGGCGGCTTACTCGGCCGTCAGCCTGTCGCCAGAGGCGTCGCCTCTGGCCGAGTCCGTACACGACAAGGTTGCGATGCACAAATCGTTCCTCTTGCGGCGGCTGCAAGATGTCAACGCGCAGGCGTTCCCACCAGACCAGTACCCGGGACTGAGTCGTTCCGTGAGCCCTGAGAGGTATCAGCCGCCATACTTCGGGTAGCTACTGGCCTTTCGTCGCAGCACTGTGAAGCTGGTTTTTTTTGAACAAGAAGCATGCGAACTACAGCAAAGGGAACTGTCTGTACAGGTAACCTGTACCTCGCAGCTGCTGTGATCGCGTGGCCTTTTTGTACAGTACTGTGCGGTACAGTGTTGGTTGTGGTGTGTAGTCGAGACCTCCGGGGTGCCAACGATCTTCACCCACTTAGGCTTATGGCGCGAGACCGCTGGAACGATACTTTTCCCGCACCCCATCAAAACGCTAGACCGCTGCGGTCGCGCAGCAGCCAGACAGACGAAAGCCCGCAGCACAACACGAAGGCGATCCATCGCGAGACGAGCAGAACCCCGCCTCGCTGTGTCAACGCCGACACCGGCACCGCGCGGCGGGAGCTGCCATCCGCAGCGCGCCTCCGACGAAACGACTTACGCCCCCATAGCAGTACGGCAAGTAGTTTCAGCTCAGTGTGAGTTTGATCAAAGTAACATCAAGGCAACCCTTTCAAAGACCAGCCACAGTCGACGCCGCGTGGGTGCAGGCTTCATGTATTTATCATCGTGTCAAACCCCGATTGCGCGATACCTGGAAGCACCCAAAGAGGGTGTCGGTGGTACGGAGGTGCCGTTTCCCGCATCCAACCGGCAACAGTTGTGTAAATTTGTTGCATTCGTGTGATTGTCAGGCCTTCGACTACCCTGAGCAACGCACGCAACAGTTAGTAGTGAGGAGACCGCAAACCCCTCCCGGAGCGCCCTCTGGCTCTCTGCGGGTCGAGTCATCGACAGCAACGGCTTCGGTCGATGCAAGCTTTCCGAACAGCAGCAGCTATCAAGCTGTTCATGCGCTCGCCGTTCTACCCCCTTCCCCGGAGCAAACTAGTTCTCAAATTGCGCCGCCTAGCCTCTCACCTCACGCCGAAGCATGTATTTTGTATCCAATACCGTGACTAGAGAATGAACCGACGACTTCTTCACCCATTCATCGCTCGCAACAGTTCTTGCTTTTGTTTTGCGATAGTCCAGGCATACTGGTGTTACAGCTTGGAGAGCAGAGACGTCGGCAGCGGTTTAACCTGAACGCGTACATGCCAAATCGCACAACACAAAAGGAACGAAGAAGAAAGAAAGCCGAAACCGTCCGACGACCAGTCAAAAAGAGCGTCGCCGAGATGAAGCCGACGCAGTCGCCGTTCTCGTCGAAGAAGACCGTTTCCTCGGCCGTCGCAGTCGAGCGGGCGACCAGTGCCAGCAGCAGCAGCGCGGCCGGAAAGCGCGTGCTGAAAGAGTTCAAGGTGCAAGCATTATGGACGGAGCCGATCCGACGATGACCGTCCACATGGTAGAAAACAGCTTAATGTGCTGGAAGGCGATCATCCAGTCCGAGCCCTCTTCCCCGTACGGCGGGGCGTTCTTCGTCACGTCGCTGGACTTCCCGCGGGACTACCCGTTCAAACCGCCGCGCTTCCGCTTCCTAACGTGTCTTTCACTGCAACTTCAGCGAGAGCGGAGGTGAGTGCTTGGACATCCTCATGTCGAATTGGTCGCCAGCACTGTCGGCAGGCAAGGTGTTGCTGGCGATCCGCAGGCTGCTGAACGAGCCCAACCCGGCCGACCCTTTCGATGCGATCAAGGGGCAGCTGTACATGAGCGACCCCGCCGCGTATGCCGAACAGGCTGCGTCGTGGGCCAGGAAGTATGCCTACGGGTCCTGGGCCGATGCTGCCGCTGTCTATCATATCGAGTCGTAGACCTCCAAGCTTCTGCCCAAAACGCTGACTGCAAGAATGAGGCTATCCATGCTGTGTGGATGCAGGACCAAGAAAGGACTTTCGTCTGGTCAGACACAAACCGTTGGCAGAGAGTTTGCAAATGTTCTGTATACGAATTACGGTTGTACTGACGGGAACACTTCCGAAACAACGCTCGGCTGCACGCAGAAAACTGAACGAAACCTACATCAAGAAGGCTTATCCAGGAAAGCTGACCTCCAAAGAGGGTTCTTTCTATTTGCATCCAGCATTTATCAACCGATGTTATCAAGCTGTTGATCGTCCGTTGTTCGAGTTTGTGTCCCTTGTTGTAGCTGGTTGATTGCGAATTCCTATAAACAGGCCCTCACGAAGGTTAAAAAACGTCGAATGCCACCAATTCCGGACGCCCATTCGGGATGATTGGAACCACAAAACGAGAGAAAAACGGATTACCCGGCACGTGCAATCAAACGCTATTTTCAAGCAACTCCCGCCGCATGTGAGGGCCTGGTCTCTTGCTGTCGTTCGGGGGGGATAGGTCCAGATGTGATATCTATCGACGCTCATCGCCTCGTAGTCCTGTTGGCTCGCTGACGCAACTAGCTCAGCGGGTGTGTTTGCGTGTGTCTTAAGAGCAAGTGCGGATCTCCTTCTGTCTGCCGAAGACACGCTCAATTCCGCTATGCAGCACACGGCCCGGGGGGGAGTATTTCGATAAAGGAATACACTCACACCCCCGCTCACCCACGCACGATGTCCAACGCTGACTGGCTGGTGGTTGACGATGCGTCCGACGCCCCGCCTGGATCCGCAGGTGAGACGCCTGTCGACGTGGAGTTGCTGTCGACGATGTTCCCCGGCAAGGCCGCCGCGAAGCTGCGGGAGTGGGTTGCGGTGCTGCACAAGGAGGAGGTTGAGCGGGTCGGCGACGCGCGCGACCTGCTGCGGCCGGGCAACCGGCCGGACTGGGACGCGCTGCCCCTCCCGGCAGCGGTGCGGGCGACGCTGCACGCCCGGTTTTCGGAGATTTTGGACGCAAAGCCGGCGCCGCCGCCTCCCGCCCCCAGCCCCGCCGAACCCTCCGACGCGCTGATAACCCAGCTCGACTGCGTCGTGCTGGCGGACGTTTCGTGCTCGATGACCGCGCGTTCTACGATGGACGCCTTGAAGACGTGAGCAAGATCTTGTGTTCTACTGCATGTTGGACAAGATCCTTGCCTCGAGATGGATCACACCCTGTCCCCCGTCTCTTTCGTCGGAAACACAAAGAAACCCGACTACCGTTCATACCCAACAGCACGAAAGGTGGTATTTCGATAAAAGAATACTTTCACACCCCCACTCACCCACACACGATGTCCAACGCTGACTGGCTGGTGGTTGACGATGCGTCCGACGCCGCGCCTGGATCCGCAGGTGAGACGCCTGTCGACGTGGAGTTGCTGTCGACGATGTTCCCCGGCAAGGCCGCCGCGAAGCTGCGGGAGTGGGTTGCGGTGCTGCACAAGGAGGAGGTTGAGCGGGTCGGCGACGGCAACCGGCCGGACTGGGACGCGCTGCCCCTCCCGGCCGCCGTGCGGGCGACGCTGCACGCCCGGTTTTCGGAGATGTTGGACGCAAAGCCGGCGCCGCCGCCTCCCGCCCCCAGCCCCGCCGAACCCTCCGACGCGCTGATAACCCAGCTCGATTGCGTCGTGCTGGACGTTTCGTGCTCGATGACCGCGCGTTCTACGATGGACGCCTTGAAGACGTGAGCAAGATCTTGTTCTACTGCATGTTGGACAAGATCCTTTGCCTCGAGATGGATCACACCCTGTCCCCCTCTTTCGTCGGAAACACAAAGAAACCCGACTACCGTTCATACCCAACAGCACTAAAGGTGGTATTTCGATAAAATAATACACTCACACCCCCACTCACCCACACACGATGTCCAACGCTGACTGGCTGGTGGTTGACGATGCGTCCGACGCCCCGCCTGGATCCGCAGGTGAGACGCCTGTCGACGTGGAGTTGCTGTCGACGATGTTCCCCGGCAAGGCCGCCGCGAAGCTGCGGGAGTGGGTTGCGGTGCTGCACAAGGAGGAGGTTGAGCGGGTCGGCGACGCGCGCGACCTGCTGCGGCCGGGCAACCGGCCGGACTGGGACGCGCTGCCCCTCCCGGCAGCGGTGCGGGCGACGCTGCACGCCCGGTTTTCGGAGATTTTGGACGCAAAGCCGGCGCCGCCGCCTCCCGCCCCCAGCCCCGCCGAACCCTCCGACGCGCTGATAACCCAGCTCGACTGCGTCGTGCTGGACGTTTCGTGCTCGATGACCGCGCGTTCCGCGATGGACGCCTTGAAGACGAGAGAGGACGTGAGCAAGATCCTGTTCCACTGCATGGTGGACAAGATCCTTTGCCTCGAGATGAACCACGCGGTGTCCCTCGTCTCCTTCGGGGCAGTCGTCCAAACCATCAAACCGCCGACGACGCAATACGAAGACTTCCACGACGAAATCGGCCGCCTCGGTGCCACCCAATCGGCGACGAAGCTCTTTGATGCCGTCGCAGACGCCGCCGACATGCTGCTGGAGTATGCGCGGGTCAACCCGTCGAAGCTCGCGGGCAACTGCCCGCTCCGCGTCTTCGCGTTAACCGACGGCGAGGACAACCGAAGCACGCGCACCGCCGCGGGGGCCGCCCAGCACCTGCAGCGCAACGGGGTCGTCCTCGACGCGCTTTCGGTCGGCAACCACATCTCGAAGCTCGAAGGCATGGCGAAAGCCACCGGCGGCCTGTTCCTCCGGGTCATCGACGAGTCGCAGAGTATGCCGGGAGAGCTACCCCACTAAAGGACCCCCTTTTGCCGAAAAAACCGGGGGTAGTCAGAAAGCCCAAAACCGGAAACCAACCACTCGGGTGGGCCTAAAACGCTCCGGAAATCCAGAAAAAGTGGTGGGATGCTCGTTTAGGCTGGAATAAAGGCCGCAGAATGCGAAAACGAGGCGAAATCACTTCATATCTCTTCATGAGTGTGAACACTCTTGCGGGTTGCCCTAGAATACGAGCCTTTAAGGAACCTTGCAACAATGGTCACCCGGAGACTATAAGACTCCGGATCTCTAAGTGAATTTGCACTCTCAAAAATATCCCCCCGATCAGGTGTCGCGCTGTTTGAAAGTGAAAGATTGCTGCACGTCGACTACCGTGACGAAGAAGAAAGAAAGCCGAAGCCGTTCGTGGCATCCGACGAGCAGCTGATGTCGTACGCAAGCACGTCAGTCAAAAAGAGCGTAGCCGAGATGAAGCCGACGCAGTCGCCGTTCACGTCGAAGAAGACCGTTTCCTCGGCCGTCGCGGTCGAGCGGGCGACCAGCAGTGCCAGCAGCAGCAGCGCGGCCGGAAAGCGCGTGCTGAAAGAGTTCAAGGACATTACGGGCGGAGCCGATCCGACGATGACCGTCCACATGGTAGAAAACAGCTTAATGTGCTGGAAGGCGATCATCCAGTCCGAGCCCTCTTCCCCGTACGGCGGGGCGTTCTTCGTCACGTCGCTGGAGTTCCCGCAGGACTACCCGTTCAAACCGCCGCGCTTCCGCTTCCTGACCCGTGTCTTCCACTGCAACGTCAGCGAGAGCGGGGCTGTGTGCTTGGACATCCTCAAGTCGAATTGGTCGCCAGCACTGTCGGCAGGCAAGGTGCTGCTGGCGGTCCGCAGTCTGCTGAGCGACCCCAACCCGGCCGACCCCCTCGATGCGATCAAGGGGCAGCTGTACATGAGCGACCCCGCCGCGTATGCCGAACAGGCTGCGTCGTGGGCCGGGAAGTATGCCTACGCGTCCTGGGCCGACGCTGCCGCTGCCAATCACATCGAGTCGTAGACCTCCAAGCTTCCACCCAAAACGCTGACTGCAAGAATGAGGCTCCCCATGCTGTGTGGATGCAGCACCAAGAAAGGACTTTCGTCTGGTCAAACACAAACCGCTGGCAGAGAGTTTGCTTGTTTACTTTTTGCGAATTACGGTTGTACTGACGGGAACACTTCCGGAACAGCTGCACTGGGTCGTTTGGGCAGGGCAAATTGATTTGCCCAAACAACTCAAGTACCCAGTACGTTTAGGTGCCTCAAGGATTCCCTCGATAAATCGGCAGACTGAACGAAACCTAATCCAGGAAAGCTAACGTCTAAAGAGGTTTCTTATCAAGCGACGTTGTCCGTTGTTCGAGTTTGTGTTCCTTGTTGGAGTTGGTTATCGCGAATTCCTATATATGAACAGGCCCTGACGAAGGTTAAAAAACGTCTAATGCCGGACGCCCATTCGGGATGATTGGAACCACAAAACGAGAGAAAAACGGATTACCCGGTACGTGCAATCAAACGCTATTTTAAGCAACTCCCGCTGGTAGTGGAAAACCCTACCTGAGGGAATCACGCCATGTGTCGGCCTGGTCTCTTGCTGTCGTTCGGGGGGGATGAAGTGCGGTTCCCCCTTTGCCGTTCACGTCCAGAGGTGATATCTATCGACATTCATCGCCTCGTAGTCCTGTTGGCTCACTGACGCAACTGGCTCAGCGGGTCCGTTTGCGTGTATCTTGAAAGCAGCCCGCTGCCGGTGCGTGTCTCCTTGTGTCTGCCGCAGACATGCTCAATTCCCCGTGCTACACACACGGCCCGGGAAGGTAAAGACGAGTTTTTGAAATTCGTCGTATGCTTTTGTTGTTGTCTGCTGCTCAATCAACCCACTTGATCCGGTTCTAACGGCTAGCTCGATCGGATTCCTCTCTGTTCCTCAGCCATGCTGGGCGACCGGATACTCCTCGGAGAGATGGTCCCTGCACTCTAACTGGTCTCTCTCTGAAGACGCGCCTCCACTATATATGCCCAACCGCGATTCTCTTTCTTTCGAAGCTTAGCAGCAGCCGTACATCAGCGGAAAGAGGAGCACGAACCTGACTTGCCAAAGCAAGCAAGTAAAGTGTACACGAAAGAAGCCATGCATGCCCCCCAGACCCAACCCAGTACGTATTAGCTTCAAAAGAACCCATTCGACGAAGTGACCCCCCGGAGACTCTGCAATCGCGGATTCTCAAGCGAACTATAACTCTGAAAAACAGACCCTGTTCGAGGTCAGGGCGTCAGGCCTTCAGCTTTCCGTCCTGTGAGCGAGGCAGAACCGGGCAGTGATTTTTCGTGAACCCGTCCGCACTCTTGTGGGTGCTACCTCCATCGTCGCTTCGAAAGGGGGAGTGCAAAGAGCGGTGGGGCCTGCGTGGGTCCGTTTTTGCCTGTCCGGTGGGGCCTGCGTGGGTCCGTTTTTGCCTGTCCCCTCCAACCTCGATTGTGGATATGAGGAGTTCGCTCAGAAACGTAAGGATCCCAACGTGGACGGCAAGGGTGCACGCAAGCTCGATGTGTGTGCGTCTCATCGTGGTAGGCTACGTGAAGCCGCCGCGGGCGAGGAGCCGACAACAGACGGTGGGTGCCGAACTTTGAGAAGACAACAAGCCCTCTCCGCCAGAAGAAGAAGAAAGAAAACGGCCGCACCGGGTCCAGGAACGTGACGGTCAACCACAGCTTGCAAGGCTTGAGTCGGAGGGGGCACAGTGCCACAACCCCGTCCGCTCTGCCCTGTGGCTGACCGTCTCGACGAGCTTGTGTTCAGCGCGAGCGCCAAGCCCCAAGGTGTGCCACGCCTTGATGCTTTAGTTTCGGAAATCGGTAGCCACTTGACCCGTAGGCCCGTGGCTCTGCAGTACCGCCGAACACGTGAAGCTTGGCTCAGGTACAGCCCTCTCCGCCAAAAAAAAAGAAAAGGGAGGAGGAGAAAGAGAGGGTTGGTACTCACGCCTCCGCCGACTGCCCGCCTGGTCGGGTGTGGGGGGTGTGAGGAAAAACTTTGCGGGGGGGGGGGAGAAGAGGCACATGGGTCATCTGCGGCCGGGGGTGACGGTTCGGCTGTTGCTGCTGGTGCTGGTGGTGGTGTGCTGGCCCAGGAACGGCGCTGCCAGCGAGGTGGAAGCGGAGGACGATGAGGTTGACGTGGACGTTGAGGACCTCGACAGCGAAACGGGGTTTGTGTACAAGAGCAACGTGAGAGGCCGCGCTGCAGCACCGTTAGGTTCGAAAGTCAGCAGCCAGCCCGAGCGCCGCAGCCGCGACCTGGATCTGGATTACGACGATGAATTCGACATCGACGAAGAAGACGAACTAAAGGACGACGACGAGGACCCGGCAGACCCTCTGTTCACAGAACACGCTCCTCGATCCGCTGCTGACACCATTCTGAACCCGCGCGGCGGACCTCCAAAGTCGCCTTTCGTCAACCCTCTTGAAGACTCTATCGGCGTTGTGCAAGGCATAATCGGCCTGGCCGTTGTTGCTGCCTTCGTCCTCCAATGGTATGCAGAGTTTTGATCTTGATATGCAGCAACAATCTGGGACGATAGACTGCTGCTGCGGACTACCTCTTTGCGCGCTTCGTGTCACGCTTCGGTCCTTAGACAATTCTGCTTGTCTAGGTTAGGAAGAGCCGATTATCTTCCTTCCCAACGAGGTCAGGCGCCATGCTCTATCGGGTATCTTTGTCAGGCTCCGTTGAAGTTGATTCTTTAGGAAAGGAACCCCCCCCCAGAAAAATCGGCAACGCGCCCCCCCACACCCCCATGCCCTCCAAGCCCCACCTCCAGAGTCTTGTTCCGAAGCGCTTTTTTTGTTTGTTCCACGTGCATTTAAATTTATGACCACTACACCAGGGGACTTTAGCTCTTTGTCTGACCGAGCAAAAAAGCCGGTTTCAGCCAAAACCCCGGTTTTGGGGCTCTGCGGTGCCTGTGGGTGTCTGAGTGCCTGGAACCGTCGCCCCGCGCACGTAAACAAGGGACGGAGGGGGGTGGTGAGGTATAAGCTTGCGGTGGTGGTGTGCACGTCTATCAAACTACGGAGATGGTAAGTGAAAAGCTTCGAATTGCAGTGACACACCGTGACGCGCCATATAACTGCAGTCACTGTACAGTACAGGGGCCACTTGAAATCATAATTTATAACTTGTTTTTATTTTTTTGAAAAGCGAAACCGGAAAAACCCGGTTTCTGAAACCGGGAAACCGGGTTTCCAAAGTCCCCTGCACTACACGGTGAACTCCAGCAACTTGTGCTCGAGTGAAACCAGACCGCTTCTTGCTCCGCGTACTGTTTGTCTCCGGCGCGCGCTTCACGTGCTGTGAAGTCTGACGAGCCCGAGGAATCACCAGATGATTCGGTGCACTTCCTTTTCTCCCTCGTTGTCCCCGCGGCCGAGATCTCTGGATTCCTCGTATATGGGTCGTACGGGAGCGTGCTTGCACTGCAAGCTGCTAAACAACGTCGGTTCAGCCGAACGCTCGCTGCGCAGTCTCGTTCGGCTCCCGATGCTCAAGACCCTCTCTCTCTCTGTCCCGTGTTTCTGATCTTAAAGTTGCCTCGTGGGCCGCCTTGATATCGACAGAGTTCAAATGACTGCTGCGCTGTCACGTGTTGATCGAACACTGTCCCCCTTCGTGCCGACGAAGAGCGCTGTTGCTAACTTGGCGTCAAAAAGCTGCTCGTGCCAGTCTACCCACGAAACTTGTGCAGGAAGCGCGGAACGGAAGAGAACGACGCGATCGCGAAGCTCTACGCCGCCACAGTGCTGCCCGTGCTGGAGGTTTGTTTATTGTTTTCTTTTTATACTAGCCGACACAGGAGAAGCGCGAGAAGCGCCAGCTTGGAAGAAAATGCTCGAAGCTGCCAGGCAAAGAACAGAAGACATCCCAAGTGCTGCAACTTCCGAGCACGTGTTGAACGGACGTGCGGGGTAGATCATGCGGATCTGCCCCTACACGACAAGGCACACAAACACAACAAAGAAAAAGTCCTGAGCGAAAAGAACAACACACACTTTGGTGTAAGCGAAGAACAAGGTTGTATTCTCCCCTTTATTTCCTCCTTTCCATTTGGAGTCAAAACGCAGCTATTCTGCGGGTTGCCCTACAATGTATGGTGCAGGCTCAAAAGACGGGTGGCCAGGCTCGTCAGAAAAGAAAAAGGAAGAAAAGCCTCGCTCCGGGGCAACAAGGTAGCGGTCAACTGCAGCATGTATATCTTATGTCGCACAATGCCACAACCATCGTCTGCTCTGTCCTGTGGTAGACCGCCTCTTCGGCAGACCCGTCTCTGCTCGATAGGCAGAAGTGGCTCCTGCCGAACATACTAAGTTTTAGTTCTTAAATGACTTCTTCGCTTTTTCTCACGAAGGCCCGCTGCCGAAGGGGGGGAGTCGGTCATACTCTAGGTTACGGTAGTATTCCGACACCCCGCAACGTGAGCAGCACAATTCTAGAGGTCTAGTTTACCATTCCCTTCAGCGACTTGCATACTTTCAAGAACAAAACAGGACCAATTTGCGTACATCGGCTTCGGGACGCCGAAGGCGGCTTCAGCCAGCCAACACTCTGACTGCGTCATCTACAAGGACGGCGCTAACCACTTCGAGATTTACGCCACGGGTAGAGACCTCATCCGGCACTGTCTCGTGACCTTGCGGCTGCGCCGAAGGCAGAACGTATGTTATGTTTCTTATTAGTACATCTGTACTGACGGGAACATTTCCGGAACAACGGTTGCACATGAAAAAGAAAACGAAGCCAACGAAAAGTGCTAATACAGGAAACCCCCCAGAGAGGTTTCTACCCTGTACACATGAAGAACAAGAAACTTTTGCCTTATCATTTTCATCACCTATGCTGATCGTCCGTTGCTTCGTTTATCAGTGCAAGCCCCAACTCCGGAAATGTTCCCTCTTCCACGCTTTGGCCTTGTTGTCGTGCTGGAATCGCTCCATCCGCAGCATGCACAAACGAGGCAAAGCGCTCCTGTTATTTAGCCGCCTGCGACGCGCGAGGCAACTGAACCGCCCGAGTGAACCCCTGATCATGACCGAGTGCCACCCGAAGCCATGTGCAGGAATTCTGCTTACTGGTCTGTCTGCGCCTTTTGTGTTCGCTGACGTAAAGTGCGGGATACTTCTTGGTCATGACAGCAAGAAAGAACGAAGAGGAATCAAACCATCCAGGGTAAACCTATCACTTACATTGCGTAGGGGCAAGATGAAAATACCCGTCCAGGGGACTTACGGAAATAAGCTTGTCTGGACAAGGTCACAGGGGGAAGGGAGGGTGGGTTTTCTTCCCATCCAACGACACCCCCCCCCAACCACCTGGTTCTTGGGTGGCTTGACGACTGCGCAGCAGCATTCCCGCAGTGAGACCGTTAGTCTGGGTCAGCGCGGTCAACGAAAGGATATTCTCGCTTCGCATTCTTTCGTACGCGACGTACGACTTTTTTGATGAGTACCTCAGTACCTGCTCTGTAGGAGGGACTCCATGAGGCCGCTTGTTGCGAGTTGCAAACAATCATAGATGACATCTGATGTGCGCCGCAACGTCCTCTCCATATTCGCGATCCCACACCACACCCGCAGCTGTTCAGCGTTCTGTCGGATTTTGTGATGGGCGGCGAAGAGGACAGGGTGTGCATCGAATTGGTCCTTGACGACAACCGGCAGACGCAGTTCATCCTGGGCGCGAGCGTTGGCAAAGTGGCAGAAGAGGAGTTGAAGGAGGAGGCACCGGAGATCGAGCAGTTCATCTTGGATCCGCTTAAGGTCCCGGAATCCAGCGCGAAAGGGCAGGGCGTTGAGCACGACTTGGCGGAGAATCTCAGCGCGATCTCGAGCGTGTGGACGCGGGCCGCTGGATCCGGCCTCTCGGTGATGACCGACTGCGCCGAAGTCCTGGACCCGAACAACAGGGTATTCACCCCGACGCTGATCGACACCCTCCAGTCGCTCGCGAGGGACGGGTGGCTGCACCACTTTTTGATCTCCGACGAAATGGTCACGCTGCCCGAAAGCCGCTACCGGCAGACCTCCGCCTACGAGAAGTCGGCCAAAGACCGGCAGAAGAGGGCGCAGCTGCCGGAGGACCTTCGGCAGAACGAGCGGGGCGTCCGGTTCGTGTTCAAGCTCCCGCGCATGGACGTGGTCGAGATGAAGACGGACGACGCGATGCTGCTGCTGTTCCACCAGCTCTCGGCGCACGTCGCCCATGCGGCGGCGAGCGCGCAGCTGCCAGGCGGCGTGCACGCGCGGCAGCAGAGCAAGCGGCTGGAAGCGTTCCAGAAGCAGCTGGCCGCGACGCGCGACGCCCGGCAGTCCGACGAGAACCGCGAGAAGCGCAAGCGCACGGCGGACCAGCACCTGCAAGAGGACAAGGAGCGCGCCCAAAAATTCGACGGCGTCCCCTTGAAACCGCGCAACCTCTACGGCTGAACTGCGAGGGTCGGGTTCAGCAGCTTGTCCCTCAGACCGAGAGAGGTGCGGGCACACCGCAGATCAGCCCTGCAAGAAGCCAAGGACCGGCGTTCAAAGGTAGGCCGTGAAGCCGCGCAACCTGTACGGCTGGCGTTCCTCAGACCGCGAGAGCTGCATCTCAGACTGCAAACGGTGCAGGCCCACCGCAGACCAGCATCTGCTAGAAGACAAGGGCCTTCGTTCAAAAGTACGACGGCGTCCCGCTGAGACCCCGTTACCTGTACGGCTGTACAGCGGTGAGATCGCCAGATGCTCGGTCTGGTAGGAAGTACAGACAGAGCTCAGACCGGAAGGACAGAGCCCAGACCGGAAGGACAGAGCTCAGACCGGAAGGACAGAGCTCAGACCGGAAGGACAGAGCTCAGATGCACGCAGGCGTGCCCCCTGAAACCAGGCAGCCTGAGCGACTGGATGGGTCGGTCAAGCAGCGGTCCGAGCAGGCACGAGAGCGTGCTAAACGAAGCGTCGGTTCAACCGCACGGAGCGCAGTCTCTTTGGGCTCCCGATGCTCGAGACCCTGAGATCCTGTCTGTGTTGTGTCTCATACGACCAACAGGTCCACCCACGGGTCCGCCTTTCGGAAGGTTCGTCCAGACGTTGTTTCACTTCAATTTCGAAGCCGTCTCTGGGGGTGCCGTCTTGAACCATGCCAGCGGAGGCACCCACAAAAGCACTACGAACGTGGGCACCAGCAGCAAAAAATAAAGGAATGGCCTTCACAACCGCGCCACGGCTGCCGTTGCACGCTTTATGTGTCAGCCTGAAAAGTGCTTTGAGGCGCAGCAGCAAAAGCGTGTGTTTCCCTTTACCAACGGCAACCATGCACCGACAAAGGCTCGCGCCACCGTTGACAGTAATCGGCAAGTGTAGTTGGCGGTACATGTACGTGGCCAACCGCAACGAAAACTCCCAGCCGCCCAGCTATCGTGGGTATCCTTCACTCGAAAGGTGACCGCACTGCACGTAGGCTCGCGGCAAAAAACCCGGCGGCCGTCTGCAGCTCTCTAGATTCTCCAACAGAAGCTCCAACCCTCGCTCAATGCGTTACGTCTCCCATTACCATACCTCCGCTGGCGTTCGTCCGCGCACTTTCACAGCTGTCCGTCAGCGGCTCGGTGTCCAAGGGACCCGATTAGAAAGAACTGTTGCCGCTATGCTCTCTCTCTGTTTTCTTTTTCGCTGTGTGTCTGGTTTAGCTCCTCTAGTCTAGGCTGGGCAGCCGGACAAAAAAGGTTTAAAGTACCTCCTAGTTTCAGTTTCCTTTGCTCTGCCCTCAACCGGTGCATCTGTCTGAATTCCAACCCTACAAGCGTAGTTCAAAACAGGAACTCGCCCCGTTTGCATTGCAAATCTCTTTACGACTGTGCAAGGTTACTTTGTTTACTACCTAGCGCAAACACTGGGCTGAAACCACTTTTCGAGCCGAACACAGGCCTGCTAGATTTCCAGGCCAGCGGCTTAAAGCCCCCCCCCTCGTACTATTTAGGCAGTCGTACTATTTAGGTAAATAGTACGAGTGTTGTTTTTTAAAAGTTTTAAGTGGTGCCCCCAGCTGCAACGACTTTTAAGTTTTAGTTCTGGCTGAGAGCTCACGCTCGTCCCTTCCCCGTTTCTCTTTGATGCAGGTG
The DNA here is from genome assembly GCA_030068145.1 of Diplonema papillatum. Taxonomy (NCBI): domain Eukaryota; phylum Euglenozoa; class Diplonemea; order Diplonemida; family Diplonemidae; genus Diplonema; species Diplonema papillatum. Next base: position 157,806 of record JAPJBO010000036.1, on the reverse strand, counting down.
AAGGACAGGTATCAGCATGCAGATCCAGCACAGAGAGCGCGTCCAGGTCCATCTTCACTAATTCGTCAAGGTTCACCACCTCTACTGCATCAGCAATGCGAGGCTGCTGCGAGCAGTGTGTGCTTAGTCCTTCTGAGCCCATTTGACAGTTAGGGCATGTGTCACTTAGAGTGAGGCTCATGCACTTTTGTCCTCTGTGACTGAAAAATGCGGTTTCAGTGTCACTTAGAAGAATTAGAAAAACGGAGGATTTCGGAGGAAACACAGTAAGCTGACACTAAACCAAGACAAATGCGGTTTCAGTGTCACTAAAGAGTAGAGCATTCAGCAGCACTTAGAGTCACTCTAAATGACGCCGAGCCCCGATTCTCTCGGTTCTAAATGGTGGTTCGATAGTGGCTAAATAGTGGTCAAATAGTGGTTAAATAGTGGCAAAATAGTACGAGTCACTCTGAAACTTTGGGGGGTGTACTTTTAGCTTTTTCAGGAAGTATCTGATGATCACCTAAATAGTACGAGGGGGGGGGGCTTTACCGGGGCGCGTCCCAACGCGTAGTAAGCGCAGCTAACGTCGAGCAATAGTGAGACACCACAGCAACTGCCTTTCTGTCAGAGGGAGTTGAGAGAGAAGATTAATGTGAACAAACGCTCCTCGGAGAGATAGCACCTTAGTGACCTAGTAGTTATTACCGTCCTTGCGCACTTGCATTCCCAGCCTCCAAATGTTAAACGTTAACGAGGAATACACGGCACGTCAAACAGGGCTGTTTCTTCGTTCTTTTCTTACTTACACGGAAAGCCTAAGAAAGCAGAGAGGAAGGCAGCAGGAAAAGACAGAAGAAAACGGGCAATACGCCAGCTCCGGTTGATCGTCGGTAGCTCGAAACCCCTGCTGCCTGGGCACAGTTACTGTCAGGAAGGATTCAACTCCGCGAGGGCGCGGAAAGAGTAGGGCAAAACAAGAGAGGAAAAAAGAAGGAGGGGCGACAGTAAACAAGCCTCGGCGTAGCTCGGAAAGAAATTGGCGGCTCCTTCATCGGTGTGCTTCTGTCGTCGGGGCTGCGACACCCCCCCGGCGGGATCCCTCGCGAAATGAGAAAGCGGGCCCAGCACCCCGCACTCTAGCATGGTGCACGAGACTAGCGGAACGGAGCAGTTCACACGAGCCGCTTCGGCGGCTGTTTTCAATCATCAGCCGGCTCCTACCGATGTCTCGCCGACGACCCTGAAGGAGAGGAGCCGGAGTCTACGCACGTATGCATTTCTTCTGGGAACAGGTTGCGTTGGCAGAAACGGTAGTGACGATAATTGTTGCGCAGCATTGGTGAGTTTTTTTGGGATACGCCCTGATCGCGAGATTCGCGGTGAAAGAAGCCAGCGCACTAGGTTTGCTGCGCACTAGTTTCGGATACCAAATGGATGCCACTGAGTGACTCTGAACTTATGCCGCTATCGGTGAGCCGATCCTTGCGACGCTAACAATGCAGCACAAAGGGGGGGGTTCTGCCTACCTGGCGTCTAAATGCTACTCAGCTCCTTGCTCTTTCTCCAAAAAAAAGAAAAACCGAAATTCGTTCGATACGTCGCAAGCTTGACCTACTAACCGCAACTAAGGGGTCCGCGCACCTCGCGCGACATCGAGCACCCTACCAGCCCCCTGTAATTGAACATCCGGAGATCTTCTCCCAGTTCCTGCAAGCGAAGTACGACTCGGAATCCGACGCTGTGCAACGCCCGTTACGTCCGTATCGTGGAGTGACACTCCGACCCGAAGAGGTTGAAGATGCAATAAGCTGCATGCGACCGACAGCTAGAACGGCCGATTACTCGCCAAAATTTCTGAGAATCATGGAAAAAGAAGCAATCGAAGCGACGACGGCTGAGTTGAACCTGTGGTTGCAGGAGGGCCTCCCTCTGCGGCAGCGTGTTTCGTGGATCTTTCTCTTTTGGAAAGGGAAGCCGCTCCAACGGTCCAACCCCCGCGGATATAGACCGATAGCGATCATGCCGATGTTTTCGAAGTTGCTGCACACCGCGTTGTACCTAAAACTGAAGCCCCTCGTACGAGAACACATTCTCAGAGGCAATTTTCAGTACGGATGCGGCCGGGCGAGCGGGGCGGCCCAAGTCATTCTCTTCGCGAAGGAATGGCTGGAAAGTGATCCGTCTGACGATGACGACGAGAACGTGCTCCTGTTGGTGGATGTGTTGTCGGCGTACGACACCGTGCCGCATGGTAAACTGGTGGAGTGCGTGGAACGGTTGCTAGGACGGCAGTGGGCTGAGACAGTGGCGCGCGTCATAGAAGGCCAAAGTGTGACGATTGTCCACTACGAGGGATTCGCAACGCCGGTCCGTCTAAAGAGGGGCCTACTCCAGGGATCCTCTCTGAGCGTGTTACTGTTCTTGCTCTACACGTGCGAGCCGCCCAATGGGGAAACTGTACGAGCGTACGTGGATGACGTAGTAGCGAGGACCACAAAATCGAAAGTGGACCGAACCTTCGGGAACCTTCGCAGTTGGGCGCGATCCCGCGAACTGGATCTGGCGGATGAGAAGGTGGTGGTTGTGGCGAAATCGGAGTTCGAGTGGGGAGAGAATCCGTCGAGGAAGACGACCGATGCGGCTGTGTTACTTGGAGCCTGCGTGCATGCGAGGGAGGTAGACGGACATTGCACCAATGACTCGGAGAAGGGAGAGCGTTTTGCGAGGCTCATCGACTTCGTCAACTCCCACCATTTCCGCTCGACACGCCGGAAGTGCGCCCTGGTGCGAAGCCACGTGCTGCCCACCCTCGCTGTGCATTGTCTCTCCTCGTGCTTCGATTCAAAGTCGCCTAAGCTGGTCGCCAATATGCTTAAGCTCATCCCGAAGCACCGACACAGCAAGGGGCTGAGCGGGTTCGCGACATGCAAGGAGGGCTTTGGGTCGACGACAGTCGAGAGACTGATGCACCTGCAGAGAACGCGGGCCCACCTAGCGTACCACTGCAACGTCGTGCACGATCGACTCCCGATGCCGGGCTTCCTACGCCGGCCGCCGAGGGGTGGAGCGCCGGGGGAGGAGGTGCTGCGCCGGGTGGAACTTGCCGTGCGGAGTGAATGGGACGGTGTGGCTACCCTCGTGGTGGCCACAGATGGTGGGTTTTTGGAGGGAGAAGCGCGGGGGTCCGCAGGTGTCGCGGTCGGTCAGGCTGTGGTAGGGTGTGCGATGGCAGGATCCGTCACCTCAAGTACGGAGGCCGAGCTCTGCGCAATGCTGGTACTCGCGGCGGCGCTGTGCAGGTGTGATGTTCCCCCGAGAGCTGTCGAATGGCGGTGCGACAGCCAGGCGGCGATCACGCGCGCCCAGCGGAACGCAGACGACGATCCGGTGGCCCGAATTGTGGGCCCTTTTGGGCAGTGTATGCGGTGGCATCGCGGACATGCGGGCGATGTGTATATCGATCGTGCAGACGAGGCCGCATCGGAGGCTCTGCTGACGAGGGACCCCCTCTTGGACGTGGAGCTGGTATACCGGGAAGGCGGCATACCGACGCTATGCGTGCACGAGCGGGAAGCGCTCCCGCAGCTGGACACCCCGGTTGGCTTTGTGAAAAGGGCCGCCGCGTACATGGAGTCGAGAGGGGTGCTGAAGAAGATTCGTGAGGTCGCGTCCCACACCGCAACCAAAGGGGCGACTCTCCAGGCGCTTGAGCGTGTCCCTGGGGCAGTGGACCTGTTCCAGGCAATCGTTCGCCGGGCCGTGATGCCGAACAGGACCCGGGTTTCATGCAGGCTTTGCCAGCACGCGGCGACTGCTCAGCACGTCCTTCTCGAAGATGACCCGGTCCACAACGCAGCCTCGAGCGCTCTGGAGGCCTACCCGCAAGGACTGCCCAGCGTAAAAGGCGTGATGGAGGATTTCGCTCTACGAAGGCCGCCGGCGCTGAAGTTCGTTGCTGAGCGTGTTAAATCAACATACGACGATCCGCTAGCCAACCGCTGGACCGCTGCCATCTTGAATTACCTGCGATGAGAGGGAGGGACAGGCGGAGGGAGGGATTTTTCTTTTCCTTTATATTATTTCCATTTGGTTTCGGCATCAAAAGGACCTTCTAAGACGCTAAGAGTGAGGGAAGACGCAACCCAATAAAATGAAAAGTATGAGAAAGAGGGGAATTTGGGGTGATCCACCTATTTTTTAGCACAAAAAATCACATCTTTTCATAATTAGATTTGACACATTGTTCTGCAGAGCTCTGCAAAGGTCTGCAAAGTTGTGAAAAGTTTGACTTCGGGCGCCTACCGGATGAGCCGCCGAAGTGGCCGTCTGGGGGACGGACGATGCGGGCGATGAAGGGCTGGCTGTCGGCATTGCAGTGGACGGACACTGGCGAAGTGTCGAACATCGAGTTGGCCGTCGACTTCGAGGTCTTCACCGGGCACGACATCCTGGGCCCCCCGAACCTCGCCGCCAACCGAAGGGGAAAAACCCTTTGGACGATGCTAGCGACGCTGTGCCGCCTGTGTCGGGAACTGCAGCTGCCGTCGCCGCTTCCGGCCGAGCGGAAGGACCGGGTGGGCTCGATGAGGACGCTGGGGGCGCCGATGCTGTGGGGTGGTCTGACACCGCGGCCACATTTCGCTGGGGGGGAGGAGACGTTCGAAGTCTTGGAGATGAACTTCCCGCGTGCGGCGCTCGGGGACGGGAAGAACTGGGGCGGGGACGTGTTCCCGCTCTATGACGCGACGAGGCGAGCGCAGCGTTCGGCGCGCTGGGCCGAGCCCACACCAATGCCGCAACGACCACGCCTCCCGGTGCTCGTCCCGGAGTCGCAGGCAGACCCCCTGCTCCGCTCACAGTCCGTCTGTCACGCGTGCGCGAAGCAGAAGTGCGCAATGTGCTCGGGCATGCGGAGAAACTACAGCCTTGTAGTGGACCAGTGCTGCCAGGTGCACCACCAACCGGACGACGGCCTGCGCATTCAGTGCTGCCGGGCGCATCGGCTGACGCGATGCGGGACCTGCCCGAACGCTGACGCGTGCTGCGGACGGGGGCATCACAGGGGTGGTGCTGGCCGCGACAGCAGCAGTGGCGACGGGGGTGGCGGTGGTCGTGGCGGCCGCTGCCGCGGCCGTGGCCGCGGCCGCGGCGGCCGAGGCGGCGGAGACGACAGTGACGGAGACGGTGGCGGCGGCCGCGGCACTGGTCGCGGCCGCGCACGCGGCGGCGGTCGCGGCAGCGGACGCGGCGGGGATCGCGGCGGCGGCGGCGGTGGCGGTCGCAGCCTAGGCGAGAGCGACGGCCTCACAGGCCGGAAGCGGCGCGCGCCGTCCCCACCTGGAACACCTACCAGCCGTGGCCGGAGGAGGCGGACGACGAAGTCGCCCCCGAAGCGCGCCCCCCCGCCAGCAGGCAGGAAGCGACCCGCGCCCTGCACCCCCACGGCCTCTCCCGCAGCCGCGCTGCGCGCACGACGACGACGACGCGCCGATCTCGGCGACGACGGCACTGGCCTCGCCGGCCCGAACACACCGCGCCCACCCGGCCCCGCCCGGCCCTCTTCGATGGCAGGCCCTGACTCGGGCCCTGTTACTGATTCTGGTTCCGACCCTCCACGGGTCACACAACGATCGCGCCCTCCCGCCGGCTCTTCCCGGCTACTCGCGTCCTCCGCATCGCGGCGTGCCTATCGGCGCAAGCGAGAAAGCGAAGACTCCGATTCCTTTTCGGATTATGAGATCGTGAGCAACTGCCAACAACAGTTGCAGCCGACTAGAGTTGCGCCGCGCCGAAAGCGCGGAAAAAGTGACCCTTCTGGAGTCACGTAGCGAAAAGCTGGCATAGTGTGGTACTCATTTGCTTGCAAATGACTCCCCACTAACGCAACAAGACGACGAAAAGTTGCCATCTCTGACGGTTTCACGGTCGCGGGCATCGGTTTCGAAGGTCGCGATTTTGCGACCGCGGCGCTCGAGGGCCGCCGGCTTCTCGACATGGAGAGGGGCGAGAGGCACCACGCCATCCGGGCGCGGCTACGGCAGACTACCTGGACGCAGCTTGCGAGGCAACGACCGTCTTACGACGGTGTGCAGGCAGGGGTGGACTGCAGGCGTACGAACGAGCTGCGCCTGGCGACGGCTGACGCTGGCGAGAAACGTGCACTGGCGGTGATCCTGTCCGGGGGAGTGTTTCTCGCAGCGCGGTGGGGACGGAATGCGCGTGCGAACGGAGGGGCGGCCGGGTCGGACGGGTCGCCGAGCTCCTCGGCGTCCGTGTCGTCGACCGCCTCTGATACGACAGGCAGCTTTGACGAGCACGCCTCCGAGTCCTCCTCTTCGGAACCTCAGCGTCCGCCGCTGGACCGCGGCTGCAGGGACTGCGACCGGGGCGTCCAGGACACAGCGGATCACCTGTGGTGGGAGTGCCCCGCCTACGACGAGATCCGCGGCCGTCCTTGCTTCGCCGAACTCCTGCGGGCGGACCGGGCGAGGTGGCCGCCTTGCACGCGTGTGCATGGGGTTATTGTCGAAGGAATGCGGGTGGAGGTCGCGGCCCTTCACCGCCTCATGGCGGCGGTGTACACTGCACGCGTGGAGGCGGAGCGACGCCGCCTCTCCGCGGTGCAACCGATGCACCCCTGGCACGCAGCTGCGCCGCTGCCGGCGGTGCAACACGTGTTCAACTTCGACCGCCTTCCGGATGAGCCGCCGAGATGGCCGTACGGCGGCCGTGCGATGCGGGCGCTCAAGGGCTGGCTGTCGGCACTGAGGTGGACGAACGCAGGCGAGGTGTCGTGCGTTGAGCTGGCAGTGGACTTCGAGGTCCACACCGGGGTCGACGTCCCTGCCCCCCCGGGAATACGAAGGCTCGCCGCCAACCAGAGGGGGAAGACCCTCTGGACGATGCTGTCGACATTGTGCCGCCTGTGCCAGGACCTGCAGCTGCCGTCGCCGTTGCCTGCCGAGCGGAAGGTCCGGGTGGGCTCGATGAGGACCCTGGGGGCGCCGATGCTGTGGGGGGGATTGACACCTCGCCCACGCTTCGCCGGGGGCGAGGAGACGCACGGGGTGCTGGAGACGAGCTTTCCGCGGGCAGCTGCCGGGGACGGGAAGAACTGGGGCGGGGACGTGTTCCCGCAGTACGACGCGGCGCGGCGGGCACAGCGTTCGCTGCGCTGGGACGTGCCCACCCCTCTGCCGCAACGCCCGCGCCTTCCCGTGCTTGTACCGGCTGCGCAGGCGGACCCTCTGCTCCGCACGCAGTCGGTCTGCGATGCCTGCGCGAAGCAGAAGTGCGCGGTGTGCACTGGCATGCGAAGAAACTACAGCCTTGTAGTTGACCAGTGCTGCCAGGTGCACCACCGCCCTGACGACGGCCTGCGCATTCAGTGCTGCCGGGCGCATCGGCTGACGCGATGTGGGACCTGCCCGAACGCCGACGCGTGCTGCGGACGGGGGCATCACAGGGGTGGTGCTGGCCGCGACGGCAGCAGTGGCGACGGGGGTGGCGGTGGTCATGGCGGCCGAGGCGGCGGAGACGACAGTGACGGAGACGGTGGCGGCGGCCGCGGCACTGGTCGCGGCCGCGCACGCGGCGGCGGTCGCGGCAGCGGTCGCGGCGGGGATCGCGGCGGCGGCGGCGGTGGCGGTCGCAGCCTAGGCGAGAGCGACGGCCTCACAGGCCGGAAGCGGCGCGCGCCGTCCCCACCTGGAACACCTACCAGCCGTGGCCGGAGGAGGCGGACGACGAAGTCGCCCCCGAAGCGCGCCCCCCCGCCAGCAGGCAGGAAGCGACCCGCGCCATGCACCCCCACGGCCTCTCCCGCAGCCGCGCTGCGCGCACGACGACGACGACGCGCCGATCTCGGCGACGGCGGCACTGGCCTCGCCGGCCCGAACACACCGCGCCCACCCGGCCCCGCCCGGCCCTCTTCGATGGCAGGCCCTGACTCGGGCCCTTTTACTGATTCTGGTTCCGACCCTCCACGGGTCACACAACGATCGCGCCCTCCCGCCGGCTCTTCCCGGCTACTCGCGTCCTGTTGCGCCGCGCCGAAAGCGCGGAAAAAGTGACCCTTCTGGAGTCACGTAGCGAAAAGCTGGCATAGTGTGGTACTCATTTGCTTGCAAATGACTCCCCACTAACGCAACAAGACGACGAAAAGTTGTGAAAAGTTGTGAATTGATTTGGAATTCTGTGATTTTTTCTGCTAGAAAATAGGTGGATCGCCCCAGGAAAAGAAATAAATAGCCGAAGGGTGCCCATCATCTTGGACCCAAACAAAGCTCAGGACGGGGAGACTCTGCCTGAAGGAATCAACCACCCCCGGGTGGGCTAGTCTGACACAAGTTGTCAACAGGAAAAAAAAAAAAAAAAAAAAAAAGCCCACCGACCACACGCACCAAGCTGAACCTCACAAACAAACAAAGGTCGAAAGACACCAATCTGTACGTCCCACGGGATCGTCGGAAACACAAAAAAGCAGCTCACGCTCTCCTAAAACCCGCGGCTACAAGCACTGCCCCACACACGAAACCAACAGGTTACAGGCCCATCATTTTTACTATACCTGTACGTGAAAACGCTTGCGAAGGTCACCCGAGAGACTTGAGCGAACTCTCACTCGAGTCTCTTCAAAACCCGACTCCCGGCCTCAATGGTCAACCGGAGACCCAAAAACACCGAACCTCTAGACCACACTACTATATAACGCCCAGAAGGTCGTCGACTACGAAACCCCCGAAAAGCTTGATCCAGATTGGTGTAGGTTGAAAAAACGCCCGCAAAAGGCTACGGCGGGGGACCATAAACGACCCATAAAGTCTTTAAGACTCCTCAAAGGAGCCCCTGAAAGACCCCTCTTTTGCCGAAAAAAGGGGTTTCGTCAGAAGCCCAAAACTGGAAACCGACCACTCATTGAACCCCAACGAACAGGAGCTGGCCATGGTCGTCGCCAAGAGGCTTATTGTCGAAGTTGAGCCCGAAGCCGAAGTCGTATGTCATTCCCAAGCATCCCAACTATGCTCTCATCCCAGAAGTTCGGTTTGGGTGGTTAGCTGTCTGAAGAGGCTCAAAAGAGCAAACACAGAATTGGTTCCCGGTCGTACGTCCCACGTGCGCCCAAACAAGAAACACATTTTCTCCTGTGCGTAGTTCGCTAATGTTGATTGCGGCAACTGGTAAATAACCGGCACCCTTCTGGTCAACAGTCTCAAGACCTGACCGGTCCAACATTCCATTTACCGTAAGCTGCTACCACCTGCACTCCCTTGACTGCTTCAGCGGACTTGAATGCTGCATGGGGGGAGCGGAAGATCCCGTTCCTGTGTTGGGCGTGACCCCCCCTTTTCCAGTTCCCGTCTTCCCTCGAGGGCCCCCTCCAGAAGACCGTCTATTCGCGACTTTCTGAACGAAGTTTGCACGTCCCGTGGTGGGGGAAAACGGCAGATGGGATGAAACGCTCCGCTGGCACTCGTGTGCTTTTGTGCCAGTGCCAGAAGGCAGTGCGTTCCCCGCTTCTCGCATGATAGACTTCTACACGAATTAAATCTGGTCTGTCCTGTGTCCTCTGCAACGCATTACAGACAGAGATTGACTGCGATCAAACACACACACAGGACCCAAGGTGGGTATCCGACGCTGTCTGCGTTTATCGAGGAAAGTGAGGGCGCAGACATGGTCAATAGCACCAGCTACAACAGCAACACAAACAACGACGTTGTCAACAACAACAACAACAACAACAACAACAACAACAACAACAACAACAACAACAACAACAACAACAACAACAACAACAACAACAACAACAACAACAACAACAACAACAACAACAACAACAACAACAACAACAACAACAACAACAACAACAACAACAACAACAACAACAACAACAACAACAACAACAACAACAACAACAACACAACAACAACAACAACAACAACAACAACAACAACAACAACAACAACAACAACAACAACAACACCAACATTAACGCCAACACCAACACCAATACGAACATTGGCGCTAACACCAACAATAACAACGACAACGATAACAACAACACCACCAACAACTCTAACAACTCCACCAACAGCACAAATAACACCACCAACAACAACAACACCACCAACACCCACATCCTCAACAACACCAACAACAACACCAACAGCAATAACACCAACGGCAACAACAACAACACCACCAGCATCAATATCAACACCACCAACAGCAACAGCACCAACACCACCATCGCCAACAACAACACCACCAGCATCAGCGCCAGCACCAACGTCAGCAACATCCCAACATTAGATACCGGCCAACGCCGCTCGAAGCAGTTGCAGCGGCCCTTGCCGTTAGTGTCGACTCAGCACTCCCCCAAGACTCCCAAGCTAGGGACGCCTCGCTCACCCGCTTCTCCTACCACCAGCGCCTCCCCTTCACCTACGGTTACCAACCCGCTCCTGAAGGAGCAGGTCAAACTGCGCTGGAAGCGCGGAAAAGAGCTCGGACAGGGCGCATACGGAACCGTTTGGCTCGGCCTCAACGAGGGCACTGGCCAGCTCATGGCGGTCAAGTCTCTCGAGTTCTCTCTGACGGACGCCAACATCGCTCAGTACGCCTACTCTCTTTCTTTTCTTTTACATACGCGCCAAATGCTCGACGATGCTGCCCGACAAAGAACAGAAGAGATCCCAAGTGCTGCAACTACCGAACCACGTGTTGGACGGACGTGAGGTCATGCGGGTCTACCCCTCACACAAACACAACAGGTCAAAGCCCTGAGTGAGAGACGGTGGTGTAAGCGAAGAACAAATCAGATTGTGTTTGTATTGTATTAATATTAATACGTATTTGCCCCTTACCTCTATATTTCCTCCCTTCCATTCGGAGTCGAAGCAGCTACGTCGAGTATTTCTTCGTGATATCAATGCATTGTTCGTACTCAAAATTAGTAGTTGGCGGCGTACTATGGAAGACTCGCCCAGAGCACGTGAGTTCCGCTAGGGCGCACAAACAGATAGCAAGTCTTGCCACCTGCTATGGCCAAGGAAGAACTCCCCGACCGGTTCCCTGTGAAACCGTCTGTTTTCAGAGCGGAAGTTCGCCTCCAAGAAACCGGACACGAAGCCGGGGAACACGGAGGGTTGTCAAATGTTTCCACACCGGGAGCTGTAAACGTTGCGTAGTAACACACGAGTAAGTTGCTTTCTTTTGCTCTGCTTGACTGCGTTGTACATTGCGAGGTTCATCCTTCTAAACAGGCGCCTTGCAGCCCTCCAGCAGGAGATTCGGATGCTGAAGCTACTCTCGCACGTCAACATCGTGTCCTACTTGTGCACGGAGCGCACCGGGAAAACGTTCAACATTTTCATGGAGTTCGTGCCCGGAGGCAGCATCGCGTCGCTGCTGAGCCAGTTCGGGTCGCTGTCGGAGGCGACGTGCCGCAACTACACCCGGCAGATTCTGTACGCCCTCGAGTACCTGCATCAGAACAACGTCGTGCATCGTGACGTCAAGGGAGCGAACGTGCTGGTCACCGTCCGCGGCATCTGCAAACTCGCGGACTTCGGCACCGCCGAAACGATCGAAGGCCTGGCGAAGCCGGACAAAGGAGGGGCAAACCCCGGCACGCCGGAGGGAACTCCTGCTTGGATGGCACCGGAGACCGTCCGCGGCGAGAAGGGGGGTAAGCAGAGCGACGTGTGGTCCCTGGGCGCGACGGTGCTCGAGATGCTCACCGGGGAGCAGCCGTTCGCGCACATCAGCTGCGTGCAGCTCATCCTCCTGCAGAAGATCGGCAGCGACGAGGTCTTGCCGCTGCCCGGTCTGATCAGCTCCGAGTCCGCCGAGTTCTTGAGCGCGTGCCTGCAGAAGAACCCGGACCTCCGCGCGTCCTGCTCGTCCTTGCTGTCAAGGCAGTACTGCGACGGCGCGTCGGACAGCGACGAAGAGAGCACGTCTGTCGGATCGGGCGTGACCGAAGACGGATTCTCCCCGGATCCAGCGGTTCTGCACCACAAGGGAGTCATCCTGGGGCACCGCGCCTTGTCCGCTATGTCCGGGACGTCGATGACGACCGTACACTCACCCCAAAGCCACGCGCGGTACATGCCGGCGGGCAGCGCGTTCCGGTGTCCCAGCGGCGACTTTTCGCTGGCGTCGGCGTCACCCGTGCACAGCCCGTTCCACGCGAGCCGCGGGCTGCCGCTTATCGCCGACGACCCGCTGCTCTTGAACGATCCGGACGCGTCGGTCTACCAGCACTCGGTGCAGACGTTCCTCGACGATTCGATCTTGGAAGGCCCGTCCCCCGTCTCCTCCCGCTCCCGCTTGTCGCAGGCCAACGTGGTTCGGAAGCCGAAGACGCTGACGAAGGCGCCGGCCGAGCTCCGCACGCGGGTATGTCGCAACCCCCCCCCCCTAGGGCTATGTTGGCAAGTAAACGCGTTTCCATCCGTTTTTTCCAAAACATGGAACGGAAACGGAAACGGAAACGGCTCCGTGGTTTTGCAGGCTACCCACAAACCATGCTAACGCCACCAGGGAATACTACACGGTGAGGTCCAGCCCCAGAAGTTGGAGCTAAAGAGGGTGCCCGAGTCACACCCGAAAAGCGGGTGTGACACCCGCTTTTTAAACTCCAGCTTTAATTCCAGCTTCTGAGGCTGCACACATCCCCGGCAGGGTGTGTCAACTTGCAGCCAAAACCGACAAGACTGTCGCGCATACGAACCTTGTCGAGAAACTTTACGGGGAGGTCTCCAGGCCCAATTCTCTGAGTGCTTGGTTGCCACCACTACGAAGGACCGCGCAGTTCGGGACTACTTCGGAGACAGCACCGTTTGCACAGATAAACTTGTTTTGCTGGCTCGTTGGGAAGTACCCCTAAATTTTTTTCCCCCCGCCCATCCGAGGTGTGATCACCTTACACACCGCAATCTGCTGCAGCCGTTTCCCAAATAAGGAAACGCCGTTTCCTTGAAAGTATGGAAACGGAAACGGAAACGGAAACGGGAAACGTTTCCGTTTACTTGCCATCATAGCCGGGCCCCCCCCCCCCGGGTCAGTCTCATTTAGAGATTCGGGTCGAATTTGGTGACGCCGAATTTAGTGATGCAACGCCGAATTTAGTGACGCAGCGCCGAATTTAGTGACGCAGCGCCGAATTTGGTGACGTCTAATTTGGTGACGCATGGCCGAATTTAGTGACGGAGGGCCGAATTTAGTGATGAAACGCCGAATTTAGTGATAAAACGCCGAGTTTAGTGATGCAGAGCAGAATTTAGTGATGGCGAGCCGAATTTGGTGACGTCTAATTTAGTGACGCAGCGCCGAATTTGGTGACGTCTAATTTGGTGACGCATGGCCGAATTTAGTGACGGAGGGCCGAATTTAGTGATGAAACGCCGAATTTAGTGATAAAACGCCGAGTTTAGTGATGCAGAGCAGAATTTAGTGATGGCGAGCCGAATTTGGTGACGTCTAATTTGGTGACGCAGCGCCGAATTTAGTATCGCAGCACCGAATTTGGTGATTTCAGGACCTGATTTCGGTCGAATTTAGTGATGCAGAGTCGAATTTAGTGATGCAGAGTCGAATTTGGTGACGCAGAGTCGAATTTGGTGACGAAAGGTGTCGAATTTGGTGACGCAGAGTCGAATTTGGTGACGCAAAATCGAATTTGGTGACGGAGGGTGTCGAATTTGGTGACACAGGGCCGGATTTACAGATCGTGGGGGAATGATTGGTTCAAGACTCTGGGGTTTTTGGTACAACTTGTGGGGTTATGTTGCGCATACCCAGCCGCAAACCCGCATACCCAGACCCGCAAACCCGCATACCCAGACCCGCAAACCCGCATACCCAGACCCGCCAACCCAGTCCCGCAAACCCGCATACCCAGACCCGCAAACCCGCAAATCCAGACCCGCAACCCGCATACCCAGACCCGCAAACCTAGACCCGCAAACCCGAACCCGAACCTGCAAACCCGCATACCCAGCCGCAAACCCGAATACCCAGACCCGCAAACCCAGACCCGCATACCCAGACCCGCAAACCCGCATACCCAGACCCACAAACCCGCAAACCCAGACCCGCAACCCGCATACCCAGACCCGCAAACTCAGACCCGCAAACCGCATACCCAGCCGCAAACCCGCATACCCAGAACCGGAAACCCGCAAACCCAGACCCGCAAACCCAAACCCGCATACCCCAGACCCGCACAGCCGAACTGGCACCCCGCAATACCCAGATCCGAAAACGCCGCATACCCGCAAACTCGTACGTCGTAATCTGTAAAATGTTGTTTGTACGTGCCGGGGGAGGATTAGCCTGTTAGTGAGTGATAGTGAGTGAATATGATCGGTAGGCTAAACTTCTCCCAAGCACGCTGCCAGCGTTCTCTTTCATGTTTACAATTAATTGTTATTACGAAAAATTGGTCAACAATTTTGTTAGACCTGAAGTACGTGAGCTCGGCTAAGGCCGGCGCGTGGCGAGCTGGAGACAGCAGTTACAGTTCGGGGAACAGCAAAGTTCGGGCGAAGCTAAGTTCGGGCAATGCTAAGTTCTGGTGAAGCAAAGCTCGTGAAGCAAAGTTCTGGTGAAGCTAAGATCGGGCGAAACAAAGTTCGGGCGAAGCAAAGTTCGGGTGAAGCAAAGTTCGGGTGAAGCAAAGTTCGGGCGAAACAAGGTTCGGGCGAAGCTAAGTTCGGGTGCAGCAAAGTTCGGGTGAAGCAACTTCTGGTGAAGCAAAGTTCGGATGAAGCAAAGTTCTGGTGAAGCAAAGTTCGGGCGAAGCTAAGCTCTGGGTGAAGCAAAGTTCGGGCGAAACAAAGTTCGGGCGAAGCTAAGTTCGGGCGAAGCTAAAGCAAAGTTCTGGTGAAGCTATGTTCGGGCGAAACAAAGTTCTGGTGAAGCAAAGTTCGGGCGAAGCAAAGTTCGGGTGAAGCAAAGTTCGGGCGAAGCTAAGTTCTGGGTGAAGCAAAGTTCGGGTTCTGGTGGCAAGTTCGGCGCCAGTACCCCGGCCCCCCGACTCCGTTTCCCGTGGTGACCCAAATGCCGCGAGATACTGAGAAACTCCGCAAAAACGCAATTTTCGGGCACATTGGACCCGGAAACGCAACAAAACCTCGAAAACAATCTTCGACCGGAAAAATGTCATGGGCGGGGTTCGAACCCGGACCCACCGGCCTGAAGGCCGACGCCCGGTCACTCTGCCACCCGCATACCTTCTGCGAGGAAAAAAAGCTTGCCCGGCTCTTTCCAAAAACAATACACTTTTTTCATGAAGAAAAGCCGGGTTGGCTCGAATAGAGGCTATTCACATTGCATGTTCATAGGACCTCCAGTCTCGAATAATAATCTGCAACAAATGCGACCTTGCATCACTAAATTCGACCTTGCATCACTAAATTCGACGCTGCATCACTAAATTCGAAGGTTCAGCGTCACCAAATTCGGCGCTGTGTCACCAAATTCGGCGTCACCAAATTCGACCTTTCATCACTAAATTCGACGCTGCATCACTAAATTCGACCTGCGTCACTAAATTCGGCGCTGCGTCACTAAATTCGGCGTTGTGTCACTAAATTCGGCGTTTTATCACTAAATTCGGCAAAATTTGACGTCACCAAATTCGACGCTGCATCACTAAATTCGGCGCTGCATCACTAAATTCGGCGTTTTATCACTAAATTCGGCGTTTTATCACTTAATTCGGCGTTTCGTCACTAAATTCGGCCCTCCATCACTAAATTCGGCGCGGTGTCACTAAATTCGACGTCACCAAATTCGGCCTGCATCACTAAATTCGGCGTTGCATCACTAAATTCGCGTCACCAAATTCGACACGAATCTCTAAATTAGACCTACACCCCCCCCCCCGGCCCCGCCTTCAAGAGCGAAACCTGAGACGAAGAACGAGGTGCACACAACACCGCGCTGAAAAAAGAATAAAGAGGACCAGTCCCTCAAGGTTTCATACCCTACGACGGAATTATCTACACCCGCCTTAGAAATACGGGTAGGAGTGAGGCGACCGGGACCTCCTCGGAGAGATGGTTCCGACACTCCCCGAAAAACTGAAAACCTTCTTCCCAGGTGGTAACACCGGGTACTTGCATTCGTCCAAAATTATTTGCAGGTGTCAGCGGTCTCTGCAGCGTCCAGCAGCTTCACAAGCAAGTCGCGGAAGGCCCGGCGGGATCTGTCAGAGGTATGTGCGCGTGGAAGAGCAATCAGCTGCCCTTCTTTTGTGCTAACACACAATGCATTTATTGGTACGAAATTGTTCGCAGTCGGCGGCGTATTACATAGCAACTCACCAAAGCAAATGAATGTTCCGCTGACAAGCAAAAGCGCCACACGAAATATTCTTTTACCGAACATGAACATGATAATAATATTATGTTGGTCCAACTTGGAGGAAATGAGAAGTTTGTACGTCCTCAAACAAAG
This sequence comes from Diplonema papillatum, assembly GCA_030068145.1. Classification (NCBI taxonomy): domain Eukaryota; phylum Euglenozoa; class Diplonemea; order Diplonemida; family Diplonemidae; genus Diplonema; species Diplonema papillatum. The sequence continues at coordinate 141,351 of JAPJBO010000036.1, read as the reverse complement.
CACCTGCATGAGACAAGAAATATTTGAGGGGGTGCCGCCAGAGTCTTCTCGCCGCTCAGCTAAATGCCTATGCGCAGCAGGTACGAGAGGTACGTTGTGACTTGAATCAAGGGACTAATGCTCGACACACAGGGAAGTCGGCGCATTGCCTCACGGGCAGGTGACAAGCACATCGAAAACGTGTCCGTGGCAGAAGAGCAGCAGCGCATTGCGCGCCGGCTGTACGACAGCTGCGCGAGCCGGCTCGACTTGGTGGGTATCATGCCGACGTTCAGCGATACCAGCAGCGGGCGGGAGTCGACAGTTGTTGCGACGCCCGACGAAGGCGAGCTCGTCCACAACATCCAGTCCAGCATGCGCGTGGCGAAGGACGACTTCATCATATCGCGCGTCGACCAACCGCGCAACTCGGACGTGCCATCCAGGACGGGAAGCCGCCACCACGTGCAGATGTCGCCCTCCGCTCGCAGCTTTGCGTCTTCACTTACCTTGCCTGCGCCTGTCTTTCTCAAGTCCCGCTTCGGGTCGCTTCACACGAAGCTGCTGATTGGGGGCTTGACTGTTGCTGTAGCCGTGCTCGTAGCAGTTCTGGTCGTTGTCAAGATGTGACGCACGGGTAAAATGTGACGCGCATCCGTTCATCGCGTATCCCTGTGCTCGCATGCACGCCCGTTTGCAAGTTCACGGTGGCGTGCTGAGCCCTTGCTGTGCCTTCGCGAACGGGTCGGTCAACCTCGCAACTCGGATGTGCCGAAAGCTGGTCGAAACGCAACCAGGCCGTGCACTGATGATGGCAAAAAGGTTCGCGGCTCAAGAAAGAACGAAAGAAGACAGCCCAAACTGCCGGGGGACTGCGAGGGGCAATCTTGAATTGATGTTCAGCCAGCATGGGGTGGCGAGGGGCAATCTTGAATTGATGTTCAGCCAGCATGGGGTGGCGAGGGGCAATCTTGAATTGATGTTCAGCCAGCATGGGGTGGCGAGGGGCAATCTTGAATTGATGTTCAGCCAGCATGGGGTGGCGAGGGGCAATCTTGAATTGATGTTCAGCCAGCATGGGGTGGCGAGGGGCAATCTTGAATTGATGTTCAGCCAGCATGGGGTGGCGAGGGGCAATCTTGAATTGATGTTCAGCCAGCATGGGGTGGCGAGGGGCAATCTTGAATTGATGTTCAGCCAGCATGGGGTGGCGAGGGGCAATCTTGAATTGATGTTCAGCCAGCATGGGGTGGCGAGGGGCAATCTTGAATTGATGTTCAGGCAGCATTGTCTGCTTTTCGTGCATGGTTGGTGCGAGCACCGTCTTCTTGAGAGAGGACTGGAGAAAACGGGGACGTTTGAGAGGGCAGCTGCCCGCCACCCTTTAAAGATCATCATCCAGGTGATACATCGGGGGAAGAATTTTAGTTATCGTAAGAATCGTAGATCGTGTTCAGACAGGATGCAGGTATGCAAATTGTCCAATAGCAACACTGCTGGTTCCTCGTCTCGAGTTTCTCGTGAACGCAGACCAATCCAAAGGGAGAGCTCATCAGTGGGCCCTTCGGACGGGGACTTTCGGTCCTGTTCGGGTGATAACACAACTTTGGTTTCTAAGCTGACAGCAGTCCCCCGGCAGCAATGTGGTGCTCACCCCTGACGGACCGAGGGGAACGGGTGCAGAAAGCCTTCTGGCAAAACTCTCCGGATCAAACTCACGAGTTTCTCGTGACTCCGCTCACGAGGAACCCGGGGCCTTCTTGCCCTATCCACAGCAGCAATTGATCACTGTTGACCTGCCCTCTGGCGCAGAGTCCGATTCCAGCTCGGGTTCTATCCCCTAGAACCGCATCGAATTGCCCGCCGCTGTCCATCGCCGTGTGCCACGGTACATCGCTTCATCTAACCGCTTGGAGCTATCTATCACGATACGGTCGAAGAGGTAGTCCCCTAGGCCGTCGCAACAGATATTCTGCGTCCAAACCTCAAGTATCGCGCTACAACATGGTCTATCAGGAGCCGAGTGAAAAGCTCAAAAGTAGCGAGTGCCCTACCACATGCAAAAGAGCTTGCTTCTATGTCTCGGGGAAAGCCCGTAGTTTGCGGTTGTGAAGGGGTACGAAAACAAGAGAGGGAGCCTCTCTAGCCCCCACTTCCTGCTACCCAAAACATCCACTGAGGGTGTGAGCAGCGGTTCCGACATACTATCAGCCCCATACATATAGCTCCATTCGAAACGAACGCCGTCGTAGGCAACTGTCTGAGCGAAAACCGCCGGACAACGAAAGAAAAAGACACGCTGCCTATACGCAGTACGCACCGCCACATTCTCTCTCCTTTGACTTACACTTTCTACATTACACACCGGCGCAGCGACATGCAAACTCAAATAAGTCAGGCGTTTTCCACCCCCTTTGTCCACGCGTTGCAAATGAGCGAAAGTCCATTTGCCGAGGTCACCCCGGCCCCCCGGTATTTAAAGAGAGCTTTTAATGGCGTGATCCGGTGGCCTTACTTGGGTGTACACGGGGCGTACTCGGGAAGTACTCGATTTCTCTACGTGCGGAGACGTTTCTTCCTCAAGAAAGCTTCGTTGTCAGGGAAGCCATCCCGGGGAAAGAAAACCTCGTAATTCCAAGCTGGAATTCACTTGCAGTGGAGTTGAGTACCAGGTTGGCAATCGTCGAACTTCAAACGAGGGAGAAGATACTCGGCCCCGTCTCTCAAACGGACTCTGGATCTTGAGACGGTCTTTTGCCCGATTCAAGGGATCGGTGATTAACAGCGTTGGAAGAAATAATGCGGTGCTGCCATTGCCTCCAACAGTTTGCTGCACGTACACACAGTGTAGGTGGGCACGGCACGTCCTACGGGGATCTGGTGACACGAACAAGTTAATCAGTTTATGCGCTGAGCGCAATCTATCATCCGTGCATACAACCTCCGCCATGCCGGGGCGCCCTTCATCGTTATACGCCACACCACGTTGCGACGCCTCACGGCATATTTTGTTCATTTACTCAGCACTTCCCCTCTCACGATTCCGCGCCTTCGTCTTTCTTCAATTATCCATTTCTCTCTCTCTCTCCATTTTAACAAGCACCACTACTTTGTAGGAAATACTCGAGGATGCTACCAGCTGCAGAATCAGGCACGAAACACAGGTAAAACTGGGTGTAGTCGGGCGTCAGCATTCGACAAAAAAGAAAAGAGACGGTCATACGGTACCGACAGTCACCTTCTGCGGCACCATACTGAGGATGGCCTACCGTAAGTAAGGTATGTGGATAATGGCCGAAACCACCAATGACCAACAACCAAGGTACCCACCGTGTAACCACCACTCTTACGACACTAAGAGCACAAAGGATATCTTCCCATATTGTCGAAGGTCACCCGGAGACTTTAAAACCCCGGGGGTTCAAGTGAACTTTCGCTCTAAAAAAGACCCACTTCCTGTAGTTGCATTCTCCGGCTAGTGAGCACTGGGCGGTTCCTCGAGTATTTCGCCCCCCCCAGTGCTGATGCTAAGGCCCCTAAACTCGGCATCGTTGTCAGCCGGACGGCAACGAGGGGTGGGTGGGTACCCCCCCCCCCCTCCTGCAGGGCCTGTGTGCAGCAGGGTGGTGACCGCTCTGAGGTGGTTTCCTCAGCAGCGACCAAGAAAAAAAAATTTTTTTTTGGCCCAAATCCTCCCAAAAAAGCACTCGAAAAAAAAAAATTTTTGACCCACTTTTTCCACCATTTCACCTTAGAGAATTTAGCTAAGGTGGGTCCCACAGTAGGTCCACAGTGGGTTGCACACGGTGCACTAGTCAAGGACTTTTTTGACTTTGACTAGTGGTGTTACTAGTCAAAATTTTGACTAGTAAAATGACTAGTGCCACTAGTAAAAATGACTAGTGCACTAGTAAAAATGACTAGTGCACTAGTAAAAATGACTAGTGATTTAGACAAAATCCACCTAACCTGGACCCAAGTCCTGGGTGTTTTGAGAGTTTTCGAGGGGTTCCACGGCACTACCGTGACCACCGGTGCCCAGACACCACAAACCACCTGGGCAACCCCAGTTTTCGCGAGACAGGCCGAGTTGCGAGGGTTTTGGTTGGTTTCTTGGGAAAGTCCCTGAGCTTGTATGGCTTAGCAAACATAGTGCAAACGACAGTGCTATCCCTGCACGGTGAGGTCAGAGACATGTCGTGACAGGTTTCAGACACTGGAATAATGCGGGCTTCCGACCACATTCAAACTCTGGTCCGTAGATTCGGCTTGTCGTTCATGGCGCTCCTATCGCCTTGGCATCGCACCGGACACAGTGCATTTACAGTAGTGGGTTCCCTAAAACCCACGATTCTTGCCGAGCTTCCCAACATGAATGTGCAACAGGTGCTGGCTTTGTCCGCCTGTGAACTGTTTGCATGCAAGGCTTTGTGTTGCGCACATTCCACAAATAGTGTCGTTGCTCACTGCTATGTGCTCCGCTTTCTAGTGTTGGAGGCACTCTCCCATTGCGTGCTTCCTCTTTCACGCCGCCGCGGAAAACCAGTCTTGTAGCCTGTGGTGCGCGCGTTGTGTACCAGTCAACACGTCGTGGTGCTTTGTCCAGGCATTTCGAATGCCTGGAAGTCACGTTTCTTTGTCGTTTCGGGACGTGCTAACGACCATTGAGCCCACCGATCAACTGCTCAAACCTTTCGTCGGGTGGGACACCAGCAGGTTCTGGTTTCTACTCGTCGGGTCTACCGCAATCGCGTAGCCGGTGTACTATTTGTGAAAGCAGCTTCTTTCGCATCTTCGGTTGTTCACAACGACAATAAAAATCACCGCCTCGGATTAGCTTGAATTCACAACGCACTGTCTATCGGGCATTGAGAGCTACTAGTAGTAAGTGCGGAAGAGCATGAGGCAGGCAAGCTGTATAACGCTCCCAGTAGGCAACAAGTTCCCAGAAACTCCCCGTCCTCGGCTGTGGTGCTCGCTTGCCTTCATGGCACTTGCACTTTCTAGAACTCAATACTCAGCCCGATTCCTGTGGGGGAAGAGTCGGGGTGGCCCACCAAAAAAGCGATCACAGTTCTGCATGTTCAGCCGCAAAACACAAACCGACGAGTAATCGTAACTTATTCCTGCAGAACTGGCTTTGTTGAATGACGCTCGTGGCAGACATGGCCCCCAGCTTTCGTCAACCGCATTCAGAAAAATATTGGACCGGAACTTCTTTGGACCGGAATTTTTTTGGACTTTTTAGAGTTAAAGTTTTGGGCTTTTGGAGGTTCTGAAAGTTTTGGACTTTTCCCTGGGGGTTTCACTTTTTGGCGGTATTTTGAAGTCTGACCGAAGCAGCTTTTGCGTTTCATGTTTCCGTTACACCAATGATGGGACCGGCAGATTGTGCGAACATTCCAAAGCTTCCCGAGTTCCGGGCCGCAAACGCGTCCAAATTGGTTCAGGTTACCTTTAGTTTCTGTTCGTCCTTAAAACTCGCGGTTGCACGATCATGACTATGGGCGTAGCCTGGGTCGCGTAGACAAGCAGCTCGGGTGAGCATGGCGGGGCGACTCATGAGATTGCCCCCGTCGCCGACCACGTGCCGGAACACGACGTCCGGGACCGGCTATACTTGATCAACTCCTTGAACGCCAGCAGCCCGCTGTCGTCGGCATCCACCGTCAAAAACGCGCGTGACCGCCACTCGGCGGCCAGGACGTCGCCTTCACTCAGCGACGCTCGCTTCACTGCGAGCTCGCCGAGGTCGAGTCCTTCCGCGGGCATGCCGCCGGCCTTGCTCCGTATGGCCCGTGCCGACTACGCTCAGCGACTCGCCACCTTCTGCGTCTGGCTAAAGTAGCGACCTCCAAGTTGTAGGGCGCTGTTAACGGACTTGGGCGCGCCCTTGACTGTAGACACCACATGTATCATATCTTATCGTATTCTTGGATTCTAAACTTCCTTGTGGGCGTGAACCCTACTGTAAAATATTTGAACCGGAACTTTTTTGGACTTTTGGGGGTTTTGAAAAGTACTTCGACTTTTTCCCGGTCCAACATTATTCCGAACACGGTTGTAAGCGCAACGGTAGGGTACAGTTGTGCCCTGGGACCCTCTGAAATCTACAAAATAGCCCAGATTTCGGTTCGGAACAGGTGGATTTCTACTAGGACACTAGTCATTTTGACTAGTGCACTAGTCATTTTTACTAGTGCACTAGTCATTTTTACTAGTGCACTAGTCATGCTTTTTCACTAGTAAAATGACTAGTCAAAACACCTTTTTCACTTTTACTAGTGCACCGTGCACCAGGAGGGGGGGGGGGGGGTAGGGGGGGTACCCACCCCCACCCAGGGTTAGCAACTTCGTTTTGGGTCTCAGGCTTAGTATCAGCACTGACCCCCCCCCCCCCCCCCAAAGAACCGTCCGTAGCACGGGTGGTCCTGCTGTGACGAGCTACGAACAGCCGCCTGACAAACCAGACGCTGTCCTGTCTGCAGACACTCAGGTTCCGCGCTGATGATGGTCCGTTTAGGGTCTGGGGTGGTTGGTCCGGTTTTGAGGTGTGAGAGTGCCTACCTTGGTCCCCCATGAGTAGGAAGCCGACATGTATCCCGTAAACGGCACACATGCCGGGCTCAGTCTCAAAGCGGGTCACAGGCCCACCTGCCCAACGCGAGGCACGTGCCCAAGTCTCGTGCAGGACTACTTAGCTTTAGGGTCTGGGGTCCGGTTTTGAGGTGAGAGTGCCTACCTTGGTCGGGAAGCCGACATGTATCCCGTAAACGGCACACATGCCGGGCTCCAGGGTTCTCAAAGCGGGTCACAGGCCCACCTGCCCTACGCGAGGCACGTGCCCAAGTCTCGTGCAGGACTACTTAGCTTTAGGGTCTGGGGTGGCGTGGTTCAGTCCGAGAACCTGGAGTTATCACGGACATTCGGGATGGTTTCTCAAGGCCCGTTGCACTTGAGCATGCGTCTTACACTGCTGCCTCCAACAGAGGTCTCATAGGCAACCTCGGTGCATGATTAGAAGAACTGATTCGATTCACGAACGCGGTTGAGTGCATGCCAGTCCATGTGGTTCATGTACTAAAAATAACTCCATGCTCGGGTTGGCCAGAACCCCACAGACCGGGTTGTATAGGTGACGCCACGGACCGGAACTGACCTCAGGCAAATGTTTTGAACACAGCAATCGCGCTTTACACAAATTATGAACAAGATTTGCAGCTCAAACAGCGTAACAATCATGAAGTCTGTATGCGCACGTTTCCAGAAGCCCGGTGGAAAAGCAACGAGGTGGACCCATTTGGCTACTGCGATCGAGTCTAGGTTGGAGATACGATGCATACAGCACCCTTACAGAACAACAAACAACAAAATAACTCCACTCTCATCGAAAGAATGATGCAGGCGTCGGCACCTCCTGCCCGGCAGAACTACCCGCAGCAAGGGCCCCCGCTAGGGCACGGCTACCCTCAGAATGCAGGATACGGCCCTGGGGCGCCGGCCCAGGGCCAGCCGACCCCGGTGGGGTACCCGCCCCAGCAGCAGATGGCAGCGTTCGCTCACGAGCCGGAGGAGCGCGATTGGAACGACGGGCTGTGCGACTGTTGCGGCGACTGCGGACTGTGCTGCGACGTGATGTGGTGCTTCTGGTGCACACACAGCCGTGTGTACTCAGCGGCGGTCGATGACCTCCCGAACACGTTCAACTGCGGGATTTGCTGCCTGATGTTCCTGTGCACGCACCTAGCAGTCGGCCACTTCGTGAACACTGCAATCGCGTACGTAACCCGTTCCAACGTCCGCCAGAAGTACCGCCTGCGCGGCAGCTGCTGCGGAGACTTCCTGAAGACGTTCTGCTGCATGGCGTGTGCGACCTGCCAGGAGCACAAGCAGCTTTCGAAGATGGGCATGAACCCTGGGCACACATGTTGCTCCCCCAGCACCAACTACATCGTGCAGCCGCATGCGCCGCGTGCTGGTTATTCCAATGGCGCGTGAAACGATTCAACCCGTGTTTTGCGTGCCAAAAAAGCATCCTTTTTACTCTGAAAAAGGTCGGAGTAAGTGTCCGTGGCTTAAAGGACCGAAACACGGCGAGACGAGACCAGGTGCGGTGTTGAACACATACCCATTCTTGCAATCCCCCCGAAGGACCGGATGCCACCCGAGAGGCATCACGTCAGGACAGGTCCAGAACACGCCCACGCACGAGCAAAAAAAACGGCTGCGTGGCTTCGCCGGTAAAAAGAGATCCGAAGGGCTCCACCTAGGGGGGTTTCCGAAGATTAACGCGAAAAATGCCGTAGGCGTACCGTACCGTCCGGTCGGGGGGCCAAGCCCCCCGGACCCGCCATTCTGCTCAAACTTTCGCAAAACTCGCGGGACAAGCCACCCTTATAGACTTAAATTAACGCTCGCTTAAGAAACCGGGATTTTTGTAGTCTCCGGGTGACCTGCGTCGAATGGAAGTGATTTTGAAGCTAATACGTACGAGGGGGGTTGGGGGTCGTTGTTCATGGTGCCCCAGGAAACATACAACCCAAAAACCAGACGGGCCAGATTCAGTTTCCACCCCTGGCACCCATTCGCCCGCCGGCGGCATGGCCGCAGCAGCCCGTGAAATGAGTGCGCAGTCAAGAGGACATTTGCTTTTTGCAATCAGGTATTCAGGTGATGAAGCTCCCTTAGAGAGCGGTTGCCAGAACGCGTACAGGCCAAATCGCACAAAACAAACGAAGCCATTTGTCACTGGAAACAGAGAAACAACGGACCCAAAGACTCTATCCGCACAACGAAGCAGCTGCCGTTTTTGACCACTGGATACGCAAAGCATATATGGCGACAAGAGTAGCGTTGTTTCAGTGTTGCGGCGTCCCACCTATTATTCATCTTCGCGTGTTACTGCACAAAGGCAGACAACAGACGACCGGTACTACAGAAATTTGGGCTAGCTGAGGTCTTGCGAGCGAACTTGTCATCATACGGGAGGGAGGCACGCGGATCCATCTCCAGCGCGTCATGCGCGTGGCTGGTTGCGCAACGACCTTGATACCCCACGAGCGGGCAAACCACGGGCAGAGGCCGGTAGACAAGGACGAATGCGTTACTCGGAAAAATAATGAGGAAGGTGAGACTGGCATTCTTTGATCCTGCTGGGTTTGGTCTATTCAGTAACGCCGGAGTGACTGTCTACACATGCAACCCCGCCTCATCCCAAACTCTCCTGGTCTTGGTTCGGGAAGATGCTCCACTTCCCACAGTAAATTTATAGAGGATTGGAATACCGTTTCGAGACACCAGCCCGGTTAAATGTGGTGGGATTGAGATTCTTATCCAGTCGCGCGGCCTGCTGGGTGGGCTTGCCAAGTTGCATGGGCCCTGTTGTCTTCGCCTCTCAGTGATTCTGCGCGTACGGCGAGCGGCAGGGCTGCTCTCCGTTGTTTATTTTCCTCTCCGTCTTCTCCTCTCCCTCCACCCATTTTCCGTGAGTGAAAGTTCGTGCGCTTTCTTCTTCGTGCTATTGAGGCGAGGCCTACTCGATTCCCTCCCTCGATCCGTCCTGCGCTAAAGCAATCTCGTTCCCGTTTTCCCCACTTCTGGCTCTGCAAAGTTGTTTGTCACTTCTACTGACTGACGCCACTTAGCGGCGTCCGTCTGAATGCATCATCGGGAGCCTATGGATGCATGCATTCAGTAGGTGAGTCGACCTCTGATGCCTACCGGTATTCAGAAACAATTACAGTGTTCGCCCATGAGTCACCAGTGGTAGACCAGTTGTCGACCACTGGTCGTGTGAGCCAGACAACTCCTGGAATACTCGCGTGTATTGAAAACCTGGAAATCCGAATATGGTGCGGCAGGACTGCGCCGTAGTGGGGCGACCGGATACCCCCCGGTGAGATGGTCCCTGCACTCTAACTCGTCTCTCTCTCTCTCTCAACTTTGCTTCGACTCGAAAGAAGCTCGGAGCTACGCCACCCGCCCGATACTGCAAGAAGGGGCGGGGGCCCTCTCTAAGTCACTGCCGACTACCCCCTGGCACGCCGCGTCGTGCTTCGGTTGCTAGGAATAAGTTCCGGCGGACGTTTCCTGAACGCTGCTTTCGAGCAAGGACAGTCTGGGACCTCGACACGGAATAGGAAGCAAACTGCTTCTCTTGCAAAGAGTGTTTTCCCTTCGGTACTCCTTCAGGGACTAAATTGTGTCTGGGGAGTTAAAAAGGTCTTGAGTGAGGACCCTGCGCACAATATTAGGGGGGGCTGCGTAACGGCGGAAGATGTCGGCAGCTTGCGGAAGGATGACGGCTCTCGATCAGGTTCCTACCCTTATGAGGTTGCACGCCACGCCCCTGATCATCGCCGGCTACGTAGGTCGACAGCTCGTCGTCGAACGATTGTTGGCGGCCGGCGCCGCGGTGAACGCAGCGCAGCGCCAGTCGTGGACAGCCCTCCTGTGTGCAAGTGATCAAGGGCACGAGAACGTCGTCAATCGGCTTCTGGCCGGCGGAGCCAGTGTAGACGCCAGGGAATCATCCTACCGCACTTCGCTCATCCTCGCTGCGAGTGCCGGGCTTGCAGGCGTGGTCGGCCAGCTTTTAGCGGCAGGCGCCGACGTGGATGCGGCGGAGCTCAACGGCTGGACCCCTCTCATGCTGGCGATGCAACCACTGCATGAGGCCATCGTCCTGCAGCTCCTGCAAGCCGGGGCCCGCGTTGACGTGGCGGACGTAGACGGCCAGACCGCACTTTCCTGGGCGGTCCGGGCTCGGTCAGGCGACGGGGTGAGGCTCCTTCTGGCAGCCGGTGCTGACGTGAACGTGGCTGATAAGAAGGGGTGGACGCCTCTGATGCTGGCGGCCGTCATCGGCTCCGAAGGCAGCGTTGAATGCCTCTTGGACGCCGGCGCCCGCGCGGACGCCGTCAACAGCGAAGGGCGGACGGCTCTCGCGGTGGCCGGCAGGCCAGGGTCTGCGAGCGGCGTCAAGGCGCTGTTGCGTGCCGCCGCCAGCGGCAGCAGGTGAGTGGCCGCAGGGTCTGCGAGCGGCGTCAAGGCGCCAACTGGGCTACCTTGCAACCTGAGCTCTGGATCCAACTACAAGCTTTTAACAGCAGCATAATTAATACACGCTATTGGTGCTGGAGTTGCGTGCCGCCGCCAGCGGCAGCAGGTGAGTGGCCGCAGGATCTGCGAGCGGCGTCACGGCGCTAACTGGGCCACCTTGCAACCTGAGCCTGGATCCAACTACGAGCTTTTAACAGCAGCAGAATTAATACACGCTGTTGGTGCTTTGCGTGCCGCCGCCAGCGGCAGCAGGTGAGTGGCCGCGCAGCCTGCGGAACCCTCCGTTTTTTTCCGCGCGGGCGAGCGGGTGCCAGGGAAAGCCAGCTACACGGGAGCCAAGCTTCACGTGTTCGGCGGTACTGCAGAGCCACGGGCCTACGGGTCAAGTTGCTACCGACTTTCCAAACTGAAGTATCAGGGCTTGGCGCACCTTGACGCTTGGCGCTGAACACGAGCTCGTCGAGACGGTCAGCCACAGGGCAGAGTGGACGGGGTTGTAGCACTGTGCTGCCTCCGACTCATGCTTTGCAAGCTGTGGTTGACCGTCACGTTCCTGGACCAGGAGCGGCCTTTTTATTTTTTATCAAGTGTCAAGGGGGGCCTTCACGTGGCGACTCTGTTGACCGCACCTTAATTGAGTCGCGGTCGCCGATCTCCCAACCGCCAACATCATGTGCTTGATACGACGCGGAACAAGTGCTGACAGCACCGCTCGGCGAATAGAGGGCCACAAAAGTGGCAAATCGACCGGTCGGGGGGTGCTTAGCAGCCAATGGCTGATCCTCGTTGTGTAGCCGTGTTGTGTGTAAGGCTTCGTGGGGGCCTGGTCAACCACCACATCACAATAGGCGCAAGCTTTCTCGACAGTGATTGGACAGTCGGGATGCCGGGGGCGGGTCTCCATGAAGAGAAAAGTAAAGCACCTGCGCCCTGTCTCCTGCTTCGGCAGACGACACATACACTACTGCTACTCTATAGGAATGTGAAATTGTGCAGTCTATCGACACATATATCACTCATTCCACGAAAACGTGTCATAAATTTTGCTTCCTCATTTCCGACATGTTCAGGTCAATTTTTTTTTAATAGTACATCTGTACTGACGGGAACATTTCCGGAACAGCGGTTGCACATGAAAGAGAAAACGAAGCCAACGAAAAAGTGCTAATACAAGAAAACCCCCCCCCAGAGAGGTTTATACCCTGTACACGCGAAGAACAAGAAACTTTTTTTTGAGCAAAATTCGGAAATTTTTTTGGGATGGAAAGAGCTATCCACGGCAAGTATCGGCACCTTTTTGGAACTCGATATAGCCAAAAATCTGACCCCCAGATGGCACTTTAGACGTTTTTGGGCCGATTTTCGGTCCTCAAAAAAAACACTCCTCACAGGAATCGAACAAGAACCACAAGTGGGCGTGCTACCCGTTAGACCACCGGCGAAAAAAACGCGGGCGATTTCATTTTCGGTATTTGAATCATCCTTCCGGTGGTTCGCGTGCCCCGTCAGGAAGTCTGCGATTTGACCCCCGCTACACCACCACTGTAAGCAGAACACGCACTACGAGCTCCAAAACGCTCGACGCCCCGAGGAATCGAACCAGCGACCATTTTGGTGGTTTGCGAGGGAAGAAGAGAAAAATATTTTCGAAAACAACCAACGCGCCAAGGATGGCGACGGGGAGGCACAAGGAACCACCTCACCTGTTCTCAAGAACTAACCCGAGGCAGGTATCCACCGTACCGATAACCGATAACCGATTCGGATTTTTGGCACAAGTAGCGTAGCCGTCAGTGCACTCATCCATGACTCTTTTGGTCGCCGGTTCGAGTCCCACTTTGGGTGTTTTTTTTTTTCTTGATCGGGAAAAACACGCAGTCTTTTATCCCCGAGGTTTTATTATCCCGCAATCGAACCAGGTTGTAATACCTAAGCACATACACACCTTCTCCGGTAGCTCCCGGCTCAGCCGATTTCCGCGGCTTTCTTAAAAGTAAAATAAGTAACCGACCTGATGCCGCCGAAGCAGAACGCAGCAGTCACGGCTGACGAGCTGATGCAGCTGGAAAAGCGGCTGGTGGATCTAGGAGACAGACTAGCCCAGTGTCCTTCCGCATGGAGGCACACGGAAGAGCTCCCCCGCAAGGGTGCCTACCCCCGCGAGTAAAAGGGTGCTTCTTTCCAGGGCCAGTATTCTCATCTTGCAAGGTGGCCGGTGCTTCCTCACGGGCCCCGACGCACGCCTGCGTCCTCTCCATCCAACCCTCTGTTTTTCTTCTTTCTCTGTATCTCCAAGTTCTCCCCTCGTGCTGGCACCACGAAGCGAGGTCCGTCGCTGCTAGCGGGCCCAGAGAAGGAAAATAAAATCGAAAAATTATTCGTCGTTTCCGGCAGGAGGAGGCACAATCTTGGGACTTTCCGCCAATTTTTTGAGGAATCGCGTAGTTCTGTCACGGGACCGTATCGGCACCCCCGTAGAATTCTGTGGCGAGTCAAATCTGACTTGTTCCTGCATGCCCAGGGATTATCCTGTATGGTGTAAAAAAAAAAGAATTCACCACCAAAAAAAAAAAAAATTCTAAAAACAGGCCGGTGAAAAAAGATTTTTTAACCATGGGGATTTCTGGTGAAAGCTTTTTGGCAAGGGACCTACAGGCTCAGATCCTGGAGTCGTAGTTGCTGTTTTGTGTACAGCCTGCCAGCGATGTGGTCCAGAAATATCTCTGGGGCCATGAGGGGCGTTGGGATTAGCGTGTTGGGGGGCGCCTGTCGTGAGCAGCTTCGCCCTGCCTCGATTCGTTGAAAGGCGTTGAGGCCATCATGCCGTAGTGCCGTAGTGCCCACTGGGACTGACAAGTGAAGGCTACAACTAAGTGGAGAAGCAGCAGCCAGATTGTGTTTTCCATCACACCCAGTAATCAGTCACTGGAGGATCGTTTGCTATCCTGAAGCTCACAGGCCTGAAAGGATTTTGAAACTAAAAGAGATGTCGCTCGCCGCATTTGGTTTTAGTGGTGCTGCCACTGGCCCTGATGACAATACATTGCAGTACGACTACAGCAACTGGAAGGGACCGAAGTTGGAGAAACAGGCTCTCCTGAGGGGTGTCCAGCAGGGAACCGGGACGATCAGGTTGAAAAAGGCGCAGCTCTTTGGGACACTGCTTGCTTCAGCAATCCCAGCTTTCCCACGCGCAGCGTGGGAAAAAAAAAACTTTCTGGCCATATCAAAGATTTTTAACCGGGATTCTTCAGAATTTCGGGGATTAGAATAACCCCTGTGCATGCCGAGAAAAAAAAAGTCGATTTTCAGACCCCATTTTTTGGAGACCCGGCCTCAATTTAATGGGGGGGGGGGGGTCGGTCAAAATTTTTATCCGACCAGATATTCGGAAAGCCCTGTCCTCAACGGATTCAAACGTGTCCTCAAAACCTCGAAACCGACCATTTTCGGACCTGCAGATGGAAATCTTCGGCAGAAGTCCGAAAAAAGCCGAAATCTGTGACACTTTTCCGTAGAATGAGTGATATAGTATTATTTATATGCAGCAACAATCTGTGTCGATAGACTGCACAGTTTCATATATATAACAAGTTCAAACTACTACTACTCCTCTAGGAATGAGAAACGTATCTCCAGCCAAACTGACCAGGCCAGGGTTGTTTTGGTTGTGTGCACACGCTTCTTTTTGGTTGTATTCCCCTTCCTCTTGCCGCCTGTCTGCAGACGCTCAGGTCAGCGAACACGGCGCAGACGAAACCATGGTCGTGTTGACCACGCAACCATTCCAAGCGCCGGTGTCCAAATCGGATCCTAAAGCGTCCTTACACAAGGGTCCTTACTACAGGGTCCTCAAGGATCCTTACTAAAGGGTCCTACAGGATCTTGCTGCGTTATCACGTGGGCGGCCCTGAGATTACCCCCTCAGGTGACACCACTTTATCTTCGGCCACACTTCAACGTCCTTGCTAAGTGTGTACTTATTATCCAGTCCTAAAGGGGTCCTCGTTGAAGGGTCCCAAAGGGTCCTTGCTGTTACCTTACAACCTGCAGAAGGGAAAGGGGAAGGGAGGGAGCGCCGACACAATGCAGCAGCGGCCCGCGCCGCTGGCGACTCCGACGCCGCAGGCATCGGAGTCCACGGGTGGCAGCCCAGCCCTGCAGGCGGCTTCGCTGTCGCCCGGGCGCCTCGAGGAACTCCGACACCAGCGCCGGCTCGAGCGGTTCGACGCCGAACGCAGGGAAACGGACCGCCGCCTCAGCCTCCTGCGCGACTTCCAAACCAAAGCCGGCGCGGCCCACCGCCGGAACATGGCCCTCCTCCGCTCCGGCAACGAGCGCAACGCGGCGCCCGCCCAAGGGCCCCAGGGCCTGGCCCCGGGGAAGAAGAAGCCGGCGCCGTTCGCGGTCAGAACGAACGCAGGGCACCTCATGAGCCCCGCGCCGCAGTGTTGCCCAGGGGGCGGCCGGCGGGTCGAAGGGGGACGGGATCCCCGCAAAATGGAGGCAGACCGCGCCCCGTTGACGGGGGAATGGAGGCTCCTGGCGTCGGCGACCGAGGATTCGTCGGTGGTAGGCGTCGTGTCGCTGTGGCAAGACGGCGAGGAGATCAGGGGAACGCACGCGGTAGAGGAAACGGGGGCCGCCGAACCGTGTTCGATCACGGGGAAGATCGTGTCCAAGCCTGGTGCGAGGGAAGACAGCGATACGCAGGCGGTGTGCAGGAACATCCTGTGGGACTTTGTGGACTGGGAAGCCGAGTTTGAAGGCTCGGTCTCCCACGACGACGCTCGCATTTCCGGCGTCGCCACCCGAAGGGACGGCACGCAGTTCCCCGTCCACCTGAAGCGGAACGTGTGGCAGACCCCGCTGGAGTCGCTGAAACCCTGCCGGACCCCCCCCACCGCTTCCCGCGACCACGTCCACGCCGCCGAACCGAGCGAAACGCCCCATTCCCGCATCTCTTCCATGTCCCCCGACCCACCGCCGCCGCCGCCGCCGTTGGCCGAAGCAGGCGACCCCGCCTGCGGCAGCCCCGAGCTACCTCCCGACGAGAGTCCCGCGGAAGGAGCGCCCAGCGACCCCCAATACCGCGATTCGTGGCTCGCCGGCGAGATCGATGTCGGCGTGTTCGAAGGCCCGCGGGCAGGGGGTGCCTTCGGAGCCGAACCGTCAGCAACCCGCAACCCCCGCGATGGAAGCACCGCGGACCGAAGGACGGGGGCCGCGAATGGCGACATCCAACACCACGATTGGCTCGTTAGCGGCGAGGGCGATGTCGGATCGTTCGAAGGCACGCGGGCGGGTGAGGCCCCTGCAGTCAAACCGCCAGCGACGCGCAACCCCCGCGACGGAAGCACCGCCGACCGAAGGCTGGGGGCCACGAGTGGCGACACCCAACACCACGATTTGTGGCTTGCCGGCGGCGAGATCGGTGTCGGATCGTTTGAAGCCCCGCGTGCGGGTGGTGCCCACGCAGTCGAACCATCAGCATCTCGCAACCGCGATGCAACCACCGAAGACCCGAGGCCGGGAGCCGCAAGCGAAGCCCAACACCATGATCGGCTCGCTGGCGGCGAGATCGATGCCAGATCGTTCGAAGCCCCGCGGGCAACCCACAACCCCCGTGACGGAAGCACCGCAGACACCCAACACCACGATTCGCGGCACGCTGGCGGCGAGATCGATGCCAGATCGTTCGAAGCCCCGCGAGCAACCCACAACCCCCGCGATGGAAGCACCGCAGACCGAAGGCCGGGGGCTCCGAATGGCGACACCCAACACCACGATTCGTGGCTCGCTGGCGGAGAGACCGACGCCAGATCGCTCGAAGCCCCGCGGGCGGGTGAACCCCCCGCAGTCCAACCGCGAGCAACCCTCAACCCCCGCGATGGAACCACCGTAGTAGACCGGAGGCCGGTGGCCGCGAATGGCGACACCCAACACCACAATTGGCTCGCTGGTGGAGAGACGGACGCCCAGTCGTTCGAAGCCCCACGGGCGGTTGCAGCCCCCGCAGCCGAACCGCGAGTAACCCGCAACCCCCGCGGCGGAAGCACCGCAGACCAAAGGCCGGCCGCGGCGGGCGGCGGCCGGCCCAAGCCGCAGCAGCCGCCCTTCGCGGCGCCGCCGCCCCGCGCCTGTCCCGCCGCGACGACCCAGCGGAAGGGCTCGCCGCGGCTCGCCGGCGTGCAGTCCCGCTACCTCGACTTCACCGCGAAAAGCCGCCTGCCCGGCGCCGACGACTGCGCGCGGGCCGACTGCGAACAACCCGGTACGAAGCCCCCCGGCGCCGCTCCGAAGCCGGCCGCCGCAGTGGGAGTGAAGCGGTCGAACTCCGCCGCGTCAACCGGAAAAGGCGAGTCGATCGGCGCGCGTGGACCGCGGTCGTCGTCGTCGTCGTGCGAGCCGACGCTGCCGGGCAGTTCGCGCAGAGACAGTGCTGCTTCAAGCGCCGGGCTCAGCCAAGCGAAACCGAGGAGCGGCACGCCGCGGGGCCTTTCGCCTTCGACGCGGACGAACCGGCTGCGGGTGGGGTCCCGGAGCGGGAGCGCCGGCGCGCCCGCGGGCCGGAGGCCGCCGGCGGGCGGCGGCGGGTCGCTCGCCAACCCGCGCAACAGCGGCGGCGCGCCTTCCTCGTGCTCGTCGTCCGCCGCCGCGCCGCACGGCGACCGGGCGCCCTTCCCGCCGTCGCCGTCCGCCGTCTCGACCGCCGACCGGTCGCCCGCGGTGTTCGTGCCGGGGCCTCGGCCTGCCGGCGGTGCCGGCGCCGAGCGTGCCGAAAAACCGTCGTTCGTCGCGTCTTCCCAGCAGCAGTCCCAGCTGCAGCAGCAGCCGGCGCCGAAGCGGTACACGTCGTCGTCGCCGTCGGCTTCGATGGCGTCGCGGCTCAGCGGGGTTACCGCCAACCGTTGCGCCGTCCCTTCGGCCTTGCAGGAAGTTGAGGTCCGTTTGTGTTTTGTGTCTGCCCTTGATCGTCACCCTTATGCGGGAAAGCTTGGAATTTGTGTGCCGTCATTGACTATGATGCGGAAATAGCTGACGAAGCCTTTTTTGTGTTCACAATCCATTGCTGGTACGATGCAGGAGTAGTTGACAGCGTACTACATGAAACTTACCAAAGCAGGTGAGTTCCGCTAGTGCATAACAAACAAACACCTCCTTCGTCTTGCGTTCATCGTTCACCACAATGCGGGGAGCAGCTGACGAGACCACCTGTCTTGTGTCCGTCATCGACCATGATGATGCGGGGGGCAGCAGAGTCGTGTTGGCTCAATGCGCAAGCTCTTCGGTTTCCCTGACAAACTTGGGCCCGGAGTTGGTTAGTGTAATGGAAGTCCCTCGTATACCCCATCAGAGCCCAACCACCGTCGGTGACCGACTCAACGGGATTCTCTGATGAGGGGTGTTTGCAGCACACTCCACAAAGCAACACCCAAAAATCACCCAGGTGCTTCAGCTTGCCTCCTATCGTGCGGCGGTGCAGGTTCAGCGGCTACAAGCTCATAAAAAACAGCAGCTGGAGCAGGTGTGTGTTTGCAGGCACTTTATCGCCAATGCTCGCAATCTTCACGAAAACAGTGAAGGCAAGATCCCGATCTTGAAAGCTGTCCACCCAGCGGCAGTTTGCAGATGTCAGACGCCACTTTCCTCTATCTGTATTCGTTCTGTCCTGCATGGAACACTCAGGACACGGCTAGACACCGTAGTTTTCATTGGTGCCACAACTTTGGGCCCACAAGTTCTGAAGACGCTTTCACTTCGCCATTTCGTGTGCCGATGTACTCAGCTGCTGCTGCCGGTTGACACAAATTAAACACGCAGGGGCTGAAGCAGTTGCGCATGATCAGCGCTCTGACGCAATCGATTATGGAAGAGGTGTGTTTTCCCTTCGTTGCGACAGTCTCCCGGGGGATAACTCTGCACCATTACGGTAGTGGCTCTTCCGGTGCTCGATATGTACACCATCTCCGCCCGTTGCGTCTCGAAGTCTCGCTGGCTATCAGCGGTCAGTTGTATCAGGTTTGATACAGTCCCACAGTTGAGAGGCTCATACAGAGATGCTCTGGCATGAAAGCACCGAATGATTCCAGCAGAGCATTTGTTTGCGTGTTCCACCACAAAGGACTAACGCGAATGTTACCTGTTTCTGTGTCGGTCGTCTTTGTCGCAATCGAACTCATCGGCTCGGGTCCACCGGTCCACACGGCGGACCGGTCATTGTTGCCCTTGATCGAACTCAACTGAGATTGCGGCCAGAAACACCACTTATTGAAGCAGGGGGTCTCGGTCCCGCTTCTTCAGACCGAACCCCAAACAGCGTTTGAAAGCATCCATGCACTCGTTACCATCTCTTCAGGTGAACCAGGCGGAGATAACGCACGAAGAAGCTTGGCGGTTCCGCGCACTGAAGTCAGTTCAAGGCGAGGTTGGCCTGGCAGAGGACGTTGTGAGAGAAGTGCAGAACTTGCGGATCACGTACGACGCCCTGCACCACCGGCTGACGGCGGCAGAAGCACCGCTTGAGCTGACCGAAGTTCAGTTCGACGTGCAAGCTGCAGCGGCCGGGCTTTGCATCGGAAGAGAACTGCTTGCTGCCATTGACGGCACCGTCTCCACGTCAGCAGGACGGCAGCCCGCAGCGCTTCTCGCGGCGCTGTCCAATTTCAACGTAATGGCAGCGACGACGTATGCTGAGATGCGGAAGCTCGTCGACTTCAAGAACCAAGGTCTCCTCCTCAGAGTCATATCAGCGCGCGCTGACGTCCGACAGAGAGAGTATCTCCTGGATGCCACTGCGTGAGATCAAAGATTGCACGCCGGCTCCGACCCGCGCCTTGGCTGTCTTCATCTCGTCGATGTCGACGTTCCGCGGTCGACAGGGGAGTACCTCGTCGCTGATGCATAGCGAAAGTAGCGTAGCGTGCCTGCGTGAAGCGAAACTGCGCTGCACAGACGGAGTGGAAACAACACACTGCGTCCAACCCAGCGCGAACGATGTCAAGGACGAGTATTCAAAGCATCACGGCGCAGCCGAAGTAGCCCCCGCAGCACACCTAGTGGGACTAGTGTTGGCAGCACCATCTGTCGTCGTAGCTCTTCGAAGGCTTCAGGCCGTCGGTCGGCGACATCACTGGAATTAGCCGGCTGTTCAGAAGGCCGGAAAACGATCCGTTGATGCGTCTAATTGTATTTTTCACAGGCGATTGATGTGTGTCCTATCCTAGATATTCACCCGCAGCCCTCCTGCTCCCCCTCGTTCTGTGTATTTAGAACTCGCTCCATTTGCTGTGCATTGCGCTGAATGACGGTACCTTTCGCCTCGTTTTTCCGTGTGTGTGTGTGTTGAAATTCAATCACGCTAGCGGCACCTGCCAGCTGCAGCTTTGAGTGGTCGGGTGGCCGGCGCAATATTGCGCTCGTTGTAAGGCTCAGTTGAGGCGGCGGGAAGCATGCAAAGCAGGCATGTGCTCAATTCGCTGCTGGCCCACACGAAACACCGGCAAATCTGGATTTAGTGGCGGGCGTCAGCCTTCAGCAAGCACTGACCGAGAGGCCCCTAGTATGTTTGAGACTGTGTGGAACAATCAGATGCTTCCCGGAAAGTGGAGGGTTCCCGGCTACTACAATGCACCAACACAGGAGGCGGGCCGAAAAGTATACCCGGACAGGGGGGAAAGGGGAAGCTTTGGTCAGAAGCCCGCGCCGCCGCGCGTGCTGTGCACAAGTAGTACCGAAAGAAAAGAGGAGAAGAGAAGCGCCAAAATGGCCGTCGAGTTTCCCAGGGACAACCTGTCGACGTTGGGCGACCTGCCGCCGAAGAACCCGTTCAAGTACACCGATGGCAACCTGGCGATGATGAAGGAGTACGGCATGTCGGAGGCAGAGTTCGCAGAGGAGTTTGGTGGCCGTCCGCATCAACAGCGACAGTCGCCCGTCGCCAGAACCGACCTCGAACGGCTCCGCGTGCCGATGAACGCTTGGGACTACTGCAGTCACAAGTACATACCTTTGATGCTCTGTTGGGAGTCCATGGGTGGCTACTACGCCAACCCCAACACCCAGTGCAAGAACCACGCCCACGAGTACGAGCTCTGCCAAGCGGCCGAGTTGATCCGGCAGAACCAGGTGCTTCAACTCAAAAAGGGTCACCACGCAGCGTACAGCAACGAAGAGAAGAATTGGCTCTTCAACGACCCGAACTGGGGCCACATGATTTGGAGAACGAAGTACGGATTCGACAGTTTCAAAGGACGCATGATGATGGGCGGAGGTTCAAGGGTATGTCTTGGCACATTCAAACAGAACGTGGGCGCGCCGAAGCTCCGCCAGCTTCGGCTGACACCGTTTGCGCACTTAACCATGGTGAAGAAGGCGAACGAAAACATGGACACCAATATAGCTCAAAGCATCTGCAAACTAACACGAAAAGCCTTCAGGCAAACACCTGTTCTACGTGGTCAGCCACCTATTGTCAGTAGTCGGTAGGTTGTGCCGCTCAGTATGAATGATGTGTAACATGCTACGAGTTGCAATTGCCGGATGGATGCGGGCAACTGCACCTTCGTACTACCGACACCCTCTGGGTGCTTCCAGGATACGCGCAATCGGGGGTTTGAAACATGATGATATCTAAAGCCCGCACCCACGCGGCGTTGACTGTGGCGGGTGGCTGCCTTGATGTTACTTTGATTCCTGAAACGAAATGCAACGTCGCAGGTAGTAGACCCACCAACGCACGAAACGACGATGGCAGAGAACCCAAAGTACGACCCAGACATCGTCCGTTCCGACCCTCACCCGTTCTGGTGGTTGCACAAGGTCGGGAAGGGTATGGGAGTCGGGTGGAAGTTCTACTGGTATGTCCGATCATCACGTTGGAGTAGCGTTGAAAGCCCTGCGTCGTGCCTAGGTTTGGCAGCGACAGCACATGCCGGGTCTTTGTGTTTCTCCTGCGACAATGGTGGCATTTTGCTGTTTTCAGCAGTGGGCCTTCGGTCGAGACACCAAACGCAAAGTGCAGCAATTTTGTTCCTGTTGACATGCCTTGGGAGCAGCCGTCTTCCCATCATTGGATAAGTAAAGCGACAACACGAGTAGTGGTATTTCATTGTTGCGGCCTCCCACCTATTCTACACCTCTCGTGTCACTGCACAAAGTCAGACTAGAGTCAAACTCAACAGGGTCTTCTTTCCCCGCTGACAGTTTGAAGTCCGTTCCCTTCACTGCTGTTTCGCCAGATAGTAGGTAGGGACAGAAGGAATCTGATTGGTCCATTCATGCGCGTCTTTAGATCGGTACTGAAGATCGTGTATCGAGCAAGCTTTTACCCTTATGCTCTACGCGAGATTTCTGTTCCCGCTGAGCTTGCCTTAGGACGCCTGCGTTAATGTGAAACAGATGTGCCGCCCCAGCCAAACTCCCCACCTGACTGGTGTCTCCAAACGAGGATTCGCGAGCCGAAGCCCGTTTGTCGCTGGAAACGGGTGAGCTACGGATCCGAAGACCCTAACCCCACAAGGCACATTGTACGAACATCAGCTCTGCTCTTTTTCGACATGAATGTCGAAACCCGTCCGTCAACAACACGAGTGCTCCCTCCACCCTTCTAGGAGAGCTTCAGAAGCTAACAGTAAATTATCGGATCCTTTAGCGAACTTTTCACTCGTATAGACTTACAGGTGGGTAGGTAGGTAGGTAGGTAGGTAGGTAGGTAGGTAGGTAGGTAGGTAGGTAGGTAAGTAGGTAGGTAGGGAATTGTTGCTGGCTTCTTCTGGCATCATCGCACTCGTTCTGAGGCGGGGTCTGCAGCCGTTGTTCGGCTGGCGTTCCTCTGGCAGCGCTCTCTCTCTCTCAAATGACAGTGAGAATGTGGGGTAGGCCCTGCTTATTGATTCACGGTTGAACGAAGCTAGCGCACAAGGTTTGCCTGTTCTCGCACCTACTTCACAGATGCTCTACAAACTTCGGCCTGAGCTCCTTCCTGCGTTCGTCTGTTGGTGGGTTCTCCCACTTGACGGGTTCCGCCGTGGCCACTCCAGTTGAAAGAGAACGGTAAAAGGTCACCAGTCAGGATACTCACATAACAAACGAAGGGGAACACCGACCATGAGGCAAGCTATGATCGCCGCCGGGACGACGTCACGCGGGGGATGGAGGGTGGGAAAAAGAAAGAGGAAGGTGAGACTGACATTCTTTGCTCCTGCTGGGTTTGGGCTTTTGTTGCTGCCAGAGTGACTTGTGCCTCCTCCCAAACTCTTCTGGTGTTGGTTTGGGTAGGTGCTCCTCCTGCCATGCGCTTTGCTCCAATTCCCACGGTAAACCATAGGAATTGTTGCTGGCTTCTTCTGGCATCATCGCACTCGTTCTGAGGCGGGGTCTGCAGCCGTTGTTCGGCTGGCGTTCCTCTGGCAGCGCTCTCTCTCTCTCAAATGACAGTGAGAATGTGGGGTAGGCCCTGCTTATTGATTCACGGTTGAACGAAGCTAGCGCACAAGGTTTGCCTGTTCTCGCACCTACTTCACAGATGCTCTACAAACTTCGGCCTGAGCTCCTTCCTGCGTTCGTCTGTTGGTGGGTTCTCCCACTTGACGGGTTCCGCCGTGGCCACTCCAGTTGAAAGAGAACGGTAAAAGGTCACCAGTCAGGATACTCACATAACAAACGAAGGGGAACACCGACCATGAGGCAAGCTATGATCGCCGCCGGGACGACGTCACGCCACCTGCCCCCTCGCGAGTAAAGAATGCCCTCACCGCAAGTAAAAGTCGCTGTCGATCCTCTTCCGAGGCGTCAGCGGCAAGGGCAACTCTTGAAGGGACATCGGCCGGGTTTTCCTTCGTGCTGATCCACGAGATGGACCAGGAACATTTCAAATCCCGTAGTCGGGTCAACGCGTGCACAACTGCGTCATTCAATGACTTGTTCAACATGCAGTTTTTCTTTCGCGCCACCCCGACCACGGTCGTGTTGTCGACATGGACGTCGACCACGCTCCCTGATACTGACGGGGGTAGCGCATCCACCGCTCTCTTCAGAGCCAGTGCTTCGAGTGTGTTGATGTGGTGCCAAGCTTCCTGCTCGGTCCATGTACCACCCAACACAGTCAATTCTGCTGTCTGCCGGTCGACCAGGACAGCACCCCACCCCTGCAGTGACGCGTCTACATAGACCGCGTACGGGCGACTCGTGGACGGGCGCGTGAACTTTCTGCTCACATCGACCGAATCGATCCACGATCGCAGATCTCTCCGTACGGAGGCCGGCACAGGCACAGTCTCTGATTGCGTGCGAGTTCCCTTGTTGAGGCTGTTCGTTATCCGTCGCAAGAACTTGACGGCGAACCAGAACGAGCCGGGGAACGCATTCACGACTGCGCTCGCATGGAGCAGACGACCGCCGAGCGATTCTAAATCGCCGGCGGTGGGGCTAGACAGATCGACGGCCCGGATCTTTTCGATCAGGCGAGCCGCCGGAGAGACGGTCTTCCGACCGTGGTCAAAAGTGACCCCTATAAAATCATAACCCGAGGAAGCGTCGTTACTATCCTCGGGCTTCCAAGAAGCATGTGCCCGTGCGGCCAGCCGATCGAGTTTCTCGGTCTGGCAGAGCACTGCGGCACGGGATCCACAAAAACGAATATTGTCCACCCAGACATGGACTGTCACACCGTCGGCCGTGAATTCAGGCCCAACGAAGTCTGGGTGACTTGCTAACACAGCTGTTAGCGTGTGCATCAGCTCTGGTGCACACGAGTGTCCCATTGGCAGCCTATTTAGGACGTAGGCATTGCCTTGTTCATCGAGGAATCCGAAGTTCTCTCGAGCCTCCTCCGGGACCTCTACTTGATAAAAGCCACAACGCAAATCACGCGTTGTGGCGCACTCCGACTCGACTACGTCAAGATACTCCGAGACATGACCCAATGGTACCTGGGCCACGTAGCCCTGGCGGCTCAGCAAGTCGTTGGCCTCCTGCGTCCACAAAATAAACCGCTGGCGCAGGCGGCCCGCCTTGTCCTCCACGACCGTGAAAGGCACGTTGCGGAAAGTGCCCGGCGTGTCGGAGGGTGACGCAATGCCTAGCCGCACGAGCTCGGAAGCGTGGGAGTGCATGAGGTGACTCCTCCTCTGCTGGCCCTCGGACGCGTTTTCTCCTTGAACATCCCGGACGGGGAAAAACGTGGCTTTCCAGACTGAGTCGAATCTGGCGCGAACGTCGGGTCGCATCCTGTGCCGGAGCGCTGCGGTGTCCATGGCCGGCACCGCCGCCACGTGGAGAGGTGCCTCCTTTTCCGCCTGCGACTGTGGAATGCGCGTGTTGTGCGCGCGTCTGGTAAAGCCGTGGACCCGACGGCCCACCACGTCGCTCAGCGGAGCTAGACAATCCCCCTTCACGTGCGGCGGCAAAGCTGTAAACCCAGCGCCGGGCATGGCTGGCGGAGCGGGCAACTCCTCGACGGGCAGCAGATCAGCAACCCTGAACTCCGGGACGCTCTGAAGTGCGGAGGCCAAGGGGAAAAAACCCTCCGGAGAAGGCGCTCCCTCTGCAAAGGCTAGCTCAGAAGAAGGAAAAGGAGCGCCGACCTCCCATATGTCAAAAACAGAAGGAGCGAACCCCGTGACACCTAGCTGAGTTACTCCTGGTTGCACAGGGATTGGCGGCAAAAGCGGGCCTAGCCCATCTACCACCCCGGGTGCCATCCCGAGGGCAGGACTCCATCCGCCCACTGCGAGACGTCTCGCCCCCAAAAGGTCCTCCTCCGGGCCGGGTCGCAGCGCATTGCTTGAGCACGCCACGTGTCCCCCTGACGGGAAACTACCAACCGGACCGGGTCGCAGCACATCGGGGCATGGGTTGTCACACCCGACACGACCGCTGTGGCCGACGTCTTGCGCTGCGTAACCGCAGGTCGTTGCGCCTGCGGGGCCTCGCGCTGCGTCGCTCTGCGGACCTGGGTCCAGGCTGAGTCGCTGCGCTGGGGGTTCCCCTTCGTTCGGGGAAGCTCGGGTAGTTGAACGGATCCCACGGGAGTCAGACGATGCGGCGTTGCGTTGCCGGTGCTCGTCATTGACCAATCCCGTGGGGGTGGTTGGGTTGTTGTTGATTGTTCGGGGAGGGAGGAGGGGAGCCCCCGATGGGTTCGGCTGCTGCGGAGGCGCCCCTGCCTCGCACTGGTCGCGCTTGCGCCGGCGCCGTATCGCCGGGGGGATGCGCTTCCTCCTCCTGGGCCGCCTCTCCTCGGACGGCGGTGCGCTGCCCATCTTCCGACGATCCAACCAGAGCTCAGCCACGGCCCTGTCCAGCGCATCCTCGCTCTCCAGCTGCAACCGCATCCGGAACTCCTTCCGCGAGAACCCGTCGCGGGCGCACACGAACTCGATGCGCAGTTCCCGCAGCAACAGCTCTCCCAACGACACGAACTGACGCCGACCACGCCACCCCTCGAGCGACTCCGCGACATAGAGCCACTCCCTCAAGGGCTCGAACCGGCTCTCCAACACGCACACACAGTCGGACCCGAACGCGTGCCCCGGAACAACATACTCGAGCTGGAGCTCGAGAATCACGTCCTCGGCGCGCTGACCGCATCCGAGGTCCCGCCACACATCGCTCGTTCTCCGGTCTCTCTCTAAAAAGAAAGAGGAAGGTGAGACTGACATTCTTTGCTCCTGCTGGGTTTGGGCTTTTGTTGCTGCCAGAGTGACTTGTGCCTCCTCCCAAACTCTTCTGGTGTTGGTTTGGGTAGGTGCTCCTCCTGCCATGCGCTTTGCTCCAATTCCCACGGTAAACCATAGTAGGTAGGTAGGTAGGTAGGTAGGTAGGTAGGTAGGTAGGTAGGTAGGTAGGTAGGTAGGTAGGTAGGTAGGTAGGTAGGTAGGTAGGTAGGTAGGTAGGTAGGTAGGTAGGTAGGTAGGTAGGTAGGTAGGTAGGTAGGTAGGTAGGTAGGTAGGTAGGTAGGTAGGTAGGTAGGTAGGTAGGTAGGTAGGTAGGTAGGTAGGTAGGTAGGTAGGTAGGTAGGTAGGTAGGTAGGTAGGTAGGTAGGTAGGTAGGTAGGTAGGTAGGTAGGTAGGTAGGTAGGTAGGTAGGTAGGTAGGTAGGTAGGTAGGTAGGTAGGTAGGTAGGTAGGTAGGTAGGTAGGTAGGTAGGTAGGTAGGTAGGTAGGTAGGTAGGTAGGTAGGTAGGTAGGTAGGTAGGTAGGTAGGTAGGTAGGTAGGTAGGTAGGTAGGTAGGTAGGTAGGTAGGTAGGTAGGTAGGTAGGTAGGTAGGTAGGTAGGTAGGTAGGTAGGTAGGTAGGTAGGTAGGTAGGTAGGTAGGTAGGTAGGTAGGTAGGTAGGTAGGCGGGTGTTGTCAGGCACCGGCTTGCTTTAGCCCCACCACTGCCGCGACCTGAGCTTTTCATGCGATGGCGGACTCGGTGCTGGGGGGACGTCCCACTCGCAGCGCTGCTCTGTCTGCCACTCGAGTCCCGCGCGGGTGGTGGGTCTGCGGCTAAGCACGGCGCCAACAGGACACCGTGCGGTGTTGAGTGCACGCCCATTCCAAGCACGTTCTTGCATTCCCCTCCTCCCCTAAGTTTCCTTCGAATCTAGCGCACAGTAATTCACAATGCACAGGAACCGAGCAGCCATCCAATCGCCCCTCTACGGTGCAAAACATGATGCCATCGACTGCGTCGTGCCGTTCGACCCTCTGCAGGTACATCTCTTTCCCCCTCCGACAACGTACACCCGTAGTACTGAGCAACGTACACCCAACGAAGTACTTTGGCCCGGTACCTCCTCAAAGAGATGGTCATTCCTTAGCCTCCGCCACAGAAGCACCGGGCGCCCCTCGAGTATTTTTCCAGTACCTACTGACTGGGTCATCACGTCTTTGGCAGTCTTACAATCCTACGGGATTGCCCTAAAGTATTGTGCGAAGGCTAAAATGATACAGGCGGCGTGGGAAAGTATTACAACAATTCAAGAAAGCGTGCACCACATACACAACCAATAACCGTATAGCCCTTTCTTGCTCTAAGAGAACCCATTTAACATCGGTCACACGGAGACCCTAAAACCCCGGAATTTCAAGTGAACTTTAACTCTAGAAATTCTGTGAAAGTGTGCTGTGTATTTGTTTCTGTAGGATATACGAAGGCCCCGTGAAATCCGGTACGAAGTACGGTGTGGCGGAACGGTTGCACAATCTATCTGCGAGGGGCTTTTCCGTTCGAATCTTGCGCGTAAACACGAACCCCTTCAACAGGATGGCGCCATCATGAAGCCGTGGTGAGCACACAAGCGTTCACCTCGGCGCCCCTCCGACAGACGGTTTCCGTCGCCTGATGTGTACGGGGTGCAGGGGTCCCGATTTGTGCGAGCCATGCACATGAGGACCGCAGTGATGGCCACAGCTGCTGAGTGGCTGAATCGCAGAAGAAGCTGAATGGAATCAAGCCTGTCTGCTCTGTTCTCACTGGGAAAAGGAGTCTGTGAAGGCCAGTTGCGCCTGTTGCGACCGACGATCAGGCAATGAGTACGGACACTCGACTGAAGAACACTTCCGCAAGCGTCTGGTGACACGCTACAATGAGCGCCACCAACCATCACTGACTCACTGCTCGCGTCGTTTGGTGTCCTGTCTGCGCCTTCGGCGACGCTTGTCTTGTGCGCCGACGCCGCAAAATGCAAATGAGCTTGTTTCTCGCGGCCCGAATGGTCTCGATCTGCACCTGTACTATGCTGCCCTTGCCCTTCAGGTCTGGCACACGGTGTATTATTGTCGGAAGATCTCTACACTACTCCGTGCTGTTCTGGGTATGCGGAGTCAGGGTTGCTGATGTGTCACCAACACGTTGCGAGTGTTCGCGCGTACCTTTCCCGCAATTCTGGAGAGAAAGCCCTCGCCTCGACGACTACCACGGTATTCAGCCCGTCGCGGCTGTGTACAAGCACAAGGAGAAGCCCCACGGTCTACCCCCGGGGGGCGATGTTTGTTTGAGTACGAAATGACGGAATACCCACTTATTGGCTGCGGCACGCCTTTCGTCTCTTTTCTTCTCTTTTTTCTTGCCTTTTCGACATATTTCTCAGGACAGTATGTGCTGAAGGGAACACTTCCGGAACAACGGTTGCACGTGAGAGAGGTTGAACGAAGCGGGAGAACTGGGAAATTGCTTCGGAGCTTTGACACGTTCACTGTGAAAGGAAGCCGATGAAAAACTCTGAAAAAGTGCTGATGCCGGAAGATTTCCAGGGAGACTTATACCGTTCACACTCCAGCTGATGTTGACCGTCGTTCCTTCGTTCATCACTGCAAACCCCAACTGCGGAAGGGTTCCCTTTTTCTTTTTTGATGTTTTACAAGCGAGGCGGTATTCTTTCTTTTCTTCTGTTCTCCTTGGGCTGTCGCAGTCTTCATCCTGAAATCGTTCTATTCGTTCCTTCTGTTCCTGTCGGCGATATCGAGCGCGTTTCTCTACATTTGCTCTCCATTTCCAGCGCAGTCTTGTTGCCATGAAGCACTGAGTCTCCATGGTTTGGAAAAGGTCGCGTTGGCAGAAACGGTGAAGATAATAACTGTCGCGGGGTTGATGAAATGAAAGCGAGTATTTGGGGTAAGCCCTGTTTATTAGATTCACGGTTAAACGAAGCTAGCGCACAAGGTTTGCCTGATCTCGCACCTACTTTCCGATACCAAATAGATGCTCTATTCTAACTCCGATAGCTCTGACTATCTCAACAAGCGGGGAAGTACGCAACGAACACAGGAAGGTAAAAATTACCCCCGTGAGAGGCAGTGTTCTGACTGAGCATTAAGCTAAGATTTTCCCCTGGGCGACCTTAGGTAGCCCAACCTGTTGCCAAGTGGACTGCTGCGGCTTGCTTAGCTGGGCGAGCGCCGGCCCCGCCAAGGACACCGTCACCAGCAAGAAAGGCATCGGCGCCGGCGAAACGAAGACGAGGGATGACAACCCCCCAACGGAAGAAGTGCCCCAGCGCCACCCGTAAAAGCGAATGCAGGGATCGCAGAAGCATGCACACCGGCGAGGAAGGGAAGGGACGCAAAGCAAGCCGCGCGAAAACGATGATCCGAATGAGTGCAAACGCCAGCATGACACGGTACGAGAGGTAGTCACCTAGTGACTAACTACAGATATTCTGCATTCAAACCTCAACAACCCCTATCTTTCACGGCACCTAGCACTTTTAATGCGTATTGTGTTGTAGCTAGTAAAACACAAGTGCACACACCTATAAACATCATCAGCCACACAAACTCATAAACATCATCAACCACACAAACCTATAAACATCATCAACCACACAAACCTATGAACATGATCAACACAAACCCATGAACATCATCAGCCACACAAACCCATAAACATCATCAACCACACAAACCCATAAACATCATCAGCCACACAAACCCATAAACATCATCAACCACACAAACCCATAAACATCATCAGCCACACAAACCCATAAACATCATCAACCACACAAACCCATAAACATCATCAGCCACACAAACCCATAAACATCATCAACCACACAAACCCATAAACATCATCAGCCACACAAACCCATAAACATCATCAACCACACAAACCCATAAACATCATCAGCCACACAAACCCATAAACATCATCAACCACACAAACCCATAAACATCATCAGCCACACAAACCCATAAACATCATCAACCACACAAACCCATAAACATCATCAGCCACACAAACCCATAAACATCATCAACCACACAAACCCATAAACATCATCAGCCACACAAACCCATAAACATCATCAACCACACAAACCCATAAACATCATCAGCCACACAAACCCATAAACATCATCAACCACACAAACCCATAAACATCATCAACCACACAAACCCATAAACATCATCAGCCACACAAACCCATAAACATCATCAACCACACAAACCCATAAACATCATCAGCCACACAAACCCATAAACATCATCAACCACACAAACCCATAAACATCATCAGCCACACAAACCCATAAACATCATCAACCACACAAACCCATAAACATCATCAGCCACACAAACCCATAAACATCATCAGCCACACAAACCCATAAACATCATCAACCACACAAACCCATAAACATCATCAGCCACACAAACCCATAAACATCATCAGCCACACAAACCCATAAACATCATCAGCCACACAAACCCATAAACATCATCCCCACAATGACTCAGTCAATGACCGGCTACGACGCGACCTACTTCGCGAAGGGTGCCCTCGCAGGAGGTATCTGCTGCAGTGTGACCCACGGAGCTCTGTGCCCCGTGGATGTCGTGAAGACGCGTATCCAGCTGGACCCCGTCAAGTACAACAGGGGAATGCTTGGAGGGTTCAAGCAGATCATTGCGGGCGAGGGAGTTGGAGCCCTTGCAACTGGTCTGGGACCCACCGCCGTGGGTTACTTCGTGCAGGGATGGTTCAAGTTCGGTGGAGTGGAGTACTTCAAGATCAAGTCCGTGCAGAGGCTGGGCGACAAGGACGCGTGGGCCTACCGTTACCCCATCTACTTGGCATCCGCCGCAGCCGCCGAGTTCATCGCTGACATCTTCCTGTGCCCGCTGGAGGCAACCCGTATCAAGCTTGTCGCCAACCCGCAGTACGCTGATGGGCTTATCTCCGCGTTCCCGAAGATCATCAAGGACGAGGGTGTGTTGAAGGGGTTCTACTCCGGATTCGGACCGATCTGCTTCAAGCAGATCCCGTACACAATGACCAAGTTCGCCGTGCAGGGATGGGCTGCCGAGAAGATCTACACGGCCACCAACATCAACGTCAAGACCGCGTCGGAGGGCGTCAAGGTGTCTGTTTCGCTCGCATCCGGTGTCATCGCAGGTGTCGCCGCCGCCATTGTCTCGCACCCTGCCGACACTCTCCTGTCTCTTGTCAACAAGCCGGGCGCAGGCGGCGAAGGCTCGATCATGAGCCGTCTGGTCAACCTCGCAGGCGAGGTCGGTTTCAAGAAGCTCTGCCTCACCGGCCTCGGTGCCCGTTGCGTCATGATCGGTACCCTCACCGCCGGCCAGTTCGCGATCTTCGACACCGTCCTCCTCCAGACTGGAGCCAAGAAGTTCCACTTCGTCGACCCCACGGCGACGACCGCCTAAACGCAGAAATGCGACTTTTCTTCCTGCTCGTTGTATTCTATTTTTGTTTCGTTTCCCGCGTAAATCAGTGAAACCGCGTTGAGTACTTCATGCAGATGTGAGGACCAAACTGTACCGCTGTTGAACTCACGTCTGATGTTACGACGAGAGAACCGAAGCTCTTTATCAATGAATTGGGCTCTTTTTTAGTTCGAAGTTGTAAATCGGGAAGTTTGGATGGGCGAGCGATGGAGACACCGGAAATAAAAAGCACAATCTTTTTGCCCGACAATACGCGCGGAACGTTGAGACCGCAAGGACTTTGCACGTCGCCGTGAAGGGGACAAGCTTTCTAGACGTTCATCGCCGGTTCGCCGTGGAGATCGTGCTCCTTTTTCAGAGTGAAAGTTTTTCGATGTTCTTTTCTTCTTCTTCTCCGTCTTCTTTTTCTTTTTAAAGTACTTACAATCTTGCGGGTTTAGGCCGCGATATACAGCAACTCTCGTTTTGCGAACGAATTTTGTTAAAAGAA
This sequence comes from Diplonema papillatum, assembly GCA_030068145.1. Classification (NCBI taxonomy): domain Eukaryota; phylum Euglenozoa; class Diplonemea; order Diplonemida; family Diplonemidae; genus Diplonema; species Diplonema papillatum. The sequence continues at coordinate 108,644 of JAPJBO010000036.1, read as the reverse complement.
ATAAAGAAATGCTTGCGAATAAACAGCTGTCGGGGGGCTGACGCACCGTTGGGTGTGAGATAGGAACACACGGACATGTAGTTGGTTTGCGTATGCTTATTACAACTAATGCGGTGCTCAGCCCTGTGGGACCAGTTACTACCAGTGTTTGTCTCCAGGTCGGGGCCTGACCTGGAGCTCGTGAGAGAAAACGAAAAAAACACCGTGTTTGGCAAATGAGTACAAATGACGAATCTTCGGACTTTTTCTGCCGGTAAGTACTGGTGTAAGTGTGTGCACGGTACGCAAGACCGGATATAATATTATGATAAACTGACAGGCATCACATCTTCCAAACACGGCGGACAAAAGGAAGGTAACAAGGAGACCGCCACCTGTACATCTTACAAGTATCACCTCCTCCCCCCCTTTCCGCCTCTTTCCGCCGTTTATCTCTTGGGGAGCGTTTTAGCGATGTTTTCGTGGAGTCTAGTTCAACACGGGTATGCCACGCAGGCATGTAGGAAAGCGTTTGGAAAACCGTGTCTGACAAGTTTCCAGCACGAACAAAAACAAAGCCCGCAAGTTCCTCTGTCTGGGAGTTTCTTGTTTTTTTTTTTTTTTTTGAGTGGACCCAGGGGTTAAGTTAGGATTTTCTTTTTAGCTCTATTCCCGGTTTTCCCGGTTTTTGCCTGTCAGCGCTGCACTGCGGTTCGGACGCGTTCCCGGCCCTCATTCGCATCCCCGGGGCCACGTTTCCGGCCTGCGGCGGCATCGGCCTTTGGCCGCGCCTCCTTGCCCTACACATGTACCCGCCATTTCACCAGCGATGCTGCAACGTGGTAACACCATGCCGCTGCGCCCAAGCGTGCCCGCTCAGTTGCAAAACAGAGAACGGGAGAAGCCTACAGGTGCAACAAGTAAACTGCAAGTCAGGGGAGGAAACAGCAGAGACCCAAACAGGGAGGTAGACGATGGCTTCGGAATCTTTGTTTACGTGTAGCAATACCGCTGGTCATCAGATCCACCAGCTCTTTTCACAACTCTTTCTCAGGGTCATGGCGTGTTCTTGGGCAGCTTTGAGGTCTTCGAGAGACGTATATGCAAGCTTTCTTTCCCCAGAAGTAAAGGTCTCTACGTACGAGGAAAGAACGTCATTTGGAATGCCATCCGCGGTGCAGAATAGTAGTGCACTGCAGCAGTGCAGTGTAGTAGTGAACAAGCCGGTTCCGGGCTGGGGCGAATTCCACTTTTTTTTTTTTTTTTTTCCAAAACCGGGTTTAGCCGAAAGCCGGTTTTGGAAACCGGAAAACCGGCCCTAACTTAAACCCTGGTGGACCACGCACGTGCTCGTACTTCACGTTGCAGACAGTTGAGAAGCGCTTTCCTTCACAACAAAACTACGCACTTCTTTTCTAAGCCCCACTTATTGGACAGGGTTAACTATCCTGGAAAGCTGCACTTTCTTTGTGGTAGGGTGTCTTTTGGATGTGCATGGAAAAAAACAGGGGAGATCTCATTATCTTGCATCTTCCTTCGGTCGATAAGAACCGGAGCCTCGGAAACCTCGTGTATGAGTAAACCGCTCCTGCGTTCCCGCATCCCCCCCCCCCCATCAAAAACCCATCGTTCCCCCCTTTTCGTTACCCTTTGAACTGCTGCTCCGAGGATTACATCTTCATTATCCTTCTTTGTTTATCGTTCTTAACAAACCCCGGCTGCCTGCCACGCAGGCACACACACACACACACACACTCACACACACACACACACACTCACACACACGCCCCCACCCCCCCCCACATCGCCTTCGTTCAGGCGGGAAAGGTTTGATGTTTCTTCCCTCCTTTTCGCTCCCTTTTGAACTGCTCGCGCGTCTGCCTCAAGAGTCCTCTTCTTCGCCCGTCAGAGAAAACGCTCCAACTGAATACGGCCGTGAGCATCAACTGCCTGCAACCGTAGTGGGCTACAAAAATACCACGATTTCTGCTGAACCCAAAGTGGCATTTGCGCGGAGGACGACGAAACGAGACTCGAAACACAAAAAGAAGAACAAGAGAGGAACGCACTGGCATTTCTTCCCTTATCAACCCCCTCCCCGGTTTCCGCCAGTCCCAAAAGCCCCCGTTTTCGCGTCCTTTCTTTTTGCACTGCATGTGCCGTTACCTCCGAGAGTACTCCTTTTTGTTCTGCAGCCAGCCACCCTTCTCTTGTATCATGACACGATGGCGCGGCACGATTCAGAATGAAGCGCGGGGACCTTTCGGCTGCGCAGGTGGACAGCGGTCAACGAGAGACACAATGGCGTCCTACTTGGCTGCGGCGGGAAAAAGAGGGAGTCAATTCATGCTCGCGTCGTTGGTTGCGATGTCTGGGAGTAGTGGTGGTAGCTAGGTCGTCGGCAGCGCAGATCCGCTGGCTCCTTGCAGTCCGTACCTTGGTTGTTGGTCATTGGTGGTTTCGGCCATTGTTCACATACCTTACTACGGTGAGCCCTCCTCAGTATGGTGCCGCAGTAGGTGACTGTCTGTTTTCTTGGTACCGTATGACGGTCTCTTTTTGTGAATTTGTGGTGCTGCTTATGGTTTGCGCAGGTTGAATATCCGTAACCGTATCGTATTGCAATACGGGTGGGGGGGTGCTACAATTAACGTGTAGCAAGGAATCGCCGAATCAGCCAGGGCTTTCGCGGCGGATTTGTCCAAGCCATTTCCCGGTTTTTTTATTCTTCGCTTTTTCTCACGAACGGGGGGGTCGGTCCTGCTTTTGGCTTTGTAGGTTCTCCCGACTCCCCAATTCGTGGTTAGCACAAACTCAAGAGGTTTAGTCAACTATTCCCTGCAGTATTGGCATGCTTTCAAAAAAGAAACTGTGTGTGACGCGGAGGACAACTTCGTCGGCGTAAGGCGAAGAAGAAGAAGCGGAAGGTGAAGGGGAAGAAGAAGCCGGAGCGCGTCGACGCATTGCTTGAGGTGCCCATCGAAGCGCTCGAAGCCGGGTTGGATAGGGAAGCCCGAAAAGCTCACCCCTATACACAGCGCAATTCCCCTGCATTTTTGCTCGGCGAAAACCGCCCGGGCATAAAATGAAACCAGACACCACAAACGGAGGAACCAAACTATAAAATACCGACCTTCTAATCCACAAATAGCGCTATAACGCCCCCGGATCCCTAAGTGAACTTGTCCTCTAAAACAGGAAGCAGCGGCGGGGGCCCTCGGGGCAGCGGGGTGGATTGCACAATGCTCTCCGGCGACGGGGACTACGACGCGGAGGGCAACTTCGTCGGCGTGCTGGATGAGGCGAAGAAGAAGAAGCGGAAGGTGAAGGGGAAGAAGAAGCCGGAGCGCGTCGACGCATTGCTTGAGGTGCCCATCGAAGCGCTCGAAGCCGGGTTGGACAGGGAAGCCCGAAAAGCTCACCCCTATACACAGCGCAATTCCCCTGCATTTTTGCTCGGCGAAAAACGCCCGGGCATAAAATGAAACCAGACACCACAAAACGGAGGAACCGGAGACTATAAAATACCGACCTTCAAATCCACAAATAGCGCTATAACGCCCCCGGATCCCTAAGTGAACTTGTACTCTAAAACAGAAAGCAGCGGCGGGGGCCCTCGGGGCAGAGGGGTGGGTTGCACAATGCTCTCCGGCGACGGGGACTACGACGCGGAGGGCAACTTCGTCGGCGTGCTGGATGAGGCGAAGAAGAAGAAGCGGAAGGTGAAGGGGAAGAAGAAGCCGGAGCGCGTCGACGCACTGCCGGAGGTGCCCATCGAAGCGCTCGAAGCCGGGTTGGACAGGGAAGCCCGAATCGCGGCCGAGAGCCCGTTCTCGCAAGTGGCCCGGGCGGCCGGCGGGTTGAAGGAAGTGCGGGAGCTGGAAGTCGAGCAAGACATCCCGGACCCCTACGAGCGCAAGCGCGAGCGCGAGAAGGAGGAGGCGTTCCAGCAGCAGCTGTACCTGCGCCAGCAGCGGCTCCGCGCAACGGCCACCGAAGCCGACAACAGCGCCTCTTTCGCCGAAAAAGTGCACGACTGGAGCTCGGCATACGCGTACAAGGGCCGCGACGGGGTTGGTGCGCAACAGACGGTATGTCTCTATCAACCGTGCACACCACCACGAAACAACCCGCACCCACAATAGCCCTTACTTGCTCTAAAGAGCCCATTCAAACCCGCAGACCCTTAAAGTCCCGGAATCTCGAGCGAACTGTTCATTTGAAAAAGAAGCGGCACTCTTCAAACTCGAAGCAGTCTAAAAAAGATGGCCCGTTTAGTTAAAAAGCTGAGTGGCCGTGGCCTTCGTACCACGAAAATTATGCAAAAAAACGGAAAAAGAAACTGAAGACCACGTGGCCATTGGGAATCTGCGGTGACAGTAGACTGTTTGCACATGGGGGCCGTGCACGCTAGCCTACGAGGCAAATCGGTGTAGGAAGGGCCGAAGAAACGCAAAGGCAAGAACCTGTAGCTACGGCCAAATAACTATCAAACAGACGCCGAAGGCCGACGGGAAGCGAGGCGCCGAAAAGAAGACAGCCGCCGAGAAATTCGGCGAGTGGGCGGATTTGGACTGGGAAGAGCGCCTGAACCCCAAAATCATGAGGGGCATAGCAGACGACCCGAAGTCGTTCATGTCGAAGGAGAAGCGGAAGCGGGACGCTGGGCAGCAGGCCACCAGCAAGAACTTCATCGAAGAAGAGAAGCGCATTCTTCGCCAAGCCGGTTTCGGGGGTGGTCTGTGAGCCTGCAAACACACAGAACGTGTCTCGGAATAACAGCAGGGGTATCGTGGAAGGTATCATTCGCCTCCTCCAAAGCGTAATCACCCGCCGGCCAATCCTCCCTCCCGGCAGCGCTTTCGACACCGTACCAGGGACCCGTCTCTAAAAACGAATTACGCCTGCCGTAGCAGTGCCGAGAGAAGTGCTGAGATCGGAGATTGCCCCGAGAGATGTTCGTGCACGCTAAATCGTCTCTTTCTCTCATTCGTTCTGCTGGGCAGCAGGCCACCAGCAAGAACTTCATCGAAGAAGCGAAGCGTGTTCTTCGCCAAGCTGGTTTTGGGGGTGGTGTGAGCCTGCCCGCATGCCTTCCAGAACGAGTCTCTGTCTGGCGGATAGCAGCTGGTATCGTGGAGGGTATCATTCTCTCCCAAAGCGGAATCACCCGCCGGCCAAAGCGCCCCACGGTGCTTACTTCGACGCCGTCGTACGGAGAGAAGCGAGAAACCGGGAGATGAGCCCTGCACTATGATCTCATTCGTTCTGCTGGGCGGCGAGAACTGCATCGAAGAAGAGCGCATTTTTCGCCAAAAAGCCGGTTTCACAGGCGGTCCCAGATCTGAAACAGGTCTTGAAGGCACGACGTCACGTGAAAGACGAACCAACGGCAGTTCATAGCAGTTCTTCGATGGGTTTTCTGCCAGCCGGCTGTACGTGGAAAACAATCTGTCAAAGCTTAGCTGGCTACCTGTACTGCCGGTTTCGGCTGCATTCACAACAAGCACCCTACTGTGTTCTGTGAAGGGCTCGAAGCACGTAGGCAGCTGCCGCGGTGGTTGACCGGAAGGTGAGAGAAGGGGAAGTCTCAACTGACACGCACAATCAAAACAATGCGCTGGTAATTGCACGACGCTTCTCCGTACCATGCTTGCAATCATGCAAAAACGCAGGCGTCTTGACTTGTACGCCACATCATCGTATTGCTTGATTACTACCCCTAGCCTTTCTACCACAACGTGGTTTCGAGGAAGTCTTATTTCGTGGTCATCGTTTCTTTTCGTGCACACGCGAGCAGTATTAGGAAACGCAATTGGCACGTGTGCCCTGGGTGTCGTCGCTGAGAAGGTGTCACTGTAATTCTGGCTCCCGTCTACTTGGCTGCGGCATAGCAGCTTCTACTTGAGAACCAGCTGAGCAACTGAGGCCACTTCATCTTGCCCAAAAGCCGGTCCATTCCCATTTGATCGACTGTGACACTAAGCTGAAGTCAGAATGCCTGCATTAGATGACTACCTGTTCGAACGTACAATGTCGTGCTTCAGGGATTTGCGCAGCTTCAGGCAACTACCATCAGAGATAGGGATAGATGATGCAGCTCAGTGCCACACCACGTGATAAACAGCAGCAGGCAATGCGATCCGACGTTGAGGGGCTGAACTTTACTGTGTTTACCCGAAGTTTAGCTGCTGCCTCTAGTCTCGCTGGCGCCGGTCTTTACTGCGCGCACGTACTTCTTCGTTTTGAAGCGTGACACCGGTCGAGCCCCTGTTTCGAGCTTCAACTTGCTGACGTTGCACCTACAGGTCAGACTTCACCACCAGAGCAGTATACCTACCTAACTATACTTCGGTCACGATGCCGTTGCGGATGTCGACGTTGACCTTCTCGGACTCGATCGAGCCGAGGAGCGCGTCCTCTGAGCACCGAGTCGCCGGCCTTCACCTCCCACCCGCTGACCGTCCCTTCGGAGATGCTCTCATGCAGTTCCAAAGAGAAGGGGTGGACCGGCTTGCCAGAACTGAAGAAACCAGCCATGCAATACTGCTGTTCTTGCCTCCGCCCACTGTAGATCTTTCAACCAGGAACCGCAATAGAGAACCAGGATAGGGATGGACCTATTAGACCGCGATGCAAATTATGGCACAGACTACTTGCAGTCTAACCCGCAACTGCAAGACTCGGCAACGTTCGATAGGGCAGGGGGTGAATCGGCTCAGTTGTTCTTGCCTCCGCCCACAAAAGACAACCAACAGATCTCCCAAACACCCCCTTGACGCGTTAGGGGACTCCCAAGGTTTCACAACGGAGGGAGGCATTACCCGAAACGAGCAGCACCCTCTCACTTTTCTCAAGCCCCCTCCTTACCCAAGCCTCTACGGCCAACCGGAGACCAAACCACCGACCTTCTAATTCGCAAATAACGCTAGATCTTCCAACAAGAGGAACCACACACACGCGGTGTGAACATGGCCGGGCGCGGCTATGTCGCGGCCGAGCTCGGGCTGTTGTCAGCAGCCGACTACGAGCGGGCCGGCGCCGACGGGCCGGCGAAGCGGAAGAAGAAGAAGAAAAAGGGCGGCGCCCCCAAGTTCGAGCTGCCGGCGCACGCGACGATGCCGGCCGAGGCGCCCCGCCAGCGCGAGCGGACGCAGCTGACGTGGGCCGCGTTCGTCGACCAGGCGCTGCTCCGCGTGCAGCACCGGCTGCAGGGCCACACCGCCAACCCCGAGTTCCTCGCGATGATCCAGCCCTTCTTCCCGCCGATCAAGTTCGAGGAAGTCGTCGAAGAGCGGTGCGCGGGTCTGCACTGCGGCTGGGCCGTGTGCCAAAACACCATCAAGGACTTCGACCTCGAAAAAAAAACCTTCCGAATCTCGCTCGCGCAGCAGCGAGTCTACGAGACCACCACCCTGAAGCTGTTCTGCAACCCGGAGTGCCACAAAAAGGCGTGCGAGTACAAGGCTCGCCTGCCGACCCACAACATCTACGTCGAGTACAAGCCAACGGCCCTGACCCTCCTGCAGCTCTTCCCGCAGCTCTCGGTCGACGACCTAGCAGAGATCAACCCGGCCATCCACGCGGGGACGCTGAAGACCGCCATCAACTTCGCTGTGGGCGGCCGCCGAAAGCCGGGCTTGCCCATCGGCATCACGATCGCGACGGAGGAGATCACGCCCATGAAGCAGCACCGGCCGAAGGAAAAAGAAGCGAAGGAAGCACAAACAGCCGCAGCCGCCGCTCCGAATCCGAGCGCGGATCCGGACGCGGCGGCGAAGACGGCGGGAGGCGACGAGAACCGCAGCCCGAAGGCTGGGAAGACGGTCCGATTCGCAGACGACCTCACATCCGGCGGCAGCGCCCGAGTGCAAGCACCCGACGGCGCAAGCGGGGGGAGGAAGAGCAACCTTTCGGTCCCGACGGTTCCGGACGCGACCGGGGGCGGCGGCGGCGCCCAGAAGCAGCAGGAGGCGTCGCCGCGGAGCGCAGGCGACGAGCCCGACCGAAGCGCACCGGAACCGGCGACAGACGCTCCCGGGGCAACCTTCGGAAGCGACGCACCCGGGGCAACCCTCGCAAGCGACCCACCCGAGGCAACCCTCGGAAGCGACGCCAGCAGTGCGGTTGCACCTCGCCGGCCCAGCAACAGGAGGACGCCTCTGCGCGCGGCGAGTGTGGGGCATCAGGAGAAGGTCGCGCCGCAGGTGCAGGCCAGCGAAACCGACCTCTGGCGCGAGTTCGAGCGGGCGAAGGCGGCGCTGTCGCAGCAGCGGGAGGGGTCCGACGCAGACGTTGACGACTACGGGGAAGAGACGGAGGAGGAATCCGAGGAAAAAGAGGAAGCTTCGACCACTTGCGACGACGAAGACTCGAGCGAGGAACTGCCCGCCCTCTTCTCGAAGCTGCCCGTGTTCTGCCAGGCGCACGAGTCCCTCGAAGCGTGGGTGACCGACGAAACAAAGCGAAGGCTGAACGACCCCAACATCTCCGTCACAGCCGTGTCGGTCTCCCAGGCGGAGGAAGTGCCGGAAGAAGGGGATGAGCACATGATGGGCGTCAACGCTGGCGATGAGTACGACGCGGTGTCCCGCAAGACCATCGCCGTGGCGCAGCTTGAAGCGGTGACCGCCGATGTCGTGGCCATTCTGTCGATACCCGCACCGGACGTGCCTCGGGATATCTTCGTCACGTGGCTCAACCAGGTGTACGACACGCTGCAGCCAAGCCCCGCGGTGCCGACGGTGCCATCTGTGTCCCGCAGGGCCGCGGTTGTTATTGCGCTCGTGCTGGCTCGGCGCTACCGTTATCCGCTTCTCGTCCCCGCGGTAGACTCCTTCTTCCACGCGATTTCTCTGTGCGAGAGCAGCGTCAATGAGCTCTGTCAACTGCTATCGTGAGGTGCCCTTGTTTTCAGCAGACGAAGAGACAGTTGGACTGTCTGACCGGTCGCTCAATACAACTCGAGCCGGGGTCCAAACATACTCTCGGTTCCCTTCCTGATGTCCTTCGCTGCGTAGCTCATCATATCTGTTACTCCATTGGGTCGCATCGAGTTACAGATGTTGCACTGTTCCTGGCTCGGCGGTACCGATATATATTTTCCGCGTTTAATTTACAAAGCACACGACGAAGCGAGTGAATGTTGTTGCAACTGGAGTCCGCTTCGCGTGCCACGACGACTTTGGCGAACTTGACGTATTGTCGCAATCTATCGCCGGCAACGGCACGTACCCGCGTGTGGTATCATCAGCTTCAACAGCCGTGCAACAGGTTAGTCATCAAGAAGTGAACCGAAGCCAGATTGGGAAGGCAATACCCGTCGGCTGCGGTGGCTCGCACAAAGTACTTACCTACCTAGCCCCTCCCTAGCTCTTCACTCTGCGGTCGCGCCGCCCTCGTGTCTCATTTTTGCGTGCCGCACATCAGAATTGCTTGTTTCTTAGTCGATAGCTTCTCCGGACTGCTTGTGGTTACTCGGCCCGACAGGCCTGTGAGGTCTCCAAGAGGCTTTCTCCGTGCGTGCCCGCTTTTCTTTTCTTGCCTAAGCACCTGCTTTGTAGGGCATACTCGACGCCGCCAGTTCCTGTGCCTCCACACGAATCACAGGTAAGTCTGGGTTTAGTGCGGGGCGTAAACCTTTAACAAATGAGACCCACTTTGTGGTTGCATTGCTTCTCCCCCTCTAGCATTCGTCGAAATATGCACCGGACGGTCCCTCGAGTATTTACACCAGGAAAACGTAGCGAAGGCGCACGTGCACTGCCACCTCAAAGGGGTGGTATGGATGGTTCCGGACCTGCGGTGTTTGCATTCAATCGATGATGTTTTCATTTTTTGCATGCTTGGGCTAGGTACCAGGGGAAGCCCGCTACACGGGAGCCAAGCTTCACGTGTTCGGCGGTACTGCAGAGCCACGGGCCTACGAGTCAAGTGGCTACCGATTTCCCAAACTGAAGCATCAAGGCTTGGCGCACCTTGGGGCTTGGCACAAGCTTGTCGAGATGGTCAGCCACAGGGCAGAGCGGACGGGGTTGTAGCACTGTGCTGCCTCTGACTCAAGCTTTGCAAGCTGTGGTTGACCGTCACGTTCCTGGACCCGGAGCGGCCTTTTTCCTTTTTCCGCATGCTTGGGCGCCTGTGCCTACTGTCTGTCACAAGCCGTTGGTTGCTAAAAAAGAACCGCCGAACAGAACGCATCGGACGAGAAAGGGGGAAAAAGGAGCGGCCGAAAAAACAAACAACACGGGATCCGATACAGGAAGCGTCCTTGAAGGACAACCGTCGGCGGGATGGCGGTGGGAGACATGGCCGGGGACAGAGTGCACATAGGGCTCGATTTGGGCTGCCAGTCGTGTAAGGTTCTCACCACCGAGAAGAAGACCGCGAGCGCGTATGCGAACCTGATATGCTGGGTGGACCAGTTCCTGGTGGAGAGGTCAGCTGCCAAGGAGCTCGAGACTCGGCATCAAAACATAGTGCAGCACCTGACGGCCAACCTGCACACCAACCGCGACTTGGTCCTGTCACACGCGCGGTACGGCGACCAGGAGGTGACCGTCGAGTTCTGCTTGGCGCTGCTGCTCCAGCGGCTCGCGTCGAAGGCCGTCAACGACAAAAACAAGACGGAGCTGCCCGCCAACGCGACGTGCACTGTGTCCGTGCACCCTGGACTCACCGCGGTCGAGATCGAACGCATCCGCCTCGCCGCCGATGTGGCGGGTCTCACGAACGTGCAGTTCATCCCCAGGTATGGCACGTTGTTCTTTCGTATGCGTACCCTGTCCCGCCGAAACCGGAACACACCTCGTGACCTTCGCCCAGGCTTGCCGTCGTTGGACCATCACTGTGTGAGTCGCAACGCGAGAAACTCTTGCAGCGCCATACGCGGCTCAACACTGGCTATTCCACGAGCAAAAGCACAGGTCTGGCAATTGTGCTCTCAGTGGCAGAATAGTATAGTATGATGACTCGGAAATGCAGAGTCGGGGGACGAAAGTGGGAGGGCTCGAAACGTAACCGACTGGTTGGGATGATGGGCAAAAGGTTGTGGGCTTCTCGAAAGAAAAGAACGAGGCTGCGTGTCCAGTCCCGACGGCTCGGGTAGTATTTGCTCCAGCATTGAAGTAATGCGAACCGAGCGACCACGTCTTCGAAGTGGTTTCTGGAAGCAAACAGGTCAAGTCGCATACACAAGCACGCATCCCTTATCGGTCAGGGCACGGGTTCAGCTTACTTCCGCAAACACATTGTGCTTGCTTCGGGACCATTCTTCCCAACACACGCTCAGCACGGTGGCGACGGCACTTCATTTTCTCCAACAACCGGGCATGGAAGCAGCTATCGGGTCAAAGGTGTTGGTGGTCGATGCAGGCTGTCGATATACCTCAGCGTCGGTGATCGAGCTGGCAGGCGGAGGGGTGGTGGTGGTGTACCTGACGGAGTCGATAAAAATGGGTGGGCACGACATCGACAAAAGCATCTTACAGACAACAGGAGCCGCAGACGTCGACCTGCACCCGATCACTCTCCACGGGGCCGTTGAGCGTGCGAAGCGGGACCTGTCTTCCCTGCAGGCTACCGACATCCACTTGCCAGGGCGGAGTATACCGTTAACGCGAGAGGGCCTCGAAGAGTGTGCAAGTGAATATCTTAATAAGTTGCAGGCCATGGCTTCACGAATGACAGCCGAGTACCCAGACGTGTCGTCGGTGCTGTTGGTGGGAGGCACAGGCCGCATGCCGGCGGTGCAGGGGCTGCTCAAAGAATGCTGCCCCGATCGAGAACTTCCGTTGGAACGAGTCGACTTCGATTTCTCCAGCGTGCAAGGCTGCCTTGCGTACCGCAGCGACGAGCAGGCGTCTCTCCGTGACGGCGCAGCGGCGCCGTTCAGGTTCTGGGCGACCGACGAATCAGGGGAGCAAGTCTGGCGCATGCCCTTCATCGGAGGCAGCGACTCGCTGCCCAAGGTGTGCTTTCCCCCTTTTCTTTCGGTCTTTCGGTCGTGCAAGCTCGCATCACATGGTCTTTCGACCACAGATGAACACATTTCCGACTGATAGGGCTACTCATCCATCCGACCACTCCATGCTCCTGCGTTTGTCACTTGGTGACACGGCTGCACTACAACTAGCTTCAAACCGGTGACGATACGGATACGTGTGCGCGAATAAACTGAGCTACTGAGAGCTTCTGGGGGTGCAGTTGCGGGGCGAGGGCTCAGTGTTTGTTCGAGTCACCAGGACAACCCCTCAGCAACTCATTCTCAGAAGCAACCGATGAATGTAGCAAGTGGGCTTCACCTTGCTTCATCAACATGACAATCACAGGACGCACATTTTATCTATCAAGAGCTTATTGATCCCGCGCTACCGCCTGACACCGTTCCGACAGCTGCGGTATGTGATCACGACAAAAGAAAAGAACAGCAACATGGCTTCTCAAGAATTGTTTGCGAGTGGAGCTGAGAAATGAATTGACGCCGATCCACAGACGCAGGACCCAAAAGCAGCGTGCAGGAAGCTTACGTCGACTGGTTGACATGGCTATATTCGCATCAGACGTTGCCCCCTCCATGCATGGACTTAAACGCCCCCACGCACACACAACGACCTTCAAAAAATGACAGCTTTTCGAGGAAGGGCGGACGTACCTCTTGGAGCAGCCGCCCCTGCTCGTGCCGAAAGACGGTGTCCTGCCCTCGAATGCACCCCGCGTATGCCCGCTTTTTAGCTTCCTTTCCGCCGCTGAGCCACATCAACCAACCTGTTTCGCGTGATTTCTTCAAGCCGTAGCCGCTGCTCAACGGCTTGGCCTCCTGAGATAGTCCCCTTCAGGTGACACCACTGAACTACGGTTTTCAACCATACATTGACCTTCTTATCCGTTCCTGACACACCTTTCGAGGCGCGAAAAATGCATGAACCCCGTTCACAGGTGGCAGCGGTATACGACGTCTCGAAAGCACCCGAAGGCGTCGGATTGCGTGTCACCACGGCAGGTCAGCCGGTGGCCTCACACAAAGCACACGGCCTGCGGGAGTTGGTCGCGATCGACTCCGCGGCGAAGCTGAAGGAGCGGGTGAGGGAGGCCAACGAGCACACCGCGAAGCTCGTGAAGATAGCGGAAGCCCGAAACAGCCTCGAAGAGGCGTTTTTGCGCTACGAGGCCGACGACTACCCGGAGAAGATCGACGCCAAGTACCCGCAGCTGAAGGCGCTCGTGGAGCAGGCAACCGAGTGGACTGAGAAACAACTTGTAGTCGACCTGGACGACATGTCGAGCATGACCAACCTCATCAACATGCTGATGGACGCGTACGAGGGTGAACCTCTCGACGCAGCGAAGGTCGAAACTCTCGAAGCACACATCGCCGACGAACCGACGCGGCGGAAGCGGCGCTTGGACGAAGAAGACAGCAGGAAGCGCCGGAAAAAAGAAAGCGAAGAAGCGGCGAAGCGTGTCGCGATCGAGCTCGACAAGGAGAAGGCGGCGAGAGCGGCCGCCGCGAAAGCTGAGGAGGCGGATCGGAAGGCCGCCGAGCTGCTGGCAAAAGAAGAGCAACAACAGGCGGCAAAGAAAGAGCAGGAAGCCATCCAGAAGCTGCAGCAGGCGAAGGCGGCGAGGGAAGCCGCCGAACGCCTGCTGCAGCAAAAGCAGCAGCAGCAGCAGGAGGAGGAGGCTGCTCGTCAACAAGCCGAGAAACAACGCCTCAACCCTGCCGAACAACAGCGTCCGAAAGCTGAACCCCTGCGCGGTTCACCAGAATCACGTGTCGAAGATGCGCACAGAGCTCGTGACGCAGCCGACACTCTGCAGCTGTCCAGCTCAACGGCGGCGTCGATGGTGTCCCAAGAACCCGACCATGATGAAAACACGGTCGAGTCGATGGACCAGGACCGGCCGCCAGCCCTCCCGAAACCACCGTCCAGCCACGCCATCCCTTTCGCCTTCGCTGTCGTCATACCAGTAGTCGCCGTCGGCATCTACCTCCTCAACCTTCACTTCGACTGGTTTTGATTGTCAGCGGCACGCCAGCTGCCAGCAGGCCGGACACCTGGAACGCCAAACCTTGTGATTCTCGAGCCACCTGCCTGATATCCCGAAGCAAATTTCGTTCCACGCTATGCTCTTTTGCGTCTGCTCCAAAGGAGAAATAGACCTCCGGGTCAGCTCTCGCGTTTTCCGACGGATTTTTACCCCTCTGTACGTACACGCCTATGGATCGAAGGTTGTCTCCTCCTGTTTCCGGAATCGGATTGCGCCGCTCACCCAGAGGCAAGGCGGCCTCCACCCCGTATCTATATTCAGAACGCACCACCGTTCTCCGCACCGAGAGAGACCGGCCATCGCAAATCCACGGCAAGCACTCACGGCTTCCTCCAAGCCTCACCTCACCGCGCAAGTTTGCTCGATGTGCGGTCGAAACCCCTCCCGTTCTGCTGGCCCGAAGTGTTTTCCTTCCTTTTGCCACGTCCTTCCTAGCCACCGTGGGACACCATAAGCGAGTCGACTCGAATGCACGTTTCTCCCTTGGCTTGTCCGTAGGATTTCCTTCTGCGTGAGCGGCGCAACATTAGGCGGAAGCCAGAAACAGCTTCTTTCAAAGTGAAGCCGACCGGCTGCACGCGTCGCGTGGAGGTTTTGGCGGTGGCAACCGTCAAGCCCACACCACGTTGTTTCACTACAGGAACATTTTCTTTTGCCCTTGGTTGTGTGTGAGAGAGACAGTTCCCTCCAGGCAGTTAGTAAAGTAGTTTCAGAGCTGCTCCTGGGAGATATGAAAGCAGTCTCCACCTCAGGCATCACACGCGAAGGAGGGGGTCTGGAAAAAATGACTGCCATCGCAGGACTTGAGGACGACGACAAATTGGGAGCAACGCCCCTCCTACTAGCAAGTCATCAAGGCCATTCGGATGTTGTCCGACGCCTCCTTCGGCTGAGCGATGTCCACGTTGACGTCGACTCAACAAACGGCCGTGGAGCAACTGCGCTGATTGTCGCAACCGGCAACGGACGCGGGATCGTCGTTGAAGACTTGTTAGTGGCCGGTGGAGACGTGAATGCTGCAGACAGCGAGGGTTACACGGCTCTTATTTGGGCGAGCTGGAACGGCGACGAAAGCGCCGTGAAACAGCTGCTTGTGGCCGGTGCCGACGTGAATGCTGCTGACAATTACGGCTACACTGCTCTCATCGTAGCAAGTCAGGATGGCTACGAAAGCGTCGTGAAAGAGCTGCTGATGGCTGGGGCCGACGTGAATGCCGCCGCCACCAACAACGGGTCCACTGCTCTCATCTGGGCAAGCTTGAACGGCCACGTTAGCGTTGTGAAAGACCTTCTTGTGGCCGGGTCCGATGTGAAAGCTGCAGACAACGATGGTGCCACTGCTCTCACTAAGGCAAGCTCGAATGGCCACGTTAGCATCGTGAGAGACCTTGTGGTGGCCAGTTCCGATGTAAATGCTGCAGACAACGATGGTTCCACTGCTCTCATGAAGGCAAGCCTGAATGGTCACATTAGCATCGTGAAAGACCTTCTTGTGGCCGGGTCCGATGTGAATGTTGCAGACAACGACGGTCTCACTGCTCTCGTTGGAGCAAGCTTGAATGGCCACGAAAGCGTTTTGAAGGCGTTGTTGGCGGCCGGTGCCAATGTGAATGTTGTAGACAACTATGGTTGCACTGCTCTCATTTGGGCAAGTTTGAACGGCCATGTAGGCGCCTTGCAAGAGCTGTTGCTGGCTGGTGCCGATGAGAGTGCCGCAGACAACGATGGTTTCACTGCTCTTATCAGGGCATGTTTGAACTGCCATGCAAATGCTGTGAAAGCCCTTTTGGTGGCTGGGGCCGACGTGGATGCTGCCGACAACGATGGTTATACCGCTCTTATTTGGGCAAGTTTGAAATGCCACGAAAGTGTAGTGAAAGACCTGTTGCTGGCGGGGGCCGATGTGAACGCCGCCGTCATCGATGGTACCACCGCTCTAATTTGGGCAAGCTTGCATGGCCACGGTTGCGTCGTGAAAGAACTGCTCTTGGCTGGGGCTGACGTGAACGCAGTCGACAACGAGAGGTGTACTGCCCTCATCTGGGCAAGCTTGAAAGGCCACGAAGGCGTAGTGAAGGACCTGTTGTTGGCTGGTGCCGACGTGAGTGCTGCCGACAACGATGGTTCCACTGCTTTCATTTGAGCAAGCCTGAAGGGCCACGAACGCATCGTGAAAGACCTGTTGCTGGCGGGGGCCGATGTGAACGCCGCCGTCGACGATGGTACCACCGCCCTCATTTGGGCAAGCTCGAACGGCCACGAGGGCGTAGTGAAAGACGTGTTGTTGGCGGGTGCAGACGTAGACGCTGCCGACATCGATGGTTCTACTGCTCTGATGAGGGCAAGTCATAAGGGCCATGAACGCATTGCGAAAGACTTGTTACTGGCCGGTGCCGATGTGCATGCCGCAGACAACGATGGCTCCACTGCTCTTAGCATGGCAGTTCACGAGGGGCACGATGGAATAGCGGATGACCTGTTGATCGCCGGAGCCGGGTTAATTCCCATTCACGAGCTTGTTGTGGGGAAAGCCACAGAGACCAAAATAGGGTAAAGACCTGCTGATGGTCGGTGCAATGGAGCGGCTTGGAACACAGATAGTGCGTTGCTCAGGGTAGTCGAAGGCCTGACAATCACGCTAATGCAACAAATTTACACCTGCTGATGGTCGGTGCAATGGAGCGGCTTGGAACACAGATAGTGCGTTGCTCAGGGTAGTCGAAGGCCTGACAATCACGCTAATGCAACAAATTTACACCTGCTGATGGTCGGTGCAATGGAGCGGCTTGGAACACAGATAGTGCGTTGCTCAGGGTAGTCGAAGGCCTGACAATCACGCTAATGCAACAAATTTACACCTGCTGATGGTCGGTGCAATGGAGCGGCTTGGAACACAGATAGTGCGTTGCTCAGGGTAGTCGAAGGCCTGACAATCACGCTAATGCAACAAATTTACACCTGCTGATGGTCGGTGCAATGGAGCGGCTTGGAACACAGATAGTGCGTTGCTCAGGGTAGTCGAAGGCCTGACAATCACGCTAATGCAACAAATTTACACCTGCTGATGGTCGGTGCAAAGTGCTGAATAATCCGAATCTTTTCAATACGACGTGAGCGAACTCGCATTGGCCGGTGCACGTGGCGATTGTCTTGGGAATATTGTCCGTTTTCATTTCTTTGCATCATTCAAAACTGTACAAGCCGAGAGCAAACGGAACCTGGCATTGCCACATGATTAGACGCCTCTCCACAGTCCTGCGGAAAGGTTTAGCCACCGATAGGCTCAGCAAAACACGCGCAAATACTGCCACGCGAAAACCATAGCGTTCGCGCATTGGGTCGTCGGTGCCATCAGTGGACATCCTGAAAACTAGGCACTCACCCGCAGAAACCCTTTCAAAGCTTCAGGAGAATGAGAGCAACGACAAGGGCGCTGTCGCACTTGTAAATCGGGTTCACAATATATAAGGGGGCGGAGGGGGGTAAAAGCCCATGAAGGTCGGCATTGACCTGGGCTCCCAGACGAGCCGAGTGAGTTGCTATGTCGAAGGCAGGGTGTCGGAGCCGAGCAAGATCCCGTCGCTGGTGGCGCTAACGGACCAATTCCTCGTTGGCAGAGAGGCGGCGCGGGAGCTGGAAACTCGGCATTGCAACATGATCAGACATCTCACCGCTGGGCTGCGGACAAGGCGAAAGTTCAAGCTGAGCCACCGGAAGGGCGACAAGGAGATCGGCATCGAACTCGCGTTCGTGATGATCCTCGAGAAGCTCAAGAAAACGGCGGAAGCCCACGGTCCCATCAAATCATGCGCCATCGCCATCCCAGCAGCTCTCTCCGCATTAGAGGTCGAACGGCTCCGCAGCGCGGCGCTGGCAGTGGGGCTCAAAGGGGTCCACTTCATTCCCAGCCCTCTAGCTGTCGCTGTTCACTTCGCGAAATCTCCTCTTCTCAAGCCGTCCGTCAAACCGCAAACGTTGCTCGTGGTCGACGTCGGCTGCCGCTTCACCTCCGCGTCGATCGTGCACGTCAACCGCGGGAACGTCGAGCTTGTCGCCACGAAAGCTCTCCGTATGGGCGGACATGACATCGACCAAGCAATCCTCCGCCTCGTTCCGGATCTCCCCATCGACGTGTGCCACCCTGCCATGGCGCAGGCTGCTGTCGAGAAGGCGAAGAAGGACCTCGCGTCCCTGCGGGAAGCCGTCGTCGAAATAAAGCAAAAGAAGACGACGGTCACCCGCGCCCAACTCGACCGCGCGTCAGCCCCGCTCCTCCACAAGCTCCGCATCATACTCTCGAAACTCACTGCTGCCCACCCGGTGTGTCCCCCTATGAATGACTGCACCCTCATTTGGGCATTTCTTTGTTCCCTTTGTTTGAACAATGCATCGTTAGTACTTAGAGTTAGTAGTTCTCAGCGCACTACATGAAGCTTACCAACGCAGTGTTCCGCACGTACAGCACAAACGATAAGTGTCCTCTACGAATTACATGACGATGATGGGGGGGCTTTTCAGACCGGCGACCTTTCTTGATTTCCATGAGAACGAGCTCGAATGCCTTGTTCGGGCCGAAGGAGACGCGAAAGGATGCCGCAAAGCGAAGATATGGTCGAAAAGTAAACATGAATAATACCGGCTTCTGAGAACTCGAAAACAGTCTGGAAAAAAGGCCAACGAGGAATAGGATCGTGATAGGCTGGGGCCTCGTGCGATACCGACCTTCCTACCCAGAATTTCCGACAGGAAGCTTCGGGGCTCATTGAATTCCTCAGACTGATGCAATTCCGGTTCCATAGTTTGGACTCAGAGGCTCACGCACACTCTTCGAGTGCCTTCGCAGGGACACCAAGTCAGCCGAAAGCCTGCCACCAGTCACTCCAAGGTGCCAACCCGATTTTGCCCCGCCTCCACGATGAGTGTCAATCGCAGTCAAGAACGCTCACCCCTAACCCATCACTCACATCGCACACGCTGCACAGGATGTATGTCTGGCCCTTCTAGTCGGGGGTGCCGGCCGAATGATCAGAGTGCGCGAGCTGGTTTCCAGCGGCGGGGACCGAGGGCTGTGCATCCCTCTTGAGGTAATGGACTACGATTTCAGCTGCGTGCAAGGTTGCGTGCGGTGGATCGAGTCGCTTGATCCCCAAGTTCCTCCGCATCTCCCCTCCTCGCGCTCCAGCCCCTTCCGGTTCTGGACACGGGATCCGAACCTCAAAGCTCCGAGGCTTATGTTTGACGCCGGCTCCAAAGACTGGATAAAAGAGGTGTGCTCCTTTCTTGGCCGTATCACTTTTTTGTGTCAACAATGCATCGTTGGTACTAAGAATTAGTCGTTGACAGCGTACTACATGAACCTTACCAAAGCAGGTGAGTTGCGCTAGTGCGCACAAACAAAAAGGGTACCTGGGTCAAGTCCACAAAAGCCCGCACGGAGAAAGAGACGTGCCGACGCGTGCGAGCACCAGCACCCTCCCCAGCAATGACGAAGGCACTGTGTAGTTAGGAGGTAGGTACGCCACGTGAACCAACTTCGAGATCGTTCGAATTTGTCGGGGGGGCTCCTAAAGTGAACTCACCCTGTACAGGGGTCCCGGTGGATGTACCAGCAGCTTCTTGTCGACGATGAGAACGAGCCTAGCCGCCAGCCGGCGTCGATGCTTGTAGAAAAGCCGGTCGCTGGAAAAGCTCCGACCACGCGATCCAACAACAACAACCCCGAGAACTTGCCCTCACCTTCTCTAGAGGTACGCTGTTTTTTTGTTATGTGGTCCCACCGCAATACTGGAATAATTGCCTTGCATCCCTGCGTGGACATTGCCCGTTGCTCCTTGGTCTGCAGTCACCGAACTTAATGCTGCGCTCCGGGTTATCTCAAAACATCTCAACAAGAGACAGCCTCAGTGGTCAATCGGAGATTTCCAAACACCCGACCTTTAAACCTTTGAAAAAAGCAAGATGGCGGCCACCCCTTTGATGTGTTGTCGTCGTCCTTTGCCAACCTTCTGAAACCTTCTGTTCAAGACGAGCAGGAAACAGGACGGCTATCCCGGCGCGCCATAGCCCTGGCCACACAGCGTCCCTTGTTTCGCGAGATTCGTCAGTCGTTCGTCACCCACACAGGAGTTCGAGGCGTCTCACGAAAACGCAGTTCCTCTCCCCGCCATAGACGTGCCTCTCGACGGCTTCCTGCCCTCCGATGATGGACTGGTACCCAACATTTTTCCATTTTTCTTGCGAAAACTGTAAAAGGTACTAGGGAAAGCCTGCTACACGGGGAGCCAAGCTTCACGTGTTCGGCGGTACTGCAGAGCCACAGGCCTACGAGTCAAGTGGCTACCGATTTCCAAAACTAAAGCATCAAGGCTTGACGCACCTTGGGGCTTGGCGCTCGCGCTGAACACAAGCTCGTCGAGACGGTCAGCCGCAGGGCAGAGCGGACGGGGTTGTGGCACTGTGCTGCCTCCGACTCAAGCTTTGCAAGCTGTGGTTGACCGTCACGTTCCTGGACCAGGAGCGGCCTTTTTCTTTCTTTTTCTTCTTCTTCTTCTTGCGAAAACTGGACCCACCAGGGAAAGCCAGCTACACGGGAGCCAAGCTTCACCTGTTCGGCGGTACTGCAGAGCCACGGGCCTACGAGTCAAGTGGCTACCGATTTCCCAAACTGAAGCATCAAGGCGTGGCGCACCTGTTGGAGCTTGGCGCTTGCGCTGAACACAAGCTCGTCGAGACTGTCAGCCACAGGGCAGAGCGGACGGGGTTGTGGCACTGTGCTGCCTCCGACTCAAGCTTTGCAAGCTGTGGTTGACCGTCACGTTCCTGGACCAGGAGCGGCCTTTTTCTTTCTTTTTCTTCTTCTTCTCCTTGCGAAAACTGGACCCACCAGGGAAAGCCAGCTACACGGGAGCCAAGCTTCACCTGTTCGGCGGTACTGCAGAGCCACGGGCCTACGAGTCAAGTGGCTACCGATTTCCCAAACTGAAGCATCAAGGCGTGGCGCACCTGTTGGAGCTTGGCGCTTGCGCTGAACACAAGCTCGTCGAGACTGTCAGCCACAGGGCAGAGCGGACGGGGTTGTAGCACTGTGCTGCCTCCGGCTCAAGCTTTGCAAGCTGTGGTTGACTCACGTTCCTGGACCAGGAGCGGCATCTTCTTTTTCTTCAACACGAAAAGCCTGGCCAAAACCCGTTTTCACATTCTTCTTTCTTGCGAAAGCTGAACCCCTCATAAGAGCCTCTCGTGTGGCGCGACCCGGTACATTAGACGCAGCCTGGAAGTCGTAGTCGATTCTAGAATGAATCGGTCGCATGGACATGCATCAGTCTAAGACTACTCACCCCGCGCCGCTGTTGACGCCATTCTGACTGGTCAATGTAGGCATAGACGGCACTACTTGCCTTTGATAACGTCTGGGTTAAGTTAACTTCCGAATCAAAACATCAGCTCACCGCCATTTACGACATAACCGATGTTCCTCCAGGAACTGAGTTCCGGTTACGCCTAGAAGCGACACCGTTCAGCAAAGCTGGCAAAATGTGGAAGGTGTGCACCCTTGATCCAATCTGCTTTCTTTCAGCCGTCCGTTCTTAGCTTGCATATGGCAAAGGTTGATGTTCGTAGCTAAAGGATTGAGCAGTGGACGCAGACAGTATTCCACCTATTTCAATTGGCACTTGAAGTGACACCTGAAGCAATGCTGCCGGTACTTACTACTGCGACGAGGTAGCGACCTGTGTACTTGAGGGATACGTACACGGTATACACTGAGGATTGTATGAAGTCTTCGAAACACCCGCAGTCGGTGTCTCCGCTTGTTCTTGACAGCAACGGCGTACAATTGCTGAAAGAGGAAATGAACGTCGTCCGTGCCGAACGGAAAATGGTCGAAGAGATGGCGGAGAAGCGCAATTTTCTCGAAGAAGCCTCGCTTCGGGCAGAAGACTACGAAGCCGACGTCATAGAAGAAGTGATGGGCAACGTGCAGGATTACATAGACCTCGCCAACAAGTGGCTCACAGACGACGATGCCGCTGGTATGTCCACTTTCCTGGCCGAGCTGCACTTCGCCACAGTAGGTACCCATCTCAAGCCAGAAACCTGAGAACACCCTTCGCGGAGGAGTCAGAGGCGGGGGGTGGTGAAGGTGACGAGTGGGCGATACTTCGGTTCAGACGTTTCCAAGGCGTGTACTTCAATACACACAAATACACAGATCAAGCCACGATGCAAGACTTCGACGTTTTGACAGAGCTGCTGCATTTAGTCTGCGACGAGAGCGAAGGGGAGAGCGAAGGAAACGGGCAGATCAAGATGACGATCCTGCAGCAGCAGATCGGCCGTCACTTCCTGACGGACGCGCCGCGGCTGAACACGGTCAAGTTCGACGGCAGCCTCCGCCTCGACTCGTTCGACGGCTTCGACTCCACCGGCATGTGGGGCAGCACGCACGTCACGCGGGTCCCCGGCTCGCAGAAGCTCAATCAATCGCAAAGAATACAACCCATCTCCGAAAGCTCGGCCGACCGCCTCGGCCTGCCGACCGCCTACGAGCGCGGCATGAAGAGCCCCCGCATCGCCCCCCTCCGCAGCCCCAGCACCGCCGGCCTCCTCTCCGAGAAGGAGGAGTGGCACCTCACCGTCTCCGGCAACGGCAACCGCGGCAAGAGCCCGAAGAGCCCCCGCAGGGGGCGCTCCGGCTCGTTCCTCCTCAGCCCCACAGAAGACAGGACGGATCGGTCGCGCTCGCCGTGCAGGTCGCCCAGGTTCAGCAGGCAGGGGTCCCACCTCAGCAGCCCCAGCGACGGCATGGTTCGGAGCAAGTCCCCGCGCCGGAACTTCTCCGAGGGTGACGATGGCCGGTCGCAGGCGGGGCACTCGCCGCGCACGCCGCTCGACGAGTCGATCAACGTCCTCACGTCGACCTTCCTCAGCGTCAGCAGCGAGAGGAAGCCCAGCCACTCCCCGCGCAACCCGAGAGTCGAGTCGCTGCTCGTCGCCGACATCCTCGGCCCCGACAGACGGCGCAGCCGCTCACCCGCGAAACCGCGGAACGAGCTCTTCGAAGAGGCGGGCGCCCCAGCCTTCGGGCTCGACAAAGCCGCCCCGCGCAGGGGGTCCAACGCCGGCAGCCTAAACAACGACGACATGCCCAAGCTCGGCTCCGGCGAAGGCGCAGCTGCGATCCTCGATGAAGCGTCGCAGCTGGTCAGCGACCTGAGGGAGAAGCTGATACGGAAGGAAAGCATGGACGCGAAAGTCGCCGAGCAGGCTGCGCGCGAAAAGCAGGCCAGGAAGCAAAGCCTCGACGCCAAGGCCGCAGCGCAAGCTGAACAGGCCCAGGCAGAGGCCGAGCGTCTGCAGCAGGAAAACCTCGCCGCCGCGGCGGCCGCGCAAGCAGAGGCGGAGCGCGAGGAAAAGGCTCGCAAGGAAAGCCTCGACGCCAAGGCCGCAGCGGAGGCAGAGGCAGAAAGCGAGAAACGGGCTCGGAAGGAGAGCCTCGACACGAAGCTGGCGGCCGAGGCGGAGCGCGCGCAGAAGGAAAAGGAGAAGCAAGAGAAGGAA
The DNA here is from genome assembly GCA_030068145.1 of Diplonema papillatum. Lineage (NCBI taxonomy): Eukaryota > Euglenozoa > Diplonemea > Diplonemida > Diplonemidae > Diplonema > Diplonema papillatum. Next base: position 85,055 of record JAPJBO010000036.1, on the reverse strand, counting down.
GAGCTGGAAAAGAAAGAGCAAGCCCGCTTGCAGCACGAGAGCGAACAAAAGAAGAAGAAAGAGAAGGAAGAACAAGCGCGGGTGGAACAAGAGAAGGAAGAAAAGAAGAAGAAGGTGAAGCAAGAGAAGAAGGAGAAAGAGCGGCAAGCAAAGAAGGAGCAAGAACAGCTAGAGCAAGAGAAGAAGGCGAGCGAAGAGCGAGCGCAAAAAGAAGAAGACCGCCAGCGCGAGAAGAAAAAGAAGTCCGACCCCGCCGAGGCAGAAATCGCGCGGGAAGACGCCAAAACCGACGAGAAGAACGGGCAAGCCAGCGAGAAGTCGCCGACGAAGGTGCCGAAGCGCGACGAAGCGGACCGCGGTAGAACCCGGGCCCGGTCTGCGAAGCGAGAGCCGACCGACGGCGAAGGTGGGTCACCGACGAACCACACCGCGAGCGAAGACGGCGGGGACGGCGAGCTGCTGACGAACAAGAAGCAGCGGTCGCAGTCGTTCCGGCGGCGGACCATCGAGCAGCCGACCGCGTCGTCCGCGGCGCGTCGGCAGAACGAGCGGCCGGCTCCGCTGAAGCTCGAAAAAGAGGCGCCCGAGCACGAGCTCAAGCAGACGCCCAGCTCCTGCTCGTCGACCCGCCGCCGGAACTTCGCCGAGCACACGACAGCTTCAAGGGCGAAGCTAGAAGACCACCCTGTGTCCCCGGCTGTCGGCACCAGCGGGAGGCGGCGGAGTGTCATCGACCGAGAGCGCGACGCGCACAGGAGGTCTGGCGGGACCGACGAAGCCGACGGCGGCTCGCCGACGAAGGGCCTCCGCGAGAAGTCGATGTCGTCGCCGTCCTTCACCAGCTCCCCTCCGAGTCGGAAGAACGAGAAGGCGCGGTCGTCGACGCACGAGCGGCCGGCGGCCCGCGATTATACGTCGTCGCTGGTGCACTCTCCCGGGGTCGACTCGGCGACCACCGCCAGCTTCACCGACACGCTGCAGCGGGGGCGGTCGGTGTGTTGTTTTTTGGTCGTGTAAGACGCTAGACTCAGAAGGTCAATATTAACTGACTAGTGATATACTGTGCAGCAGGGCCCCTCTCTCCCTCACGCTCTTGCAAGGAGCTTGTTTCTTTGAGAGACTACCAATAATCCGAACGACAGGTTTGCCGCACCAACCGTCCAGAGAAGCGAAAGTAGGTTGCTTTCCCTGGAATGAGAGCAATCCACATGCGGCGGGGGTGACGACAGCTACTACTACTATACGGTGCAGTCTATCGTCACAGATTTGTTGCTGCATAACAGTTCAAACTGCTACTACTAATGTAATGTGTGAGGAAACTGAACCGACTTTCTGGTCATCTGCCAATTTTCCACCTGAAACCATGTCCAGGATTTGGGTACAGGGTAGCGTGGTCAACGAACACGCTCTAGGTTCTTTCGTTCTTCTGCTCTCGCGTTGTACGGTTTCCTTCGCTCCCGAGAGTTCACCTCAAGCGCCGCAATTTACAAAGAAGATGCGTTCATAGGTTTCCGCGCCTGCCGCGCTTAGTCATTTGGCCAAGCGGATCTCACCTGCTTTGGTAAGCTTCAAGTAGTGCACATGCTGCCTACTTCTTAGTACCAACAATGCATTAAAACACAAAACAAAAGGTGTCGATGGTGCAAAGCCCGCAGTCGCCGCAGCCGAAGGTGCCAAAAATCGCGAGTTCCCGCGGCTCGCTGCGGCACACCGCCAGCTACGCCGCGCCGTTCGCGATTCCGAAGGCCAGCAGCACGATCGAGCACGAGACCAGCCCGCCTCCCCGGTTGCAGCCTGCAGCTTCCTCCTCTTCCACCAAAGCCAGCGCCCCCGTCTACTCCTCCCCGCCCCGGGAACAGGTCGACCCGTCGAACTTTCCCAACATCCCGCTCACTATATCTACTCATGACATCGGACCATATGGTGACATGCGGTCCAATAGCTCGGAAGATGAAGACGAGGACTCCGCTCGAACGAAGTCGACGCACAGTCTCACGAGCATCCTCAACCTCACCGGCAAGCAGGCCGACCTGCGTAGAGACGATGAGGACACAGATGAAACGTATGCATTCCCGTCACTTAGAAGACCATCGGTCTACAATGTGGACCGGTCATGGCCATGGCCGTATTTGAGTATAGAACGTGCACGGGCGTAGGCCGCGCCATTAGGATCGAGATTGCGGGTTTTGACCACCATGGCCTACAGCGTGGATAGATCAGTTGCTCACTTGGGCTTGCCTTATCTGGCTGCCCGTAGTGGTGATGCTTGACGCGGCACCCTTTCTACCTTTCTACTGACGTTCTTCTTTGCATGTCCGCAGTACAAGATGATTGGGCAACCCGCAGACTCGAGCATTCGCATGCCCACCTTGCCGACAGCAGAAGGAACATCGAGCGGTTCTTTGCACCGAAAAGCGAAGAAGATCAGGCGGCGCAGTCGTGCACGCGGAAGACGAGCGGCGACCCGAATATGGTGGAACGCCGCGAATTGGAAACTGCGCCCCGACCGGCTAAGCCGACCATCACACCGGCCCTTGTGCGCTCCCCCGTTGGTGGCTACGAGCGGTATGCAGTTTCTCAAAAGTTGCTAGCACGTTACTACTCTTGTGACCGGACGCACATGTGGACATGTGGAAGAAGCCGAAGACGGCCTCTCGCCCTCTGCCCTACCTCACAATGGATAGTACGTTTCGCGACCCGCACATTCTTCCCTCTCTCGTTGCAAACGAGACAGAGTTGATGTCTGACACTTGTAATACCAGTACCCCACAGAGGGAATTTGTGTACGGAGGAGGTGCGGAAGTGCACGTACGAACAGCAGAGGTAGTGGGTGGATTCTCCTAGCACCGTTGGAAAATTGCTCACCCTATCTTTCCTCCTCGGTACCTTATGCGAACCATCAACGACCTGTGCTGCGCCGACTCAGGAGTCGCCTCCTTCCCTGGGAAATGGCGGCAGGGGGTCTGTTCCCTTCGCTGTTTTGGTGCGCCGGCTATGCCGGGTTGTACCCACCGCCCACGCTTTGCGGCTGGACGAAAGACCGAGTGGATGTTGGCAAGCTGGAAACAATTTGCGCCCGTAACAGCTGGAACGATGCCGTGCCTGAATATCCGCACGACGTACCCTTTGTTCAGTGGGAGTTGAGATTCTCTGTCAAGATGCTAGCCGCCGCCATAGGGCGGGCTATTGCCAAAAGGAGGAGAGCCCGCGAAACAACACACGCCTGCCAGGCGGTCTCGTCCGCCAGTCAGAACGCCCCCGGCTGCGCCACCATCGGTGCAACAATCATCTTTGACAGGGCCACGGCTCGCTCCGCGCCCACGGCGCAACGACTTGCGCCCGCCGTAGTAGTACGGGATAGTAGTGGGGCGACCGGATACTCCTCGGAGAGATGGTCCCTGCACTCTAACTCGTCTCTCTCTCTCTCTCTTTCCCCTGTGAAGTGACTTCACCGGGTTGTTTCTGCAACCTTGAAAAAATAAAATGAATTGTAGGAAAACGCAAAACACGGCGTTTCCAGGAAGGTGGGGGTGGTATTTACACGGCGCGCGCTGAGGCGCCGGGGGGCTGGAGGGCAGACCCATGTGATACAAGCCGCGGTTACCTTTGGACAGAGTTGCGGAGGTGTGTCACGCTCCGAGCCACCGAAACGAAAGCAACCGCCTCAGAACCACCCCCACAAACGGTCAATATCTGCAAACCCCTGGAACCTCTGAACTAATACCCTGCCCGGAAAAAAAGAAAAACGCACAGCCGCGACCCAAACAAGCTCAGCTGCCGGGGGGACGTCACACTGCCCGCTGAGTCGAAGCCGAACCGGAAGCGTTCCAACACGAGCTTGAAAGCCGATCTGTATGCGACGTTCCATTTTCCATCCGCAGTGTGTTCAAGAAAGCTGCGCCGGCGTAACCCGCGTTTCGCTGCCATGATACGTATCACGGGCATCTCTGCTTGCTTTCCAATGAAATTGGATCCAGACCGGTTTACCGGTTTTTGGCTGGGAATCGAGGTCGGAGCTTGCACCGCGCAGCCATCGTAAAAACTACGCATGCTCTTTCAAACACAGCGCTGGAGAGAGTAAGACAACTCAAAGCAACATAAAGTCCAGAAAATCCACTGATAAGAAAAAGGCATGAAAAGACGCTGAAAAGCAAATACTGTTGTCGACAACGAAAAAGCCAAAAGAATAAGCCAAAAAAACTACGCATTCTCTCAAACCACAGCGCCGAGCCGCCGACCAGCAGCCTCATGGCTCGCAGCCAGGGCCCGTTGGGGTTGTCGGCGGGGGCGATCAGCGTCCCCGGGACCAAGAGGAGTTCGTCGCGGCGGGAGACGAGCCCGGGCCGGAAGAAGGACCGCGCAGCGGCGAGCATGCACAACATCACGCTCCAGATCGACGAGCCGAAGGATGCGTCGGCGAAGACGCGCGAACGCCGGCTGAGCTCGTCGGACGGGCTGACGCTGCCGCTGCACGCCGTTTCGAGCTTCAGCAAGCGAAGCGCCTCGCGTGACGTGCAGCCCGACGGCCTTAGCCGGCGCAGCGCGACGCAGACGTTTTTAGGCGGGTCGCCGTCGAGGAGCAGCCGCGCCGTGTCTGTCGGGAAGCACGACAGCCCGGTCGAAACGCACGGCCGCAAAGGATACACCGCGAACGACCTGGAAGGGTCGCTGAGGAAGTCGCGGGCCGGCCTCTCGAACGTGTTCAGCCCGACGGCGAGCTCCTTCAGCGGCACCGAGTCGAGCAAGCAGTTCAGCAGAAACCCCACCGCGCCGCAGGGCGGGGGCGCGTCGGCGAAGTCGAAAAAGCGGCACGCCGCCGCGACCGCCGACGACGACCAGCTGAGGAAGCCGAGCTTCACCCTGTCGCCGCCGCCCACCAGCATGAGGCTATCGGGGACCCACTCCCGCCCCGAGAGAGCCGCCGACCCGACGCCGCCGGCAACCATAGCGCAGCTGAACTCGTCCGGGAAGTTCAACAGAATGCTGTCGCCGCAGTGTAGTGACGCGTCGCTGACCCGGCGAGAGAGCAACGAAGACGTTGCGCTCGTCCCGGAAGTGAAGTTCATCAGCGGTGGGGGTGAGGTCGTCGAGTTCTGCGCCGGCGAGGGTCGGTTCGTTAACTTGAAGGTCAACGGCGTGAAGCTGCTGTCAGCCGTCGCCCTGAAGTACGACGCGAAGCGCTCCCAGCTGATCGCGTACCAAGAAGGCGACACGAGGGGGACCGGGGGCCAGGTTCCGAGCAAGGGCCGGAAAGAATTCGTCGCCCGGCTCGCCGCTGTTGCCGCCTCCGTTGGCGTCGAATGCAGAGGATTCGGCAGCGCCGCGGTCAAAGCCAAAGAGGCCCTCGCCGCGCAGCAGAACAAGCAGTTCAACCTTTCGACCGCATCTCTCTACTCCGCCTTCTCCGACACCCAAGGCAGCCTCCCCGACGAGAAGGCACGCTCGCACGCCGTCTTGGATGGCTTCACCACCGAGAAGGAGTGATCATCAGTTTTCGCTTCGTCCTTCCCTCTTTGCTTGCGCCGCAGGCAGATTCGAGAAGGCGTGTTGAACCCTCCTGATGGTGATGCTTCGGTTGTTACCTCCAAAGACCTGATTTGTCTTGGACAAGTGGCGAGTATGACTCAGGGTCGATGATGCGCGCGATTGTCCGACTGAGCACCACCCACGGGGCGCAGCGTTTACAGGTCGCCGTTTGCTGCGGATCCATGTTCTCCATGATGCGGGTTTCGGTATTTGAGAAATGAGGCTCATAGCTGGATCCAACTGCCGCCTGAACCTGTGAAATGCAAGAGAACCGGGGGCGAGGTCTTTTTGTGTGTGTTGTGCGTTATAACTAACCCCGTGGGTATAGGAAAGCGACCAAACAACAAGAGGCGACATAGAAGAGCCCAAAAGACGAGCTGAAAGCGGCCATCGAACCAACCGGCAGGCCCACATTACGGCAGAGTATCTGCAGCCACGCCAGCCACTTTTAAACCCAGCAACGTCAGCCGCTCGACGCGGAATCTTCTTCGATTACTACTTTTACGCGCGAGTTCCGATGTACAGCCAGCAGAACGAATCGATCTAAAAAAAGAAACAAGATAGTGCGACGGAGGAAAATCAAACGAAGGAAAAGGCAAGAAACGGCAAGCAAAAAAGTGATGATACCTACCAACCCCTCCGTGTTTTAAGGTCGGTAGTGCGTACCCTGAGTGTTTAAGATCAGTTTGAGGCCCCGCTGCAACCGATCACAGGCACGGGGTACACACTTGTAGGACCTTCGACTGGCATTAATGCAGGCCTGTCGTCTTTGGATCACGACCATTGTCAGCCGCAACCCTTCCTCTTGAGTCTCAAACATATTATTATGAAAGACTCTTGCAACGCCATACACGGTAGCAGACTGGAATGTAGTCCTCTGTGCAAATCTCTAGAGCCACAGCACTTCTGCAATGTTCTGCTTCGCGTACAGTACGGTACACGGCATGATCGTGTCTATGATCAATTTTGACCGCGTTTACGATCGGTCTCGCCGACTTCCCTTGCAAAGACCCGACCTTAAACACGCGGGGTGGGGTAGGTAAAAGAGAAGAAACAAGCATAATATTATAAAGCGCGCGGTCTCACGTGCTCGGATCCCATTCTTCAACGCAACGAAACTACCAATTGTATTTGGTATGGCAAGACAATCAGAGCCCCCCGGCAGTGCATGCCAGCAGGGGTGCGAGCACAACTTTCTAGTCGAGATCTACCATATTGTTGCTTTCCGACTAAAGACTGCAAGTACCTCTCCCTTTGCCCAATTGTGGCAAACTCACGGAAATTTATCTACCCCTTTCTGCAGCGACGTGAAGATTGAAAGAGACCACGCTACAGAACATGCACCAAGGAGGAGTATGGTCGAGTCCCAGAAAGGAGGATGTTTATGCTTCGCTTCGAAAGGTTGGTCGGTCCTGCTTTTGGTATGTTATGGTTCTTGAAGAGTCACTTTTCCCTGCAGGATTCGCATGTTCACACGAGCGAAAAAGGATGGGGTGCGTCAGCACACAAGGAAAATAATTGCGGAAATGATCTGAAGGCCCGTTCTTCTCACGTTTCCTTCACGCAACATACTGGTTGCAAACGTAAACCTCCCTACAGCTTTGTGTTACCCCTCATCATTGCCCAGATACGGTCGTTGCTGTATGGGTAGTTCGTGACAAGCTGCAACCTTCGCCAGCCTACCCCAAGCCATCTACTTACACATCAAGCGGTCCCTGCTTACGCATCTGCACAAGACAGGAGCGGCGGTTCCACGCCCTGCTGATCGACTTTTTTGCCACCGACCAGACCACCCCACCTCACCCCGATTTCGCCGTTTCGTGCGTTAAATTACCTCGATTCGGAACGTGTTACCGCAGGGCTGTTGTTGGCTTCACTTCATGTACGATGGACGTGTCACTGAAACGAGCCCAGCGGTGGAAGAAGTAGGGCCTGTACCTTGATTCAACCGACCCTCGTTCTGATGGGCACTGTGTTACACCCGTGCTTCAGACGACTGAACCACCAGCAAGGGTCTCTTCTCTCCTGAGGAAGTGTGCCATTCGTTACGAGTTTATTGGCATTGCGTTGGCTTCCCCGATGACCTCGGGCCACAACCCGGGGTTTCCCCATCCAAAAGGGCCGGCTGATGAGCTCAGCTTCATGAGGGTTATTACGAGAAAGACCACCAGGTGCGCAACACTGCGGTGGAAAAAAGGAAAGTAGCGCCCCCTCACGGCTTCGTTCCCTGCATACGTTGTTCGGTTGAATAGTCTGTGCACGTTATCCGGCAAAATCATAAAAAATATATGCCAAGGACGACGTTAAAGCAAGGTAGAGTTTCCGCTGCTTGTTCTCGTGTGATCCGTGTGAGATTGAGAGAAAGAGACGTTCCAAGCAAACAAACACAGTCCCCGTCACCTTTCTGTTTGCAGTATTTTTCGGCAGTCTAGATTAACAGCAAAAAAAAAAAAAAAAGAACGAAGTGAGCCCCATCCTTCTTTTCCTCGGCCTTCGACGAGCCTTGAAGGAAATGCTGACCGAGCGCTCAAAGCCGCGAGAGTCTGGTCAGTCTTTTTGTGTCTAGCCATGCTTGACTTCGGTTGCATTGCTCCGCACGGTGGGCCGGCCATGTGCTGGCACCGCTATTAAGTGAAAGTTGCGGTCATTCACCAGGCAATCGAAACTCTGACGGTCAAACACACGCGATCATGGCCACGAATCGGTCCACCGTACATGACCCGCTTATTAAGGCTTTTTAACTGTTTAACACGTGCTCACATGATGACTTTTCACACATGCGCACCCCGTGACAAGTGGCGTGTATACGAGGAGATGACCCCCCGGGGTTAGTTACGATGTAGCTGTATTGCCTGTGCTAATATGATAACGTCCGACACGCACTTATGTTTCCGACGGCCGGACATCCCGGAAAAAGAAGTCAGCCTTTTTTTTTTTTGTTTTCTCCCCCTTTTTTTATTCCCGGGTGTCGATGAGAGCGGCGCGCCACTGCTTGGAGCTTTTCATAAGTGGGCTCCGGTTTGGCGACTCTCGCTGTTGAAGGGCTTTAGCTCCCGAAGCAACTCGCATCTACTGACAGCTGGTGTATGGGAGCGTTTGTGCAAAACACTCATGGCCGGCGTCTGTTTTTGCGAAGGTTGCTGCTCCGACGTTTCAGCAGGTGAATGCCACGCGGCGAGACCTGCGGGCCCCCCAGTGACCGCTGACTGACTGCACTCATCATGATGATCTTCTTTCGCTGAGTGAGGCTGCGCACGATACGCTGCCAACCGTGACTTTTTGATGCTGACAAACGGGTTTGTTACCACAAGAACGTCCGAGCGCGGCGCGCCAGTCAGAAGTGCACAGCGTTAAAAGCTACTGCGCACAAACAAAATGAAGCGCCCGTACCCGGGCGGAGGTGGGTCTCTATTCTCCCGCTTCCGGCACGTGCGGCACAAGTCAGGCACACCTGTCAGTCATGTACAGAACAAGACGAACGTTGATGATGGATCATCATTAAAACGGAAGGCTCGTCTTGCTGGCTTCCCTCTGCTACAGCTCCTCCCCTTTCTGGGCCAAGGCAACAGCGTGAATTATTGGCCCATACTTCAGTGGTTGGTGTCGGTTACAAAGGAACACAAATCCCGAAGCCCGGGGACCGCTGAAGGCACCTTTAGCAGATGACGCGATTGCCGTTTCTGGCGTTCTTCTTTGCAACGTGTGGGGCAGAGAAATTCGCAAATGGAGACGGCGTCAGGAACCTTAAGTTTGAGTGCAATATGTAACTATGGATTAAGGCCAAAAAAAAGAAGAAAGGGAGAGAAACTGTTGCCCCTGGTGCTGTGTGCACGGAGTACAGCGTCGGTAGGACACACGAAAGGAAATGCCCCCCTCTTTGACCCAGCCGAGTGTGTACCAGATTTCGGCGCCAACCCAGAAGGTCAAGTAGCTGCAGCCTGTCTCCTCTTGATAATCCAACCGCCGCGCCGTCACCGCATCGCTAACTTGCTCGTTTGCAAGTCTTGGTCACCCTTCTGTTCGGCTTTTCGTTAAGGGGGTGCTCCAGCTTTACTTGTTCTATTGTGCCCACCTTATCCTTATAGCCTTTTCCTGTTTTGCTCGTCTTGTACGTTTGTTTCTTTCTTCCCGCTTTTTCTTCTCTGTTTTGCTCTGTTACCTTTCTTTCCTTCTATTCCATACATTTTTGCACCTCGTTTTCCTGTGTCTTTTCTACATTCCTCGATGTGTTCGCAACCGGTAAAATTAAAAGATAAGAAAATAAGGAGTCTGAGCGACCGGTTCCTGTTTCCTTCAACCAGTTTTTGAAGCTCGCGAAGAAGAAAGCTGTCTCGATAGGGAGCACTGGGATCAGGACGCGCTCCCCGTCTGGGTAAATTTGATGTGCCGGAGGAAACGTACGCACTCCTTCTCTCTAATGATCGCGTTGAAGGTACGCCAGTTTCAGCTTTTCGTTTCACGGAGGGCTTCGGGTTGCCTTTGCTAATATTTTACAAGTCGCGGTGTCCTTGTCGTCGACTCGCAGTCCACCACGGTAGTGATAGGAACGAGATGTGCAGTCCGTTGCTTTTCGCCGGTATCCCCTCTTCCTCAATGCGATAGAGCCAAGGGTCTGGTTGGGAGGTGGCTCTCCTACAAGAAGAGTTTCAGAGATGGTCGTTGCGCCAGAGGTTAATGTAGGATGATTGGCGGATAGAAAGGTAAGGCTTGACCCGGTATGCATCAATTTGTGTCAGCACTGAACTTAACCATACATGCAGGGGTAGGAGATAAAACACATAAGAGCCCCACCTGACTCCAGAAAAGATGGATAAGGTGTTGCGTCGCACGGTGACCCGGCTTGGCGTGCTGGCTGTGGTAGGTGGCGCGAGTCAGAGGTCCGTCCGGTTCTTCACGGAGACGCAGCGCTTGCTGTCACGGAAGGATCCCGACGGCATCGAAAAGGTGACTGACTTCGTGAAGAAGACGACGCGTTCATTCAACGGCTTCACGCAAACCGAAACCTTCGTGAAGGGGAAGGCGAAGGTTGACGGCGTCTGGCGCGCTTTCGACGTGAAGCTGACGGAATTCGGCTTCACCCCCGACCAGGTAACCAACAAGGACTTAGACATCTTGCGGTACCTGATTTCCGTCATGCTCCTCATGTGGCTGGTGTTCGCGATCTCGCCCCCCCCTCTCACTGCTATCCTCGCGAACAATTTCACGCTGTCTGCCAACAACGCGGGGAGGGTGTACCCGTTTTTCACGTCGCTCCTTCTGCACACCGAGTTTTTGAACGTGATATTCTCGTGCCTCATTCTGTACACCATGGCGCCCGCTGCGCTGGTGCAGTTGGGCCGGACGAGGTTCTGGCAGGTGGTGTTGGGTGGGGGCCTCTTCAGCAACTGCTACTTCATTATGAAGGAAAGTTCGGCCCAACGCGGCTGGATGCCGTCGTTTGCATACCAGAGCGGCATGTCGAGCTGCTGTTCCTCCCTCATTACTGTGACCTGCCTCCTGAAGCCGAACCAGACGGTCATGTTTTTCTTCCTTCCAGTGCGGGCCCTGTACATCGCTTACTTTGTTGTTGGATTCGATGTGTTGCGCATGTTCAGCTCCGCCACGTCCGGCGTACCTGCCATCCACGTTGGAGGCGGCATCTACGGCGCGGCCTTCACATCTCTCGTCCTGAGGCGACCCCTCACCTTTTAGCTGCACAGGCGTCCGCCATGACTTCGCAGCAAATCGTGAGATACCGGGGAGGCGCCGAAACTATAGCGCTGTAGACTATGGACACACTTCTTCCGTCACCAGTCGTTGGTGGCGCGGTGCGGTCGCCTTCGCAAAGGGAATACGGCTCACCGCCGTTGCGTGCACTATTGGCAGTATATCGGGCTCCTGACGTCTCTCATTACCGATTTGGCCCGTGTACGGTAGGCGGTGGTACGGCGTGGGCTTTCGTCTGTGCTGAAGGACCCATTACCTGTTGGCAGCATACAGTGGGGAATGATGTTTTAAGCAGGAAGCGGAGTTGCCTGCTGCTCTCCGCTAATCGTCGACGAGGCTGCTGCCATCGACGCGGTCACATATGTGACCATCGCACGATTTTTTTTTTGTATAAGCACCTGCTTTGTAGGAAATACTTGAGGAGGCTGCCAGTTGCAAAAGATCAAAGGAGGTAAATGTGCTGTCCACACGAAACACAGGTAAATCTGGGTTTAGTGGCGGGTGTAAGCGTTCAACAAATGTACGAACGTATTCTGCGTTAAGCAGGACCTTCTCCGCAGATAAGCACTGGTTTTCCACTGAGTGGGGTTTCCAACATCCATCAACACACGACGGTTACTGCTGGCATCGAAAAACGATGCTCGAAAGAAGCAGCAAACCGAAGTACATTCCAGTTTGTCCGACGTTGAGACTCGTGACAAGCTTGCTCCGCGGGTGCGCAACCTTTTCGGGTATTATCTATGTGGTCCGCTGGATGCTTTCGGTTGTGGTAATCTGCGTTAAGCAGGACCATCCGGCAGACAGGGTCGTGGTTGTCAAACTAATTTGGACGGAATGGTCCAAAAGAGACCGAAATAAGAATAAGACGGGACCCGAACCGTTTTCTCTATCCCTCTTAACCCTCTACGGCCCGCCTTACTGACAAGCTTTTTTCTGCGACCCCCAAGAAGTGATACGACAGTATCGACACTCTCAAGGGCTGGGGCAGCAGAAGTGCGGGCAGCTCAGATGCAAGGCGCCTCAGTTCTTAACATTCAGGGTTATTCTGGTTCCGTCGGGAATGCATGCCGCCCACTTTATGGTCCGTCCTATACCTACTATCTGCCGGGTCATCTTCTACAACGTCTGAACAGCACTTGATCTAGGGTTCTCTTCTGCACGAATTATTCCGCCAGCGTTTCTCTTGCCTATTCGCTCCGTCTGCCTGCGGCGGGATTCGAAGAGTTACTCCTTTCCTTCCTCTCTCCTTTCGAGAAGTGTTGTTAGTTGCAACCTGCTGCCATCGACGATGCTTGCATCGAGTTTCGGAGTTGCGCGTTGTGTCCACACAGAGCGATAGTCGCACAAGGGCGAAATCCCATGAAAGGATAATCTCCGCAACTCTCATGACCTCTCCGAGTGGCCTTTCGAGTGGAACACTCTAAGGCTGCCCTGCCCTTGTCGATGCGAAAATGTAGCTACGACGAGGTGGGATTCCACGAGTGTCGGTCATGTCGGACAGATACTATATGCGGTTGGACCTGCTGTTTAGAGTGCAGAGCTCTGATTATGCTCGAAAAGAGAGAGGTGTGCCAGGAAGTTTGCAAGCCTCCTGTCTGCAGACGATCAAGCAGTAGACCGATCATGTCATACACGTGCTTCGTTTTTTGAACGTGTTCGCAGCCGCACTAAACCATCGAACAGGAGCGGAGTTGGGCGGGTTTGTGAGGAGGGGCCTGTGAGGGAGCCTGGGCAGGGCAAGCCCAGGAAGCGCAGGTAGGTAGCTGACATGGGGAGCAAAGGCAAGAAAAAGGGCAAGATCTCCCACGACCCTTTCGACGACTCGTCTGAAGAAGAATATGGAGTATGCAGTTCTTTCGTGTGTTACTTTCCACACAAGGAAAAGGACCTGAGTACTAGAACCCGACGACAGGTCCAGAGGTCAGATCAGGCCGAGGCATAGCGGCCTTTAGGTCCCACTTACCCTTCTAGTCATGAGTAAAGGCCACGTATCCACTTACGGTGCATGGTAACTTTCTCAACCTGTCTGGCTCCTTCAGGGCACTGACCTCTTCAGAACTATGAATCTTACCAACTAGTGGACAAATTCTCAACTGTTGTCTACGCGTCGCAAGTAAATTTGAATCGGAATCGAGAAAGGATAGATGAAATCCCAGGAACCGAAGTTACCTGTCAGGTTCCGCGCAGACGCAGAACCCGGCGACTCGCGGTGCCTGTGGTTTCCTGGTTTTAGACTGGTATTGGTTTTCCGACGTCAGAGGCCAAGCTGGCGCTTGTGGTTCAAATCCCCTCTACACAACGACAGGGCGGCGAATCCTCAGACGTGACAGTCGTCAGCGACGAGGTGACCGTGCCACCAGAAGAGTCGTTCAGGACAGAGCCTTCGGAGGCCGGGAACAGCAGCCATGGCACAGAAGGTGCTTTCAAGAGATCGAGTGTGCTGTACCTGGGCTCCACGCAGCCTCTCGCGAAAGGAATCGAGGAAAACGGCCTGAACGGTGTCATCGTGCAGCCCAGCCATCCTGCCGTCGCCAAGCCAGAGGAAGAACAGCAGTCCTGGTGGAGCATTGGTGGCCTCGCCTCGGCCATGACCTCCGTTGTGAACAAGTTAGTCGGCGGTGCCGAACCTGCGGAACCTGCCGCTACGAGCCAACTGCAGCCGCCGCCCGCGTCGGAACAACCGAGGGTGCTGAAGGAGCCGGATCCTGACGATGTGAACGAAGCCAGGTTGATAAGTGCGATTGAGTACTACAGCGCGGTCGTCAAGCAAGGCTTGGACACGAGCAACGACGTCGATGCGTTTCGGCAGCCGAGCGCGGAGGAAAATGCGTTGCGCGCCGCGAAGTACGCAATCTTCATGTACTTGTCGAAGCACCAAATCACGACGAAAGTATGGAAGTGCGCGCACCTCTGCCCGACAGTTTGGGTGATGATTTTCATCCTCGAAGAAGGCGGGGGGCAGTACCTTGTGAAGGAGGTGCAGCACTCGGTCGATTGCAAGCTGAACGACCCGAAGGGAGAGTGCGCCCCGGCGAGTACCCCAGACGACAACCTGAAGTTCTTTCGCGGAGCCTTCTCCCTGCCAGGCATCCGCGTGACGAGCGAGCACAAGATAATGCTCCAGAACAGGGGCGCCGAGTGGGAGCAGCTGCTGTACACCTACCCACACATCCACGATGAGATCCCGCCAGACTGCAGGGAAAATCTCGAAGCAACGTGGATGAAGCCGGTTGTTGTATTATGCGGCCTTGTCTTCATGTACGCCGAAATCGCCGCTGCGGCTTACTATGCTTACGATCTTCGAGAAACGGAAAACGATAAATGGAGCAACTACAGCATCATCGTGTACCTCGCAGGCGGGTTCATGGTGTTCATAGGGCTGTGGAAGGTGTCGTCTGACATGGCGGACGCCAATGCGGTTTCTCTTCCGTACTTTCCGCAGTATTGGCTGAAGGCCATTCCTGTGCTGCCAGTGCTAGAAAGCATCGTGGCGTGGCACTACATCCGGGCTGTAGTCTTTCCGATGAAATACCCGTTGGATATTCCGATGGAAACCCCGTTGGATAACGTTGACAACCGCCACATCATTCTGTGGGACCTGCGGGCTTTGTTCCACTTCACCCGGCAGCTGCACGCACTGTTCATTTCCTTTCCGTTCGCTCTCTTTGGTGCTTACATCAGCCAGTTTCAGCTGAAGGATGGAGAGTACAACAACGGGAACCTGATCTTAGCCGTTCAAATTGCCTTCATCAACGTCGCGCGAGCGCTCATCGCGCTTTGTTGGCATCTATACACGGCACGAAATGTCACACTTTGGGGCATGAAGCAAACTTTCTCGTATCCGCCCTTCAGCGCGCCGAATCCCATCGTGAAGCTCGCTGTCTTCGTCCTGCTGTACTACCTGATGTTCCAAATCTTCGTCTTAGCAATAGGCCTGGAGCACAACCGTTGCGGGGCCGAGTACAATTCCTGGTTAATTGGCCAAGGGCTCATTGCGGTGGTTGTCATTGTCGTATTCCGCATCGTCAACACCCGCGACACGGGAGACGATCTGCTCAGAACCACCCTCATCTGGCTAACCATCCCGTGTGTTCTGCGCATAGGATGGGTTACTCTTGGATGGATTCTGGTGTTCGGCAGAAACCCGGACGATTGCTTGAAGATCCGGGAATACGCGTCCGCGTCTGTGATCTGCGACTCGATCTTCGTCCTTGTTTTCGTCGGCTTCGTCTTGTACTACTTCGTGAAGGGCGTGATAGACGGCAAGGTCTGCGCGAGCAGCCGAAAGGTAGAGACCGCCCCGGACAACGAATCCTCGGAGGAGGAGACGGAATCGTATGAAGAGTCAAGCGGCACCCTCAGCTCTTCCGCACGACCGTCGCCGCGGTAGCCAGTGCACGTGCAACTGCAAGCGCCGGTTCTACTCCTGGTTCAACCCGATAAAACTGCGTAGTTGCCATCGCACACGCAAACCCGGTGCAAACCCAAAACGGCAACGCAAACGTCATGCCCCTCGAGAGAGAGAGAACTGCAAAGGCCAATAAAGCGCCACCGATTGATTCGCAGTCCTTTTCTGGCGGCTTCACCAGCCGGTTCGTGTCTCTTCTAGCCAGAGGTTGCAGTGATCAAAAGTTTGCGTGGAGTATGTGGCTGCCTGAGCCGCAATTTTGTTCCTTGGCCTTCCTCGTCCCGGTTGCCTGCCATCCAGCCAGATGGTTCTGGCTCGGCATCTCAAGCGCCTCTGGCAAACCTCTTGGTGCAAACACGTCAGTATGAGAACGACGAAAGCAAATATATATTGAAGCAGGTGGACAGTCAGCAAAACGTATCGTTCTTGAACGAATAGAAGGAACTCTGTCCTCGCAACATGAATAAAAAGAAAACAAACAAGTGCAATCGTGCGAGGGGCAGCTGGAATCGGCTAAAGAATCCGGCGGGGCCACTCGTGATGGCAGGCTGTACACAACAACTTCCACTTTCCCGGAACCGGAGCAAAGAGGGTAACTTTTTGTTCCAGGTCTAGTTCCCTTGCACTCATGTGCAGCGACCAGTGGGGCAGGGGCGATACCCCTGCGATGGGATTAATGCGCAATGTTTTGTCTGGTGCCGGAACGCTCGCCCAAAAAATAAAGAAGCTACTATTTCTGGCATGGTGTGGTCAGGTTTGCATTGTTTCTGTCGCCTGGCAACTATCAAGTGTAGTAGGAGTTCTCACAAAGAATTCAACCGAAAGACGGTCACAGATGCAGATTCCCAGAGTTTTAAGCTCGCTTTCGCTTCACTCAAAATACTGGAGTGCCTGGCTCCCCATAGAATTTATGGCCGTCCCACTTCAACTGAGGTTCATGCACGTCGAACGGTAGTATTTTTTGTCTCACGCACTGCAGGTTAAGCATTGAGTTCTGTAAAGTGCAAGTTAAGCAGCGGGCATCCCTAGCTAGGGTTCCTTCAACGGCCCCTGCGCGGGCAAGGCTGCACCATCCCGTCAGCTTTGCCCAACGGAATCCCCTTACCCGTACGTAGACGAAGGCCACTAGTTGTGTCTTTTCCTGTCCTGATCACCGCATTAGAGGACCACTCAACCAAAAATCTCAACGTGTCGGCTCGCGATGCGTCAATGCGGCACTTCGGGAAAACAAAGAGTTACTCACCAGTAAACCAACAAAAACGCATCGTTGCCAAAGGAACGTCGATTTGTTGAGAACGAATACAGAGAACAAACAGCAAGTTCTGATACACGTGTAGCAGTATGCAATCGCGGGACAAGAAATGCACCCACTCGTAACCCTCGGTTTCCCTATAATTTCCAAATCACGAATTAAGTGCCCTCTTTTCGCCCTAGCCTCACGCTTGTGCGGAAGTCAATGAGCAAAGAAATATGTGCACTCTCAGTTCTCGTCAGAAATATGAATCACGAACCTGCGGCAAAAGCTGGCGAGACAGTTAACTGCCCAGCTTTCACGTCGCCGGAAGTATAGCTCCTGCGGACGAACAATACTGGAGCCTGAGCGTTAATTGCCAGGAGGATTGATCTATAGAGTGTCAGTGTGTACCTTCAGCTTCGTCCGTTTGCATGTTTGCAACCAATTAGAGGCCTAAACGCATAGAAGCAAAAGTTCTCGAGCAACTTCAAGCCTGAGCCGGCTAGAATATGTTATCGATTATCGGTACGGTGGATACTCGTTCTCAGATTAGTTTCATCTGAAAATAGGGTGGTTCCTCGTGCTCTCTCGTCGCATGCTTGGCACGATTGTTTGCTTTCGTTTTTGTCTGTTATTCCTAATCCGTACTCAACCGACATACAAAGACTTGCACCAGCGATGCCGAGTCACAAATCTGCCCATAAAAATAATACGGGCTGATCTCTCAGGGTTAGAGACCCTGCTTCGGGATCAGAAGACTTCACGTCAAGTTTCACGTCCCTCCTGTCCTGCTGATTTGCGCGAGTTTCAGCTCAGTGGCTCATTAGGTCGTGCTTCTTGATGATGTTGTTTTCGACAATCCACACGGGGGTCGTCATCGTTTGCGAAATGGCAGCGTGTGGTGTTGTGGTAGTGAACTCAGCACATGATTGAGGATGGTCTTGCGCCGCATGGCCGAGGTCGACCCAGAACACTATGCTCCTTTGGTTCTGACCATAAAGGTTGCGAACCCACGGGTGTAGTTCTGGCGGACCCCTTCCTTTACCACTTTCACCGTCACGTGGTCAGCGAAAACGAGAGCAAACGACGAGTTACCCGCCTAGACCCTATCAAGTCTTGACCAGACTCCATGTGCCGCCTAGTCACATGGCTAGAGCTGTAGCGACCAAACTGTTCCCCAAGCCTGTGTCCTGAGAAAGGAGGATAAGGGAAGGTCCCTAGAGGGGGGAGGGAATCGAAACGCGAAGGGACAAGAACCGCCGGAGCATCTGGGATGGTGGCAAGAAGAAATTCCCCTTGCGTTTCCTTCCCGTTTTTCTCCGTCTCTCCCCTCGGTGCTTCGGAGCAAATGGCTTTTCTAACTGTGTTCTGTTGTTCGTTTCTGCCTCCGCCGTTTCTCTCGACGAAGTGGGTGAAGGCGTGAAGAAAAACGGTGAACACAGAGTGCCGCGACACTGAGCTGTGTTTCCTGGGATGGAAGAAACCATGCGGACATGATTCTTCTTTATACCCCAGGCCGATGACGGCCGCCGTGTGCTTGGGCAAGAAAGGGGTCACAAAAAGTTACCACTCACGAAGAGCACCCTTTCAACAAAGGTCACTAGTCTCAGGCAAACTTAACTCTAAAAAGAGACGCCCTCTCGTGCACCAACAATTCTGACCCTACCCTCCGCCTTGACCACCTGGGTCCAACGTTGGAGGACCCGAACACCGCGAAGGTCTGATCAACGGAACAGAGTGTGGTTCTCGGCGTCTCCCAAAGCGGGAAACGGTTGAGTTTTTCCATCCAAATTCCGAGCACAGAAACTACGAAAAAAATAAATAAAAAGACCGCGCCCCCCGCCCCGTGCTTCGTCGCCTGGTCAGGGCATGCGGCATTGAAGAAGGGAAGGGAAAGAAGGAGCCGGCCGTTCCCTCCCGCCCGAGCAGAGCAATGTGCGGCCCCGGCTTCAAGGGGGACCCGTGGCAGCTGCTGCAGGTGAAGAAGGGCGCCAGCAAGCTGGCGGTCAAGCGCGCGTTTCAAAGGGCCGCAATGAAGGCGCACCCGGACGCCGGCGGGACGCCGAACGCGTTCATGAACGTGCAGCGGGCGTACGCCGCGATCCAGCAGGTCGAGGCCTCGGTTTCCAAAACGGAGGCGAACGACAGCTTCAGCACCCGGCGCGAGGAAATAGCCCGCAGAGCGGCTGCCAAGCGGCGGCCCCGGAAGTCTCGGTCGTGGGACTACGTTGACAAGTGGCAGTACACCGGCAAGGGAACGCTTGAGCCCGACTCGGCGGCATTCAAGCGCCAGGCGTTCCAAAAGGTGGAGGAGGCCATGCTCCACGACCCCGGGATCCAACCCGACTACGGCTGGGCCATTTTCGCCGGGTGCGTGGTGATCGTGTACGCGTACTGGACGTTCGACAAATACCAACACGCAGCGCGGGTGGAAAAGCTTAAAATCTCGCTCGACGATGCCAGCGCCGCGTGACCTGCTGGCGAGTCTGGCCTTCAGCCGCGCACCCCGAAGGCCGTACATCAGAGCATACTCCTCCAAGTTAGACTGGACTGAAGAGTGGGACCTGGTATGCACTCTGATTGTCCTGGTTGTGATCCCCCACGCATCCCCTTCGCACATTCTTACAATCTCGCGTTTGCGTCGGCTTTCGGTGTTGTGTCCACATAATATGTGTATGTGCGTGTGTTGTGGACCACGTTTTCACGTGGTGCCTTCCTGTGCGAGAGGCGTCCACGTGTGTGTGTGTGTGTGTGTGTTGTAGACCTGTTTTCACGTGGTGCCTTCCTGTGTGTGTTTGTGTGTATGGGTAAACGGAACATCGTCGACGGAAAAGTAGAGCATCACCTCACGCGCGATATTGTTCGTCTATTCCACGCAGACACTTGACGACAAAGGGCTTTACCAAACCACGCCCGTGAGCGCGCCGCCGTTGTCGAATTTCATGCGAGATGCACCGAACATGATGCCCGTAGCACAATTCAGTACCGCCGCGCAAGTTCCTCCACCGATGTACGTCAGCGAGGCAGCGGCGCCCGCCAGACCGAGACAAGCCAACAAGAGGAAAAGGCCGAAGGTCCGGACACTGCGCATCCGACACGTGCATACGCACACGCATCATCACCACCACGAGGTCCAGTACAAAAGCAGCCCCCCGCTCAACCACTTCAACCCGCCCGTCTGCGATGCGCCACAGACGGAAGTCGCTCACAATCGGCAGCCCCATGCCTCTTCCCCACCTCAAGGCGCAAGGTTATTCCACCAGTCGACACCAATGGACGCGTTCGGCGTTGACTCAGCTCCCGAGCAGACGTCTGTGCCGGTACGACGACCTGTTGCACGTGACGCAACGGGCTCGATGGATTCGCGCGGGCGCCCTTCCGTTGGTGTGAAGTCCGCAGGTGTCGTTGACCTTGCAGCTGCCGTACAGGGTCTTGTTTCGCAAATGGACAAAGCTCAGGACGCAGTGTACACTCCAGATTTTTCCGATCTGGCGAGCGGGCTGCAGCCCGCGTACGACCAGCTGGTGAGCCGTTTCGAAGCCAAGGAGGTATGAAAGCCGGTGCTTGCTCGCCTCTTCTCTAAACCGTTCCGAAAGTGTGGCACTGTCGGACTACTGCCAAACAAGGTAACCAGGCCGGAACTATCCTGAAAATGCTACTTTTTTGGCCGGGTCCTCTTGCCAACTACTTTGAAAACGAGACTCGAAACCAGTTTGAACCCGAAAGAGAAGGCTGACCCCCAAGCGTTTCACAAACAGCTAACCACGGAGGAAAGCGACGCATTTCGCAAGTTGACGAAGGCTTGGCAGGATTACCTTGCAGACGTTTCGCTGGCTTGATCAGTAGGCGTAATGAAGGACAGCTTCTGATTAGCAGCATCTCGTGCACCGTACGGGAGGTTTCGATGGCAAGATGCAGCGTTTACCGTCCAATCGCTCACTTGGCTTTGTATGAGGCCAACCGTGGGTCGATCGCTTATCATCATGCATTCAGCAAGTGTCTACACATTTGCTATCGACTAGGCCATCGTCCTGCTGTCGAGATGAAGGCCCCGTTGTTGGATCCAACGGGCTAAGAGATTTCTCACGCCCGGTGCCGGCCCAGGCGCGCCTCGTGGGGTTTTCACTCCGCGCCTGCGCCAAGCACGCAGACCTGTCCACGACTCCGCCCGTTCGTAACGGACCCAATCCCCGAGTAGAGTTCATTAGTTCTCTCCATTCTCAAGATCTTTGTCCTTGCGCAAGGCTGTCCCCTGTGACCATTCCGCTTCCGCTTCGCGATTCCAGCAGCAGCGACGACAGGCTCGGTCTTTACCCGCAGGTGTGGACGGAAGAACGGGAAGCTGGAAGGCTCCCTTACAAGAAACGCAAGGCTTTCACTCTAAGAAACACCAGCTTTTTGGACTGAAACCCACAGACCACGGGATCACAAAAAGATGGGTGAACCAAGGTGTCTTCCTTTGCTCTCCGGCTGCCTAGACCCCCGGCTACGGCAGGCGGTTCCTAGGTTCTATTCACCGACACTCCCCAGTTTCTGATCGGGGAAGAAAGGAAAGCATGCCCCCAATAGCGACGGTGACGCTGAACCCCGCGCTGGACCTGACGGCGCACGTGCGGGGACTCGAAGTCGGCGGAGTGAACCGGGCGAAGGGCAGCGATATGCGCGCCGGCGGCAAAGGCGTCAACGTCGCGATCGTCCTCCACGACTTGGGCGAGCCCCCGGCCGTGGCGGGAATCCTGGGCAGGGAGAACACAGCTGCGTTCGACGCTCTGTTCGAGGAGCGCGGGTGGCGGAACGGGTTCGTGTACGAGGCGGGCGCCACGAGGACCAACATAAAAGTGTCCGAAGACGGCGGTCGATCGACGGACATCAACCTGCCGGGGTTCGACGTGAGCGAAAGCGTGCGGGCAGAGCTAGCGCGGAAAATCGAAGCTTTGTGCGAGGACTGCGACTGGTTCTTGCTGTGCGGCAGCTTGCCATCCGGCGTCACGGCGGAAGCCTTCGCCGGCATCTGCCGGCTGCTGAAGGAGAAAGGCAAGAACTTCGCCATCGACACCAGCGCCCAGGCGCTTGCCGCCGGCATCTCGGCCGGGCCGGCGTTCGTGAAGCCGAACGTTGATGAGCTCGAGCAGTACGCCGGGAAGCCGCTTGCGTCGCGGGGGGAGCAGGAAACCGTGATCCGGGACATTCTTGCGCAGGGCGTGGAGCACGTCATCCTCTCGGAAGGCTCGAAGGGCTCCCGCTGGTACAGCCGCGGCGGCAGCTTCGAGGCGGCTCCTCTTCCTGTATCCGTCGTGAGCACCGTGGGCGCCGGGGATAGCATGGTCGCCGCCATAGCTTTCGGGCTGAGCCGCGGGCTTTCCGTCGAAGAAACCTTCCGAACCGCCGCCGCCGCTGCCGCCATTGCCGTGGGACAGGTGGGCGTCGGCGTGCAGTCGAAGCGCCACTTGGACGAGCTCATCGCCGAAGTTGACATCCGGCCTTTGCCATTCTCGTCTTAGTCTTGCGATGTGCGCTCGCCCTGTCACCCTGGGCATTGTTTCAACGGTTTAACGATTGTCGACGCGTGTGCTCGTTGGCAAAAGAACCGAACCGCTTACCTGCCACTGCAGAATATGTGCCCTGTCTTGCTACCACGTTCTGCGCACTGTGCCGCCTGCGTGAAGAGGATCTGTTACCTGATTGATATACGGACTCAGCTGTGTTCTTGTAACACACTTTATCTTGCTCCCCGGGTTTGCGTTGATGGTTGAACGGTCGTTAGCGTAGTTGTAATCGTCGGTCCTGCCTCGGGATCCGCAACAACGGAGACGTGAACCTACTGTACCCAGCCGTCGTCACCCGGATGACGATGGCTGGGTGCAGAAGGTGACTGTCTCTTTGACGTGATGTCCCCTCCTCTCCATATTTTGGTGTACCCGTCTGGTGGCCGAATCTAGCCTGCCCGAAGCAGCGAAACACCGACAGAGCCTCGATTCCAGGCGGTATTTCTTCCGTTTTTGAGAGAACACAACGAGCAGCGTAGTAGCAAACATGCAGATGCAAGAGTTTAGAGCCGCAGTATGTACAGACTCAAGGCTTAGCTACAAAGCGAGTCCTTGCTTTAAAGCAGGTTCCTTTTCTGTTTCGCCAGTTCATCTCATGTAGCGGAGGTTGGGTGCCCAGCTGAGCTGCCGCGCAAACCGAAAGTGCGAACCTGCGGAATCGGGAAGCGCTTTTCTTGTTCTGCGGAACGTTGAAGGCAGCGAAGGAAAATACCTTTTCAGGGCACTTTACCTTTGGCACCACTCTAAAAATTGAGGGGGGCAATTATGACACAACCAACATGTCCCGTATGCTTGTCGGTGCTCTCCGACGCTGTGGAACTTGGCTGCGGGCATGCCATGTGCGGTCGGTGTCTCGTTAGTATGCTTGAGAGCAGTAGAACGACGTGTCCGTTGTGTCGCAGGAACATCAGCCACCAGCACCCGAGCTACAGTCTGCGGGAGGTCTGTCAGAGTAACAGCCCGAACCAGCGAGAGCTTGACCGGCAGCTAGCTCAGCTGCTTCCAGGTGCAGACGCGGACAGGCAGGCCACATCGGCGCTGTTCTCAAACACGACTTGGTCGTATTTCGTCTACACGTTTCTTTGGATTTACATCTTGTCTCCGATAGACTTGATACCCGACGTCATTCCGGTGCTGGGTCAGATGGACGACCTGCTGGCTCTCGTCTACATCGTCTACCTTTTTGTATTTGGGTCGTCCCAACAACAACGGCAGCGGACTCCGTAAACCCGATTTCTGACGGATGTGGTGACCACCTTACCCGTCGCACCTGCATGCAGGAGAAGTCCTTGCTGAACCTGGTGCCCAGCCCTCTACCCCGCTAGCCCCAGCGCGTGTTTCTCTGCGGCACAACCGCACGGCTCATCGCCCTCTATCGTCGCAATGCAAACGCTAGCCCGCTCCCACCCCACAAAATGACCTCGTTTCGCACTCTTTCCCCTTTCTCCGGCCGTGACAGAAATGACGAGCAAAGTTGTTTTTCGCATCCAACCCTGGCGTTGAAAAAGAGCCGAGTGTCCATTGTTGGCAATTGCGAAGGTCCTCCTAAGACTACTAATAGTTTGTGCGCTGCGTTCGGGAAGCCAGAAGCCAAAGAAGAAAGGCCGAGATGCAGTTTGGGTGTTCACAGGATTGTGGCGGACCAGTTTGAGTTCTGTGTGCTTTCGTCCACGTCGTTTTAGCTTGTGCCCACCATCATCAGCCGCGAACCATCGTACCTACTAACAATTCGTATCACAAACAAGACAAGGAAGGATTGAACCTGAGACAGGAAGGAAAGAAAGTCGAAAGACAACAGACCGCACGTCAACCCCGGTTGATCGTTCGGCTGACAACAAAGAGTCGAAGGAATGGCAGCGGAAGAAGAGCCGGACGTCTCTTGGGCGGCGGTGCAGCGCCTCTGCGACGATCGGCAGGATGCCCGACTGAACAAGGATTACGCGAGGGCAGATCGCCTGCGCGACGAGCTGCTCGAAATGGGAGTCACCCTGCACGACGACGACAAGCGCTGGGAGCACAAAGGTTCGGGCGCCTCGGGCGCTTTTGCGCCCGTCGACTGGACGAAGGTAAAGACAGGGCCCCAAGGGCCGAAGTCGGTACCCCGCTCGGCACACCACGCCAAGTCCGAAGGCGATTGGGAGTGTCCAAAGTGCAAGAACGTGAACTGGTCGCACAGGATCAAGTGCAACAGGTGCCAATCCCTGCGGCCCGTCGTCCAAGAGTCCGTGTCGAGCTACAAGGACCAGAAGGCGATAGAAGCGCACTTGGACAGAGAAGAAATGACAGCCTGCGGCCTCGCCTTCGAAAAAGCCCGTGAATCCCGCCTCGCACAAGAAGAAGCAGACGCGAAGGCACTCGAGGAGCGGCTGAAACGCGAAGAAAAAGAACGAGCGGCGCACCCGGTGCCCATGGTCAACGCGGAGCCTCCCGCAGCGGCAAAGAAGGAGATCAAAGTGAATCCGATGGTCGAAGTCTCGATCACGAAGCCGCCGGAACCGAAGGCGACCGGGCTGACGAAGCTGAAGCGCATGCGCGAGGAAATGGAGAAGAAGAAGCAGGCTGACACGGCTAAGCGGCAGAAGTCGGCCGATGGCGGCGTGGCGAGGGCTCGCGCCCCAGTCACGTTGGACAGCATGTGTCTCGACATCACAGAGGAGAACCAGCTTGAACTGGCCCGAAACCTGCGTATTTTGGTGAAGGTGGCGCGCGCGAAACGAGACCAGCTGAAGACCCTGCGCAAGCTGCACGACTTCCTCGCATCCCTGGTGCGCCTCGTGGCCACCGAGAGGCCGTCGAAGGAGGTGCAGCAGTACGCGGAAGCTGCCGTCAAAATTGTGGTCGAGCTCATCAAACCAGGCGAAGCCTCCCCACTTTCGCCGCCGCAGCAGCAGCAGCAGCAACCCCAGCCGAACGCGGAGGAAGCGGACCGGGGGAAGCGGGAAGAGCAGGCTTCGTGCAGCAAGTGGCTGCTTGCGGACGGGCGCCCGGTGGTCGACTTGGCGGCGCCGCTCCTGCGGTGCAAGGCGGACGGCGTGCAGATATCCGGGCTGCAGCTGCTGCCGCAGATCTGCGCCAGCAGCGGGAACGGGATGTGGGGCAAGAAGGTAGAGCCTGTGTCTCTATAATGTCGTTACAATTCCGCGCCGCGATTCAAACAACTCCCCAATGTTGTTGACGCACGTCGATCACACGATCAGCACACGGATATCATCACACATTACCGGACTTCTGTTGCGTAGGTGCAAGTCATTGACACCGATGATTCGGCACCTGTTTCGAGAAAAAACGTCGGAAACACCAAAAAGAATGTTCGTGTCTTCGTATTAAGATTTGTGCGCAACCGAAACTCCCTCCCGCCTTCCCCACCCAGCCTCCGGTGGAACCGAGTCTTGAAAACTGCCCTCAAAAATACACTGCAGCCTTCCATAGCATGTAACGCTATCTCTCCTTCCCTCCCTTACAAAGAACTCTCGCACGCGCAGCTTCAATGCTGAGCAGGTCGAGCGCATGGAACACCGTTGTGCACCACCAGCCCAATGGATCCATGATTCAGGCAAAGTGCAGAATCCTAGAGCTTTGGCGGGCACTGTCAAGGAAATCAACAGCTGCACGCAAAAGATGCTTCTTTGATTTTGAGGGCGTGGCCAGCGTCTCTTTTATTCAGCGTTAGACCAAGCTCATTTACACGCAGCTTGCGACCCTCGCCCAAGGATCTTTACCTTTCCCTGGACCCAAGCTGCCCACCAGCACGGCGCGAGTTCATCCAGCTCCTTTTTGGCCGTGCCAGATCGACCACCTTCACGGGTTTTCCTCCGGGAAGGCGAAACACGGACAGGCTACCTTCCCCCGTACAAAAGCATCGCTATTCTTTGTTGGAGTTTCCACCCGCCTTTGGTTCCCTTCGTGTGACGCCGGGGTGCAGCACACGGGTGCGTCTCATTTCCAAATCTATCAACAATCAACCATTACCAGGTGCGGGCTGAACTTGAGACCAGCGGTGCCGTCGCTGCAGTACAGCAGCTGAAGACGACGACACCGCGGCCAGCTGTCATGGATGCGGTCAGAACTTGCATAAAGGAGCTTCAAGTGAACGGAATAGACATTCGATGATGGGCACAGGTACCTTGCTCGGTATCCTTTCCTAAAGCGAAAAAGGGCGCTAATCCCCCCTGGCCCCCCCCCTACAAGAAAAAAAGTGCAGGGAATGCTACACAAACAGTGCCACTTATCTGTGGTGCCAGCTCCCTCTACAGTTTATCTTTTAGATTTTGCGAACCCCCACCCTCCCACCCGTCTCCCAGGAAGTACCCGGCAGACCTAAACAACCGCATTGCGTTGTTCTCATCAGCTCCATCATCAAATACCGTGATTACTAGCGTGATCACGCCTCTTCTCGAAGGAGGACGCGCAAGTTGGTCAGAGCGTTGGTCTTTTAATGTGACGAAAAGGTGGGTCGACGAACGACGAACTTGCTCCTTCGTAGCTTGTGGGGCACGCTCCATTGCCATGAGGATTCTTGAACAATACACAGGTCACCGTGCTTGAGTGCACGAGGCGCCAGGCTGCTTTCCCCTCCTCGATTGCCTCTTTCGAAGTCAAAACCGCGTGTGTGACGCCTTGCTGGTAATTCAAAAGCTGCGGGAAGGAGTAAGCTCTCTGTTATTAGACTGCGCCGAACGCCCACCGCGGCGTGCAGATATTGATAATTGATAGCGCGGAAAGAATGCCCGAAAGTCACCCACGCGCCGCTTCTTGATTTCTGCCCCTCTCAAATCGACGCTTTCGCTGAGATTCCACGAGAGACTGAACGCTTTTTCAGCGACACGGAAAAGTTGAACTCTATCCTGGTTGCTCATTCCCCTTCGTTTCGTCCCTCTCGCTTCGCGTATTCGAAATGACCCGGCGACACTTGGAGTGCGGCAGACACGGTATAACAACTAAAAGCGACGACAGCAAGAGTGGTCAGTTGTTCCTTCGGCGATTCATCGCTTTTCGGGTGGTGCCTGAACCGAAGGGAAGGGGGGCCGTTGCATGACTAGCACCTTCCGAAGATGTGTCAAAAGCTTTGCACAAGTTCTTATTGAAACTACGCAACTGCTTTTTGGTGCGGCCAGTTCATACTGAGTAGCACAGGGCGATGGGGATTTTCGCGAGCAAAGAACGCAAATATGGCGACCCTCTCCCGCACAAGGAGTTTGTGAAAGCCGCCGACTCGTTGATGAACGACAACAAGGAAGCGTACGAAGCACTCGATCGGTGCGTGAACCATTCGCAGATCAATTGTATGTCTTTACCCATTGCTTGTCGCCGTGGCTGACCAATTTGACATGAGTCAGTTGCCATCCTCTTTTTGAAATCACCCAGCATTGGAACCCGTCGATTGGATCTGGGCAAGTACAAGCATGTGCAGCTATATGTCGAGACCCACGCAGTCGAGCAATAACGATAACGTGGCCCTCCTCTTAAGTATATCACTGACTCAATTTATTAATCACATCCAATCAGTGCCCGTTCCTGTTCGGTGCAGCAAAGAGATGGGCGAATGGAATGGGAAGGTTTACCAGGCGTTCTGCAACCGGCTGTATCACGTTGCCGTGAAGTGTCAGAAGGCAGCCGGCGATGAATGGGATACAAAGTGCAAACCTGAAATGAACGAAATTGTCGCGTGCGGCGACGACGCTATGCGACGGTTGTACCAATACAATCTCGAGCACGCCCGCAGGCCCGCTTCGTCAGCTTAAACAGCATAGCTTGCAGCTCACTGACCAGCTCTTATCTATGTGGAGATGTCAGAAGGCGGCCGGTAATCAGGGGACGTCAAAAGCACCCCAAACCACCGATATCATCGCGTGGGCTTCGATGCGACGGTTGTACCAACACAATCTCGAGCACGCCCGCATGCCCGCTTCTCCAGCTTTAACAGCAGCATACTAGCCTTGCAACTCACTGACCAGCTGTTCATCTATGGAAGTGCCAGGATGTTGAAGGGACGTCGAAGCGTACCTGGACGATATATCATCGCGGACTTCGATACAATGCGACCGTTGTACTAATGGAACATAAATTGCCTCTGCCCAGCTTGCGAAGAGCGTCGCCTCACTCAGCAGAACCGCTCATCGGAATGCGAAAGTCCTTGCTCATGTGATGCGTGATTTATTGCTACTCAGCTAGCCTTGTGTACGCTGACACCGTGGTGTTTCTGCACCTTAACTTAAAGACTCACTGGATGCTTCCGGTTTAGCAGTGTTCGGATTAGTTGTGCCTGCCAAGTCACTTGGACCCGTGTGTTCTTACACCGCACGCGATAGCTACGTGCCGTCATGTATGATCTAGCCCGGAAAGAAGAACGTGCAGCCAATTTAAAGGAAGAATAGACATACACCGAGCGCCTCCCCAAGGAGCGGACACTCGAGAGACCAGAAACGGAATGCCGAAGGCATGGCGATGCCTTCGGCATTCCGTGGCGAAGAATGACAAATCGCCGCAACCTCCCATTCTCTCTAGCTCTGGACGTGTTTTCGTTGAGCACAATGAAACTACCTTAACTACGTCAACAGCGGACACGTTCCGCAGAAGGCGAGATGAAGGAACGAGAACCGCATCGCGTTCCACCCTTCGCAATTCTTTTTTTCCTCTCATTCGCATCTCATTCGCAGAAGCAACCACCGCTTGCGCCCTCAAACAAATACTGTCATCTCCCAGCAGGAGGGAAGGTGCGGATGGTCCGCGTGAGTCTAATTTGCTCGCTCCGGGGCACGAGTATTGGCTCGAGACAGCACAAAGTCTTTCATTCCAGATAGAAGGGAGAGAGGGCCGGCCAAGTTTCGTTTGGTGACAGAGTCTGGGCTCTAGCGCGCCAGGTCGGCGATAGCCCTGGTGAAAAAGGCTGCTGCCAGTGGCGCTCTGCGGAAGAACTGAAGAACGTTATGATTGGCTCTCAAGCATACTCGTTCGAACGCATCAAGTTACCGTAGATTCCACAAAAAGAAAAAAATACCAAGCATGAGTGACAACGCAATGTTCGCTTTTAAAAGCGCGCCGACGAAAGCCCGATGCGTCGTTCAAGAGGACGCGTTGGACGACAGTACGAAGTGCGAAGCGTGCGGGAATGCGGAGATGCTGGGTTACGTGTGTGACATGTGCGAGCATATGCTGTGCGGAAAGTGTTTGAAGTACGAAGCGCACGCTTGCGCGCCGTGGGCAGAGACCAGGGCACGTGAGTACGCAGAAGCCCGCATGTCGCAACCTTCAAACGCACCGAGCTTCAAAAGCTGTTATTTCAGCGAGTGTCGGGACAAGTGCCTCATTCCGATAGTGTGCCCATCATGCAAAAATAACTTCTGCACGCGACACAAGCTAGAGAACGACCACGACTGCCGTGCAGCCCAAAGTTTTGTGCGGCCAGCCGTCCCTGCAACCGCGAAGAAATCTGCGAAAGCGAATCCATTCGCTGCGTTGTTTTTGCCCGCTTCACTCACGAAGGCTGAGGAGCCGAAGACAGTCATGGCACCCGACGTGCATGTCGACGATCGTTACCCCATCACTGTCATGTTCCCGCATGAATACCATCACAGCGGGCCGAAGCGTGTTGTGGTGCACAAAAGGTGGGGCCTGGGCAAGACGGTTGACTTCTTGCTCACTAGCTTTGGCAACAAAACGGGCGAAACGAGACACGTGCTGGTCCATGCCTCGACGTTGACGAAGCTGCCGACGATATCCTCCTTCCAAGAGCTGAATGCGACACGGAAGCTGGCAAAAACGGACCTTCTCCTCCTTTTGCCTGATGCTTGGTTCACAAAAGCGATCGCGCAGTTCAACGCGGAGCGTATGTCTGCCTACGGCAAAGAAAACCTCTGGAAGCAGTTTTACCGCGTGCTCCCAGACCTTGTTCAATAGCCCGGAAGGCCCGCTCTGTCGTCGTTCTCTGTCCCAGCTAGCCAAACGTTACAACAAATTGGGACGATCCCGGGAACGCGATTTTTTAAGCTGGCCTCATTGGCACCTTTAGTTTTCCCTTCTTCTTCAGCCAATACCATCCGGGCTAGCTTCACCGACAGTATTCCAGCACAACCCAAGTTTTGTCTTTCTTGTACAAACCATCTTTCTTGCGTGTTCTGACGGCAGAGAACCTTTTCCTCGTCAGCAAAACGGAACGAGGATAAAACCTCCGGCTAGCTTTCCCGACGCGCGGTGCACTTCCCCACCCATATGAAAAGCTCCTGTCTCTCACGAAGAACGTTCACAACCGTGGACTTCATGGATCGTGAGAAAATGAAATGAAATCAACTGCCTTCGAGTAGGCTAGTCTGACACTAGTTGTCGTCGGGAAAAAAAAAAAAAAAAACAATTGAACAAGAAGTGACTCAGTCTTCACGAAAGAGGTCCCACCGGACCCAGCTAACCAGTTGTTCTCAACCTGCTGTTGCTTTGCGGATTAGGGCAGCACAACCCCCCCTCTCCCCAGCCCCAGCCACCACTTTATTTTTCTAACCTGCTTGCTTTGATTTGTGTGCCCTATTTGTTTTCTCCCTCCCTCATGCGTCAGTCCTTGTTCCAAGCATTGTGCCCGGTAGTCTCGCACTGCTTCCAACTTTTCAAGGATTTTCGCCGGTGAATGACTGCCCGGCCAACAGCATCGTGTGCGGTCAACAAACGCGAGAGTATCACCGCCACGCGCGTCAGAGAGCAAGGGTGTCGAGTCTTTTCTCGTTTTCAATGATGAACTTCGTGCCGTGAAAGTTGTTGCGTGCAAAGAAGAGACCCTTCTGCTCATCACCAGAATCCGCCTTCTTTTATCTTTTCTTCATGAGAACCGAATATCTTGAAGACTGCCACAACAAGCTTTCTCCACTTGCCTGTGGAGAAAGTTAAGTAAGCCAGGCGAGACTTATGCAGACCCCCGCAGAATCGAGAAGATTGACAGCGGCAGACTTCCTTCCGACTGATCGGGGTAGGACACAGTTGACAACGCAGATTATGCCGTAGCCTGCCAGAAAAAAAGGAATCAACGAGACGTGCGGTCTGCATGTATGAGCCCACCTCAATTGCTTCTGGTTGCACTGCTGCACGGCATCGCAAAATGCGAAGGCGAGCTCCGGGTCGGGTTGCCTGGTGTTGGCTTAGGACTGCATCATTTGCGCACACGCCCGCCTTGTCTACAGTAGGTAGATGTCGAAATGACACGAACGATATTTTCATCTTGAGTGCAGCATTCTGTTCCTGTCACGCGTGTACAGCCTTCTTTTCTTGGAGTTAAAGTTTGCTTGAGAATCCGCGATTTTAGAGTCTCCGGGTGACCTTCGTCAAATGGATTCTTTTGAAGGTAATACGTATTAGGGGGGGTCTTGTGCACCTGCTTGTAGAAAATACTTGAGGCTGCCAGTTGTGAAATCTCAAATAGTGTGGTACTCATCGGCTTGCCGCGCTATCGCAACAAATGTTCCAACCTCAAAGGCGGTAAACGTGCTGTAGCCCACACGAAACACAGGCTAAGCTGGGTTTAGTGGCGGGCGTAAGCGTTTACCAAAAGAGACCCACTTGTATTTGTTGTTCTCTCCTCTAGCCGTGTTGAAATAAGCACCAGGCAGTCCCTCGAGTATTTTTTACCTCCCCCCCAAGTGTGAGTTTCTTCTGCCAGCCACGAACCCGTTTTCAGAAAGGACTAAGGCTACGAGGGAGTCACGATGAACGCGCCGCCTCCGGTGGTCGGTCGAACGAAGCAGCTGGCGCCGCATGAGAGGGTGAGCACTGTCGGAACGGTTGACGTCAAGATTCTGCGTCCGAAGATTTCAACGATCAATGGCGACACGCCTGAGTTGCGGTCGCAGTACGTCAACAGCCGCATGGAAGCGCTGGGCGAGAGAATGAGGAACGAAGGATTCGCCTCAAGCGAATCGTCGAAGCCAGACACCATCCGACAGGATGAGCAGAAATACCTGGCAAGGGTACGCCGTTGCGATGCCAGCATGCCAAGACACTTTCGTATCGAAACTGTAAAGAAGTCACACGAGAAGGGCGACGTCGAGATGGACAGGAACGCGCCTCCGTACACTTTGTATCCCGGAAAGGTCATCGGCCTGTGTGGCTTTCAAAAGAACTCGCAGCAGGCAACCATCCACGGCATGCGCGTCGCCAGCCCGGCACCGTTACCGACGGCAAACCACGAGAGAGCCCACCAGGCAGCAACTTCCGCGCCCAAAAGACCGCGAACGACCGGAAGGCACGCGGGAGCCACTCGGATCATGGTCGCTTGCGGGCCTTTCCAGTCTTATGCCGCTAGCAGTCTGGCCTTCGTGAAGCGTATCCTGAAGCTGGCCGTAGCTCGGCAGGTTCCGTTAGTTGTCATCTTCGGTCCGTTGTCCCTCCAACGCGTTCACGATGACGTCGGGTACATGGAAGAGGACACTCTCGTCAACGATTTTGTAGGCGACATGACGCAGAAGCGGCCGAAGATCATTTTCGTGCCGTCGCTGCAAGATCCGTTCAACGAGTTCGTGTATCCCCAACCGCAGTACACGATGGATTTGGAGGGGCAAGACGGTGTCTGGAGCCTGCCCAACCCCGCTCAGTTTGAGGTCAACAACATTCGGTTTGCGTGCACATCGTTGGACGTTGTCAGCATCCTCGAAAGGCACGCGTTTCAGGTGGCAGCGGGCACCGCAGCACTCAGTGCGTCCTCCAGCAATCAGCCCGCCTTCCGGCCTTCAGCTCCGGTGGTCGCTCCGCCGGCTTCTGTCACTCCTTCGCCGCAGCGCGTCATGTCCCACTTGCAGCAGCTGAATTCGCAGCCCCAAAACGTGGCGGTCGCCCCGATGTCGCCACCGTCCGGCCAACAATCGCAGCATCACCACCAGCACCAGCACCAGCACGAGAGGACGCCGCCGCAACGACCCGGCACCGGGTTCCCCCCGTCTCCGCAGGCGCGCAGCTTCAGCCCGCAGCAGCGGTACCCGCAGCAAGGTCTCCCGCAGACCCCCCCACCACGCCCCCTTCAACTTCAACCGCCCAAGAGCCCCGTCGCTGCCGGGCAGTCCTCCGATGGCTTGACGCTTACCCCATCTCAACGCACCGCCGCGCTCGAAATTGTATCAGCAGGTAGCTTGTACCCGATGCTCCCAGCTGATCCGTCGACTCCATTAGATGTCTCGCTTGCGGAGCACCTTGAGTTCCAGGATGCGTCGCCGGACTTCATTATTTTGCCGTCCGCACAGCCGTACGCTGATGTCATCACCTTGTCCGCTGAGCAGCCCGACGACAGAACGGTATGCAGTGTTTATAGTGCACCAGACACAACTGGCTTGATAAGAGCTTGGTAAGAGCAGTGCCCTCGAGAGAGAAACCCCTCGTAAATGCCGCGCAACGGGTGTGACATCTATGCATGTGTCTAGCGTCTGGAAAGAGCAACCATGGCACAGTCGTATCTGAAAACGAGAGGCATGTGCCCAGAGGACAGCTACAAACGAACAAAAAATGGGAATTGGGGGGCATACGGGTGAGTCAACCCTGGAAGTCTGGAAGATTCGAAGTGGTTCAGACATGCATCAAGCCCAGCGAAGTAGAACTGAAATAGGAATGGGACGCAACGATTTGCATCCGGGGCGGCTCCGGCTGCGGAGGTCCTTTTCGTATTCAGGAGTTACCGAGTTACCCTCATGCCATCGACGCAGGTAGTTGCGAGTCCCGGGTTTTTCACAACACACGACGCTGGACGGCACCGCGTGATGGACATTACGATAAGCGCGTCGGCCGACGACGAGCACGTCTGGAAGAAGACGTCTTTCGAATGGTTGATTCTCGAAGAGGAAGAAAAGCTCGCCGCTTCTCCAAATCAGCAGCGTTGACGTCCGGAGCCTCGTTTCGCCACGTTCAGTTTCTGCCTTTGGTGACCGACGTGCCAACAGGGCTATTTCGTCCAATTCTTCAGGGTCTGAAGTTTTCAGACGACTAAACGCTTGACTCAGCCCCTAGCATGCTATGAGTTACTTTGTCATGCATCTCAGACCTACTCTGAGAAAGCATCCTGGGCAGAGTACGTGATTCTCACGACAAAGAGGTGCTGCTGCGGCTTTGCAAGCCGCGGGGTGCCATCATTAGCGATGGAGTGGGAAAGTAGTCGAGTTTGACTACTTTGCGCCGTCGATGTGTGGACCCACACTTCTCGCTTCTCGCGCGGAGCTCAACATCGAACGTCTTTCCTAGAGACTCGCCGTTTGTTTCATTCTGTTCACCTCTCTTGATTTGTGTTCACGGTGGGCAACTCCGGTGTAGTTTGGCAGCAGTTTACTGCGGTGTTGCCAGCTTTCGGTCAAAAGCTGCACGCAGCACTGAAGCAATTGTCCATGTTGGATGGATTCTCAACTAGCAAAGGGCAGCCGCGGTGCAGCTCTTCGCAGGCTGTGTTCATCGAAGACTGAAAGCAGCTTGTCAGCAATAGCCCCCAGAACGCGAAGCTTTGCCCGAAACAGATTTGGTGGGTAACTGCTGGGGAGTAAATAGGCAACTAGGTATCGTCCAACGAGGGCATCTGTTTACCCCGCAAGGTGCGAAAACAGATTAATAAATTTCAGGTTTGGTAGCGGCGGCTTTGACGGGCCTGACCGCACAAGGGTGGGGGGGATGTGTGGGACGAATGCTTACGATGGATTCCGGGATGAGCTGCTGCTGCAGTTTCAGCAGGGTGTTCTGCCTTCCATTGTACACCTCACTGGCGGCTTGGGCGCGATTGGGCCAGTCATCTGGATGTTGGCCAAAAACACGGTGTGTCATCAGCTCGCCCTCAGCATCGTATCGTTGCAAGATCCGAAGCTGAATGACTTTGTCATGCACATCCTGTCCCTCCAATGGCTCGAAGCTTATTACTTCTCTCAGTTGTGGAGCACGCGGCTTGTGGTGAAGTTTTTACCTGGATGGCTCTGCAGGTTCCTAGCGCCTTTCCACGAAAGCACGGTGCTGATGGGAGAGGTTTTTGTCACGGACTACGTGGTTCAAAGTGGCCCCGCTGAAGTCTTCCGCGCCACCATGCAGCGCTACCTCCTCCCGAGTCTCTCTGCGGTTATTCTTTCAGTCGTGTGTCCGGCCTTCGTGAAACGGGGGAACACATGCGCTTTGACGTTGGACAACGCATTTGGCTCGATGCTTGTTCGTTCTATTTTCGCCGCAGCAGGACACGTGATACTACCCTACAAAGGGTACGGCTCCTATTGGGGAGGCATGGCCGGGTACATGTTGTGGTCGAGGTACGTCCAACGAAAGGTAATTGAAGCACTGCTTCAGGCTGAGATTGACGAACGCGACCGGAAGACGGACGAAGAACCCCCTCTCGAATCTGAGCACACCATCGAGAGTGAACCAGAAGAGGATGTCCCAAATACCTTCCATCCCCACGAGCCAGGGGTGCCTGATTACTACGGGAAGCTTGGTGTTTCATCAATGGCAACCAAAGAAGAGGTAACACGTGCGTATCGGCAGCTCATAGTACAGTACCACCCTGACAAGCACCCGAACGCGTCTCCTGAAAAGGCGCAAGAGATTGATGCGTTATCAAAGGATATCAACCAAGCCTACACCACGCTGAAAGACGACCGCAAGCGAGAAGTCTACAACGCGTGGCTCGGCGACCAGAAGCGTCGAGATTTGCTCGCCAGCAGCCCAGTAGCGGCTGTGTCGTCCGCGGCGGTCTTCGGGGGCCTCCGCCTCACCTTTGCCTGCCTGGTTTGCCGTTTTTCTTTGACTACCAACGCTCTATTCTGAGCTTCTTATCTTTAGCGCAACACCTAGTGTCTGGCTTTGGCTGCACCATGCATCAGTACCATAGTACTGGGCACATCGGTACCGAAGTACTGGGCATATCGGTACCGTAGTACTGGGCATATCGGTACCGTAGTACTGGGCATATCGGTACCGAAGTACTGGGCATATCGGTACCGTAGTACTGGGCATATCGGTACCGTAGTACTGGGCATATCGGTACCGTAGTACTGGGCATATCGGTACCGTAGTACTGGGCATATCGGTACCGTAGTACTGGGCATATCGGTACCGAAGTACTGGGCATATCGGTACCGAAGTACTGGGCATATCGGTACCGTAGTACTGGGCATATCGGTACCGTAGTACTGGGCATATCGGTACCGAAGTACTGGGCATATCGGTACCGTAGTACTGGGCATATCGGTACCGAAGTACTGGGCATATCGGTACCGTAGTACTGGGCATATCGGTACCGTAGTACTGGGCATATCGGTACCGTAGTACTGGGCATATCGGTACCGTAGTACTGGGCATATCGGTACCGAAGTACTGGGCATATCGGTACCGTAGTACTGGGCATATCGGTACCGTAGTACTGGGCATATCGGTACCGTAGTACTGGGCATATCGGTACCGTAGTACTGGGCATATCGGTACCGAAGTACTGGGCATATCGGTACCGTAGTACTGGGCATATCGGTACCGTAGTACTGGGCATATCGGTACCGTAGTACTGGGCATATCGGTACCGAAGTACTGGGCATATCGGTACCGTAGTACTGGGCATATCGGTACCGTAGTACTGGGCATATCGGTACCGTAGTACTGGGCATATCGGTACCGAAGTACTGGGCATATCGGTACCGTAGTACTGGGCATATCGGTACCGAAGTACTGGGCATATCGGTACCGTAGTACTGGGCATATCGGTACCGTAGTACTGGGCATATCGGTACCGTAGTACTGGGCATATCGGTACCGAAGTACTGGGCATATCGGTACCGAAGTACTGGGCATATCGGTACCGTAGTACTGGGCATATCGGTACCGTAGTACTGGGCATATCGGTACCGTAGTACTGGGCATATCGGTACCGTAGTACTGGGCATATCGGTACCGAAGTACTGGGCATATCGGTACCGAAGTACTGGGCATATCGGTACCGTAGTACTGGGCATATCGGTACCGTAGTACTGGGCATATCGGTACCGAAGTACTGGGCATATCGGTACCGAAGTACTGGGCATATCGGTACCGTAGTACTGGGCATATCGGTACCGTAGTACTGGGCATATCGGTACCGTAGTACTGGGCATATCGGTACCGTAGTACTGGGCATATCGGTACCGTAGTACTGGGCATATCGGTACCGAAGTACTGGGCATATCGGTACCGAAGTACTGGGCATATCGGTACCGTAGTACTGGGCATATCGGTACCGTAGTACTGGGCATATCGGTACCGTAGTACTGGGCATATCGGTACCGTAGTACTGGGCATATCGGTACCGTAGTACTGGGCATATCGGTACCGAAGTACTGGGCATATCGGTACCGAAGTACTGGGCATATCGGTACCGTAGTACTGGGCATATCGGTACCGTAGTACTGGGCATATCGGTACCGAAGTACTGGGCATATCGGTACCGTAGTACTGGGCATATCGGTACCGTAGTACTGGGCATATCGGTACCGAAGTACTGGGCATATCGGTACCGAAGTACTGGGCATATCGGTACCGTAGTACTGGGCATATCGGTACCGTAGTACTGGGCATATCGGTACCGAAGTACTGGGCATATCGGTACCGAAGTACTGGGCATATCGGTACCGAAGTACTGGGCATATCGGTACCGTAGTACTGGGCATATCGGTACCGTAGTACTGGGCATATCGGTACCGTAGTACTGGGCATATCGGTACCGTAGTACTGGGCATATCGGTACCGTAGTACTGGGCATATCGGTACCGTAGTACTGGGCATATCGGTACCGTAGTACTGGGCATATCGGTACCGTAGTACTGGGCATATCGGTACCGTAGTACTGGGCATATCGGTACCGTAGTACTGGGCATATCGGTACCGAAGTACTGGGCATATCGGTACCGTAGTACTGGGCATATCGGTACCGTAGTACTGGGCATATCGGTACCGAAGTACTGGGCATATCGGTACCGTAGTACTGGGCATATCGGTACCGTAGTACTGGGCATATCGGTACCGTAGTACTGGGCATATCGGTACCGAGTACTGGGCATATCGGTACCGTAGTACTGGGCATATCGGTACCGTAGTACTGGGCATATCGGTACCGTAGTACTGGGCATATCGGTACCGTAGTACTGGGCATATCGGTACCGTAGTACTGGGCATATCGGTACCGAAGTACTGGGCATATCGGTACCGAAGTACTGGGCATATCGGTACCGTAGTACTGGGCATATCGGTACCGTAGTACTGGGCATATCGGTACCGTAGTACTGGGCATATCGGTACCGAAGTACTGGGCATATCGGTACCGAAGTACTGGGCATATCGGTACCGTAGTACTGGGCATATCGGTACCGTAGTACTGGGCATATCGGTACCGTACTGGGCATATCTACTGGGCATATCGGTACCGTAGTACTGGGCATATCGGTACCGAAGTACTGGGCATATCGGTACCGAAGTACTGGGCATATCGGTACCGTAGTACTGGGCATATCGGTACCGAAGTACTGGGCATATCGGTACCGAGTACTGGGCATATCGGTACCGTAGTACTGGGCATATCGGTACCGTAGTACTGGGCATATCGGTACCGAAGTACTGGGCATATCGGTACCGAAGTACTGGGCATATCGGTACCGTAGTACTGGGCATATCGGTACCGAAGTACTGGGCATATCGGTACCGTAGTACTGGGCATATCGGTACCGAAGTACTGGGCATATCGGTACCGTAGTACTGGGCATATCGGTACCGTAGTACTGGGCATATCGGTACCGTAGTACTGGGCATATCGGTAAGTACTGGGCATATCGGTACCGTAGTACTGGGCATATCGGTACCGTAGTACTGGGCATATCGGTACCGTAGTACTGGGCATATCGGTACCGAAGTACTGGGCATATCGGTACCGTAGTACTGGGCATATCGGTACCGTAGTACTGGGCATATCGGTACCGAGTACTGGGCATATCGGTACCGTAGTACTGGGCATATCGGTACCGTAGTACTGGGCATATCGGTACCGTAGTACTGGGCATATCGGTACCGAAGTACTGGGCATATCGGTACCGTAGTACTGGGCATATCGGTACCGTAGTACTGGGCATATCGGTACCGTAGTACTGGGCATATCGGTACCGAAGTACTGGGCATATCGGTACCGTAGTACTGGGCATATCGGTACCGTAGTACTGGGCATATCGGTACCGTAGTACTGGGCATATCGGTACCGTAGTACTGGGCATATCGGTACCGTAGTACTGGGCATATCGGTACCGTAGTACTGGGCATATCGGTACCGTAGTACTGGGCATATCGGTACCGTAGTACTGGGCATATCGGTACCGTAGTACTGGGCATATCGGTACCGTAGTACTGGGCATATCGGTACCGTAGTACTGGGCATATCGGTACCGTAGTACTGGGCATATCGGTACCGTAGTACTGGGCATATCGGTACCGTAGTACTGGGCATATCGGTACCGAAGTACTGGGCATATCGGTACCGTAGTACTGGGCATATCGGTACCGTAGTACTGGGCATATCGGTACCGTAGTACTGGGCATATCGGTACCGTAGTACTGGGCATATCGGTACCGAAGTACTGGGCATATCGGTACCGTAGTACTGGGCATATCGGTACCGTAGTACTGGGCATATCGGTACCGAAGTACTGGGCATATCGGTACCGTAGTACTGGGCATATCGGTACCGTAGTACTGGGCATATCGGTACCGAAGTACTGGGCATATCGGTACCGAAGTACTGGGCATATCGGTACCGAAGTACTGGGCATATCGGTACCGTAGTACTGGGCATATCGGTACCGTAGTACTGGGCATATCGGTACCGTAGTACTGGGCATATCGGTACCGTAGTACTGGGCATATCGGTACCGTAGTACTGGGCATATCGGTACCGTAGTACTGGGCATATCGGTACCGTAGTACTGGGCATATCGGTACCGTAGTACTGGGCATATCGGTACCGTAGTACTGGGCATATCGGTACCGTAGTACTGGGCATATCGGTACCGTAGTACTGGGCATATCGGTACCGAAGTACTGGGCATATCGGTACCGTAGTACTGGGCATATCGGTACCGTAGTACTGGGCATATCGGTACCGAAGTACTGGGCATATCGGTACCGTAGTACTGGGCATATCGGTACCGTAGTACTGGGCATATCGGTACCGTAGTACTGGGCATATCGGTACCGTAGTACTGGGCATATCGGTACCGTAGTACTGGGCATATCGGTACCGTAGTACTGGGCATATCGGTACCGTAGTACTGGGCATATCGGTACCGTAGTACTGGGCATATCGGTACCGTAGTACTGGGCATATCGGTACCGTAGTACTGGGCATATCGGTACCGTAGTACTGGGCATATCGGTACCGTAGTACTGGGCATATCGGTACCGTAGTACTGGGCATATCGGTACCGAAGTACTGGGCATATCGGTACCGTAGTACTGGGCATATCGGTACCGTAGTACTGGGCATATCGGTACCGTAGTACTGGGCATATCGGTACCGTAGTACTGGGCATATCGGTACCGTAGTACTGGGCATATCGGTACCGTAGTACTGGGCATATCGGTACCGTAGTACTGGGCATATCGGTACCGTAGTACTGGGCATATCGGTACCGTAGTACTGGGCATATCGGTACCGTAGTACTGGGCATATCGGTACCGTAGTACTGGGCATATCGGTACCGTAGTACTGGGCATATCGGTACCGTAGTACTGGGCATATCGGTACCGTAGTACTGGGCATATCGGTACCGTAGTACTGGGCATATCGGTACCGTAGTACTGGGCATATCGGTACCGTAGTACTGGGCATATCGGTACCGTAGTACTGGGCATATCGGTACCGAAGTACTGGGCATATCGGTACCGAAGTACTGGGCATATCGGTACCGTAGTACTGGGCATATCGGTACCGTAGTACTGGGCATATCGGTACCGAAGTACTGGGCATATCGGTACCGTAGTACTGGGCATATCGGTACCGTAGTACTGGGCATATCGGTACCGTAGTACTGGGCATATCGGTACCGAAGTACTGGGCATATCGGTACCGTAGTACTGGGCATATCGGTACCGAAGTACTGGGCATATCGGTACCGTAGTACTGGGCATATCGGTACCGTAGTACTGGGCATATCGGTACCGTAGTACTGGGCATATCGGTACCGAAGTACTGGGCATATCGGTACCGTAGTACTGGGCATATCGGTACCGTAGTACTGGGCATATCGGTACCGTAGTACTGGGCATATCGGTACCGTAGTACTGGGCATATCGGTACCGTAGTACTGGGCATATCGGTACCGTAGTACTGGGCATATCGGTACCGTAGTACTGGGCATATCGGTACCGTAGTACTGGGCATATCGGTACCGTAGTACTGGGCATATCGGTACCGTAGTACTGGGCATATCGGTACCGTAGTACTGGGCATATCGGTACCGTAGTACTGGGCATATCGGTACCGTAGTACTGGGCATATCGGTACCGTAGTACTGGGCATATCGGTACCGTAGTACTGGGCATATCGGTACCGAAGTACTGGGCATATCGGTACCGAAGTACTGGGCATATCGGTACCGTAGTACTGGGCATATCGGTACCGTAGTACTGGGCATATCGGTACCGAAGTACTGGGCATATCGGTACCGAAGTACTGGGCATATCGGTACCGAAGTACTGGGCATATCGGTACCGTAGTACTGGGCATATCGGTACCGAGTACTGGGCATATCGGTACCGTAGTACTGGGCATATCGGTACCGAAGTACTGGGCATATCGGTACCGAGTACTGGGCATATCGGTACCGAAGTACTGGGCAAAAAAAACGCCGGACTGGACAAAAAAGGTTCAGGTTGCACAAACACCAGCCCAGTTTCCTCAGGCTCGCAAGGGTGTGTCCTAACCCCACTTGAGCTTGTACAACATCCATTTCATTTCGGCAGTACTCGAAACGTAGTGCCGTCCACTAAGTACACGTTCAAGAGATGGTATAGGAAGGTCATCCGCGTTGTTTCCCCGGATTTCCTTCACTCTAACAAACCTACAAACAGGGCGCGTATATATACGGCTATCATGTTTACCACGCAGCGGCGAGGGGCATTATGCTTGAGAGTTCGTGATGGCAGGACGGTGTGCCGAAGCAGATGTTAGTGCTCGGCCCTTGTTTCTCACCATCACAGGGCCTGTCGCAAGCGGTGCGACTTCGGCCCTCATCCCCCGGAATACTCCGGCTCGCCGGCTACTGTTGTAGTCGTTGGCACGCTGATGAGTACCACGCCACGAAAGACTCCGGTTTGCATGCTTGGGTCTTCCGCCCATGTGAAGGACTTCGAGGTCTTTTTGATCAAAGCGGCAGCTTTCTGCCCTTCTCATTCGTCCTAGCTCTCTCGCTAATGCCCCATCTTTCGTCATTTAGACCACGAGGTGAAATTCGATACGGTTCGAGACGGTTCCCGCCGGCACTCGGCTCGTTGCCACCCACTGGGTAAGAAGCTTCCGGCTGTTGCAGATGGCGTCAGCAGTACGCAAAAATAACTGCGGTCGAGTGAAGGCGTTCCTCGTCCATTTTCTTGAGTCAAAACGAGCGACATCCGCGTGAGTGTTTGTGTGTTTGTAGCGGACCCGTTTTACCGTGGTGCTTTCCTGCACATGAGACGTCCACGTGTGTGTGTGTGTGTTCCGGCTCAATGTCGCGATTCGATGCAGTAAACGCGAAACCATCGCTTTACGGCGTGAATGCACACAATCCGCCCTCTCTCTCTCGATTGTGAGTGTGTGCTGCTACAGGAAGCGTGGGACCGGCAAGGAAAGAAAGATGACGGACGTCATGGGGCAGATATCAGCCGTCGAGGAGAAGCTGCGCGCAGCGCGCGAGCGGACGAAGGTGCTGCGGGCGCAGAACGAGTCGATGCGCGACAAGTTGGAGAACGAAAGAAAAGCCCTCGACGAGCGGCGCCAGCAGCAGGCAGCCCAGGAGCAGGTTGTCAAGGACCGGGCGACCGCTGTCGCTGCCAAGGAGAAAGCGATGCACCTCGTTCAAGAAGGTGTCAACAAGCAGCTGAAGGCTGTCGATGTTCAAGTGAGGGAGGCGCTCGGCAAGCGGAAAGAGCGTGCAACGCGCAACCTACTCGAGGTCCGTTCTTCTGTTCTCTTGTTTCGCAGGTTGGAAAGTCAAGTCGGGTCCTGTCGGCACAGCAGCAAGGGTCGACTTTTGACTGCGCTGTATAGTCTACAACATAGAAAACGTGCACTAACTCGGAACTGGCTGGTGAAAATGATACAGACTCACCCATTGTAGCCATGGGTTAACACCCACAA
The DNA here is from genome assembly GCA_030068145.1 of Diplonema papillatum. Lineage (NCBI taxonomy): Eukaryota > Euglenozoa > Diplonemea > Diplonemida > Diplonemidae > Diplonema > Diplonema papillatum. The sequence goes on along the minus strand of JAPJBO010000036.1, from coordinate 41,310 downwards.
ACACACCCTCACTCACAGGAGCGCCGAAAAAAGCGTGAACGCCTTGAGGAGACGGTCAGCTTCCAGGCCATTCCGTTCGTATCGAACTACCGCCAGCACTTCCAAAAGCATGACGCGAGAGCTGCCGTGTTGCCGAACACCTACAGAGTATGTGCGAAGGTGATTCACCTTAGACTCACCCGGTACTTACACCATACTTCATTATGCGATGATGCCCGCGATGTGCGCTTTGCGCTGTCGGCATTCGCACGTGGCCTCGTGGTTTCTCTTGAAAAGGGGTGTTGTTCTTCGCATATGTACAAGTCCGAATTTGGGTACGTATGGGTTGGAATAACAAGCACGTGGGAGCGCTTGCGCGGGACAGTTCAGTGCTTCGCAAACAATCTGGCCCTCTTGCGAAGCGAGCGGATCCGCTCTCTCTCAGCAAACCACGAACTTTGTATCTCCGGGAACCGACTCGAGTGGAAAGGCATCGAGTCCACAGACACAAGCTGCGCTTATGCTCATTTTTAGCGGCAAACCCGGGCCGCTGCAATGTGTGCGGAAACTGAACCGCCCGAGTAGGACCTTCTGATCATGATCGTTTGCCAGATTTGCGACCTGAAACCACGTCCAGGATTCTGGTTCAGGGTAGTGCGGTCAACGAAAAGTCTAGTTCCCCTTTCTACTTTCTCCTACTCTCGCGGTGTAGGTTTTCGGGTTTCATCGGGGAATCAGGCTGCTTTCTTCAAAATACAAACAGACGACGACGCGTGCAAAGCCGTTCGGATTGAAGCGCCGCGACATCGGAGAGGTGCGGTCGAGACAACCGGATGGTAACCCAGGAGACAGCTTGAAGGCTTGCGTCGTTCACTGGCCGGATTACCCGGCGGACGTGACGCTCAGAGCCGACAACGACAACGCTTTGGTTTCCACGGAAACGCTGCGCAACGTCGCTGAAATCCCAACGGCCAGCCCAGCTATGGGCTCGTGCCTGCACCACGCCCGAGTACTGTTGATGACATGCAACCCAGGCGACGAGGACCTGCACCCCCACTACCGCATCAACTTCCTGGCCGCCGCATACCACAAGCAAGACGACCACTCCTCTTCAATCCCGAAGGAAGTCGTCTGCTACGGCGGACCCTGGGACCCGGAGCTCGACGGGAAGGATCCGGAAAGCGACGACACGCTCAAAAAGACAGTCCGCAGGCACGTGAAGGACCTTTCAGGCGCCGATATCCCGTTGTCAGCACCCATGTACAGGTTCATGACGTGCGAGTACGACGTCGACAGCAACAACGTCGAGAAGCACGTGTACTATCTCTGCGACCTTGTCGGTTGCGTATGCAAGCTTTCAAGACAATCCTTCAAAAAACTGACAGGCTCCGTGGACCACGGATTCCCCACCTTCGGTAACTGACGACGTTCACATCCCCCCCCTCAGTAGCGAGGGAGGGGCAATTGTACCAAAATGAACGAGGTGTATGTGAGGCAAACATCCGGCGCTCACTTGTGTTTTCATCTTGCGGCGTTAGGGGGGTTTCGCCCCCGTGCAATAGCTGAATGTCTGTACACCGACGGCACACTCTTCTGCTAATTAGTAAAACTGACCAGCTCCTTAGTGAATTTGGCTATACGACGTAGATTATGGGTCCATATTTGGATGTTTTTAATCCAGAACAGAGGCGCTGCTCAGGGCTACTTGGGCCACACGTGGTGTCCCTGGGAATCTCCGTACTGACCCCTAGAAATGACATCAAGACTCTGCCAATGGCAAACCGCATGACAAAATACAGGAATCGCTTGTTTTCAAGCAGCTCATGAAGGCCTACCAAAACGAGGTCGAAGTGGAAACAATTGTTGAAGTGCCCATCGAAGAAGGCGACGACGACGAAAAGATGGACGAAGACAAAGCGGCGCAAGAGGAAAAAACCGACGAGCAGAAGGCCGAGGACGAAGAGAAGAAGCCGAAGGTGAGGCAAGAGAAGCGAATTGAGATCAAGAAGGTCGACGTGGCTGTCCCCGCTGTGGTATGAAACTTCGTTGTAGCAGTCGATTAGGAGCTCAGGCTTTGGACCTTGTAACACCCACGCGAAGGGGACGAACCCTGCCAACGTGGACTGATCAAATCTAACACTGCAGACCGCGTGTTCCGTTCCCTTCATCAACTTGGTTACCCCGGGAATGCCCCACAAATACGGCATCCTCGCATCATACGAGTTCAGGTTGGCCATCCACTGCTTCGATGAAATGCTCCAGCAAAGGTATGCAGAGGTTTCTGTTTTCGCCTCGCATACTGACCACCGACACAACACATAAACTTTGTTTCGTGGACGCAAAACGGCTCCTCGAATTCTCCGATAAGAAAGCTGATCTTAGCCAGGAGCATGGAGGTACAAGTCAAGAGCATTCCAGGGAAACCCAAGTGCCCAAACAGAACACCGCTAACAATTTTACATCAGGTTCGGAGAGAAGCTGTACCATTTGTTAGAAGGCATTGCCGCTGAAAAGAAGGCTGCAGGCCCCGAAGCCGAGAAGAAGGAGGATGCCCAGCCGATTGACGCCTACATCAAGGCCATCCGGGAAGCGACGGAGCCAGTGACCATCAAGAGAAGAAAACTCACGAAGGAGGTCACCGACAACACCGTCCTCGACGTTTTCTACTACTTCGACCGGCCCATCGAGAAGACCGCAAAGCGATCCGAGGTATGCAACAGATTTCACCGACACGAATCCCCTGGCCCTAAGAATTGCACACACACACACACGTGCAGCTAGTGTCATCAGAACGTTGCTCGTGCGGAGAACCGATGACGCTACTTGGACACGCTCAGCAAGAGCAGAAATCGAGCCGAACTCAAAAGAGCGCACCCTTGCACGATTCTTCAGTACAATCCACCCACACAGTTCGTCGGACAGAGTCAGCTCAGATACATCCTGCTCTGCTGCAACATGCCGGGTGCCACCCTACGGAAGATTAACACGTTGCTCGGTGCTGTTGACCTAGACAAAACTGAGGTATGATGAATCACTAGTTCGCCAGATCTAAATTCCAGCTCGACCTTTTTTATGCGGAAATCACCCAATTCGTAAAAAATCTATTATCCTTCCATCTGCCTTGCAAAAAAAAAAACCTTTTCGAGACTCCAGAATACCTTTAAACTTCGGAGGACTCTAGTTTTGTGCGGTGGCCAAGCACAACATGGTTGATGCTTCTTTGAACTGCTCCCTGCACATTGCGAAAAAGATTTAAGGCGTTTGGCGAGGGTGAAACCGTGTCGGTGAAACCTTGAAATACAACACTTTGCAGAGAGTTCACTACGGCATGAAGCTCGCGGAGAAGGAAGAAGTGTCGACCACCGAGTTGGAAGGACTCGCCCCGTGTGACACTGGGATCTTCCCCTCTGCCTGGTGAGAGGCAGTGTGCGAAATTGGGGGTTATGGCTGCCAGAGACACATGCGCCTTCGAAGAGCACGATGTTCGGTCAACCGAACGCTTACCGGCACTGAGAGACAGTCGGACGCACTCAGATTCGCGACGAGCAGCGAGCTTTTATTGCCGCTCAAACTGCTGCTTTTTCCTTTGTTGTTTGTCTTTTTCTTTCTTGCCCGTCCAAGCTTCCTCTTCCTTCTCTTTCACCTTTGTGGTTGCTTAGCAGGGCGCTCCTTTTTCTTTTCGGTTTTCTTCGAGGTTTTACGTTTCTCCTTTTAGCGGACTTCTTTTTGGCGTCCTACCTGAGCTTGTGCCGCCCCGTCAGTTCACGCTTTGTGAACCCAAGTGATGCCATGGGGATTCCCGCAATACCGTGTCGCAACAGAAGGCGGGTTTGTTGCCGCCGTGATGCGTACATCATATTGTAAGAGTTCTGCTTTTGAGGGCCTGTCCGTCGAAGTGCAAACGTCCACTCCTGCCGGCAGCGGGCCTTCGCTTTCTTTTTTGCTTTTTGATGCCTTACTATCGCTTCTTCTGTTCCCTTTTCACTGACACAGTGTCCTACGCGCGGTAGCCTCGAGGCTTAGTCTCCAGCCTTTGCATTCAACGCTTTTACTCCCATTTTTTCATTGTACCTGTGAGCGTCCTGGGCTTGCATTATACGAATTGAGTGAACGGGATGCAACATTTCAATACGGCGCCTGATGTGTGAACCTAAGCCACTCGAAGAAAAGTCCTCGTGAACCCCGTGTGACACCATTGGCCACCAGCTTAGCCCCGCTAAAACAAAGTGCTTAGCAACAGCTAATGGGGGGCGTAAAATGAGCACAAACGAAGAAACATGGCGCGTTGATGCTCAAGTGATAGCCACGAACACGATAGATGCAGCTCCCGTCACTGGCTATGCATTCTGATGTGCACTACCCTGCTGAAACCGAACGAACAGAACTTCACCAGCTGAAGTCAAGTTCAACTTACCTACTGAGCAAGAAATACATGCTTCGATACCGTATCAATGAACAGGATAGCCCTTCGTTAGGCTGGGGGTGGGCAATATTATCAGGTCGCGTGCCGTGGAGCCCGGTACACTCTCACGGAATCTGCTCGAATGTCGGACCTGGTGAAGGTGCCGACCGAGATGGCGGATGATGTGAACGCAGAGGTGGCCGAAAGGCTTCGACGATCCCTTGAACGAGAAGCAGTCCTGAGAGCAGCTCTCGCTCAGTGCCACCTGCAGCTGCAGCAGCAAGCAAGCGATGCCCGAGCCGCATTCCTTGATTGGATAAAGCGAGCAGAGAGTCGATGGGCAGAAGCTCTCTTACAAATTGCTCAAGAGACCGCACCCGCTGATGACGATGACGATTACTCGACCTCCTTCGATGCATCTTCCAGCGCGTACGACAAGCGAGGTGTTTTTCTTTTGTATTACCACCTGTTTTGTAGGCATTACTCGAGGAATGCAAAATCTCAATGCGACAGGAGTCCCAGTCTCAAAGGAGATAAAGCGCTGTAGCCGACACAAAACCCAGTAAATCTGGGTTTGTGCGAACGAAGTTTGCACTCTCACGCAAAGAACAGAACGTCCTTCTTTCGCCACCACTTTTTTTTTACACCTACACACTAATACTGTGACCAGGCCTTGCGTTCCGCATGCGGAACGTACGGAATTCCGCACGTGAATAAAATTGTGATTTTCCGTACGTGCGGAATTCCGTACGTGTTTTCCGCATGTGTTTTCGCATGTATTAAAATTGGCACTCACATGTGTAAGGTCAACCAGCTACTATCATTGGTTGTTCGGGATTTCCGTCCAGACCTTGGACGGAATGTCCGAAGGGTGGGTCCGTCTTACATCCGAGTCGGGCAACAATCCATCGACTGATTGTGTGGACCATTTGCCAAGGCAAAAGGAACACACACACAAAGCAAAAGTGGACGTTCTTGAGGTTCTTATACGAATTCTTGCTCTCATTTCGCCTTGTAGACCATGAACTGTGTCCCGCCAAACCAACATATGTTGGTTCCTCTGCCGTCCAGCTTGCGATCATCTGCGAGCAGGGCTTAGGTAAATGTCAACCTGCCCCGATTATTTTCTCCTGGGATGTGTTTTTTGGCTTGGCTAATCCACCTGTGAGGCGATACTAATATGACTGGCCGCGGACACCTTCAATGAAGCAAAGGGCAGAGGCCTCAGCTGGCAGCCAAGGAGGATGAGCAGGTTGATGTGCAGCAGTGTGAAGCGACCATCGAGCAGAGTGATATTAACTTACGTACGAAGTTCCGTCCCACCTACTATTTGCCTGCCAAGAAGCAATCATGTGCTTTGTTCCTCTTTTCCCCTTTTGAAACGTCCTGCCCACTCCTTACCGGAAAACAAGTATGCTTTGCTTCTAAAACAAAACTACCTTCGTCTTCTTGCAGGTGGTCCGCAACAAGCCGATAGATCCCGTGCCACCAAGCCAACACAAAACCACGAAGCCCGCAAAGGATCAGCGAATGTGATGCTGATGTGGACTTGGCGACCCAAATATGGCAAGTTGGGGCAGGCTCTCCCTACCAGGCACACCCTAGACCCTTTTCTAGAGCTTGTACCCCTCCTGCATGAAACTCGGAATAGTTTTTTTTTCTACCTTTTTGGACCTTTTCCGCACGTTCCGCATGTGAATTAAATTTGAGCCCAAAGCATCGGAAGCCATGACTGTGACATAAGTCTTGGATTGACAAACTCCTTTTCAGAAGTTGTTGGATTTGCCCATTTTTTTTCTTGAAGAAAAAAAAAAGATCTTGAAATTTTGTCAAATTAAAAAAACGTCAAAGTAGTAGTGCAGTTTCTGTGCTTTAATGGATGCTCACACGGCCAATAAAGCTGGGCGAGGGCTCCGCAAACGCGGTGAGAAGAAGCGGCGGACACCCGCCGACATGGCACGACCCCCTTCTGCGGACAACGACGTTCACCCGTGAGCCGCCCCTGCAGCGCGACCCATCTGCTGTTACGTAGACACCGACTGTGTGCACAGTGCGTTGCTCAGGGTAGTCGAAGGCCTGGCAATCACTCTACTGCAACAAACGCCCACCCTGTGACAATCAGATGAGCCTGATCATGAGGTGCCTGTAAATATCAGATGCCTGTAGCGAACAGATGCCTGTGAGGGACAAATGTCTGGGAGAACGATTGTCTGTAGTCACTACTGAGCGAGGCCTATAGCGAGCAGATTCCTGCAATGAACAGTTGCCTGCTATGCGCAGATGCCTGTCGACAGATCCTGTAATGAACAGACGGAACGCTCAGATGGAATGATGCAAGTGCGTAAACACCACAGGAGGAAAAGTACATGTGCGCCGGTAAGGCGAGACTAGAGGCAGCAGTTAAAGTTCGGGAAACCGTAAAGTTCGGGCGAAGCAAAGTTCGGGCGATGCTAAGTTCTGGACCAGAATCTGGTAGACTGACTCAAATTACCCAAGGGGACCCAAAAGCCACGAGATATTGAGAAACTCGGCAAAAAAACGCAAATGCGGGCACATTAGACCCCGAAACCCAAGTTTTTTAATTTTTAAAATTTTGGAACAAAAACTGCGGTAATTTTTGATGAGGTTGAGATATTTTTTTTTTTTTTCCAAAATTTTTTTTTGGGGGCCATCGGCCCCGCGGCAGCGTTTAAAAAAGACACCTGCATGATACGCGAAGGAGTAAGAAGCAGTGTCTGCAGGATGCTCTGACACGTGCTTTAGTCACAAAGAAGTGGAGTGACACTGCATCGGAGGTAGCAGACAAACTTGCCCGTTTCGAAATGAAGCGGAAACGCGAGCAGGGTGGAGAGAGCAGCGTGTATGTCGAATCAACCCAAGCTGAGAAGCGTTGTCGGCTTGTTCAGTCTGTTGCCTTACTACATGTGAAACTGGACTAGGTTATAGTCTACCAGAACCGACAAAGGATTCCGGGTGCTACGGTGGCCGTGCGCGTTCTTGGGCGCGTGCCTCGTGTTGGGCGGGTGTTTTGTAACCCGTGAAGGTCTTTTGCAATCCGACGAGACTGGGGCCGAGTTTTGTCTCACAGCTGGTTTCCTTGGCCTGCAACCTTAAGGGAGAGGCAACGGCAGGCGCAATTCACCTCAAAAAGGACCACACACCCCCCACTCACAAGGACAACGCACAGTCACTCTTTTTTACAAAATTTCAAGATCTTTCTTTTTTCTTTAAGAATAAAACAAAACTACGCATTTCTTTTTTACACAAAGATGTAAAAAAGAAGTAGTTAATTTTGCAAAACATGTGGAAAAATGCAAAGATCTTTGTAAATCCATGAATACAGGCTATTAGCTTCATTTTTATTCAGTTTTCCAAATTCCGTCTCAATAGCCAATTTGCTTTTCCCGCTCTGAAATCGAAGCCTTTGTTTATTTAGGCCTCCAAAAGGGGGGGTCCGGGGGGCACCGCCCCCCGGCAAACGGTACGGTACATTCAGGTGGAGAAATAGTTTGCACTTCTCAGTCCGTTTGTCGCGTAAGACATACGACCAACGTACTGGTGGCACTGTTTGCCATCTGTGTGACCCTCGCCCCGCTCCCCCTGGTGCGAACTCCTGAAGCCAACAGCTCATTTCAATTTCATCCACCACTCAGATAGTGTGTGCTGGTAAATCATTGGCACGAGTAGATGCAGACCGGAGATCACACGGAACAAGGCACTTGTGTCAACTCGGAGAGAATCTGTCAAGAATTCTGGGCTGCTTCTGAGCCTCGACTCTCTCACTCGGCTCAGCACCGGCGGCAGCCCCAAACTTCTGCCAGTCAGCCCACCATGCCCAGCGGCGACCCACCGATGGCCAGCCCCTGACCGCCAGCCAGCTTCCTGGCACAGCTGGCCTAACCACGCCTCCACCGGACCCCCACAACCTTTTTCATCGAAGGTCGTTTTTTGCACTTTTCTTTTTTTTTTTTTTGAGCCGCCCGGATTTCCAAATTCCGTCAGCTGACGGAATTTGGAATGGGAAGCTAATGCCCTGCACTAATAAGAGTCGAAGGTGCTTTCTCTCGTTGTAGATCATATTCTGACGTAGGGTCCGCAGGTGCTGTTGTGCAATTCAGGAAAATATTCCGCCCAACCTTTCACAGCAGGCATAACGACGATAACTGGAACCAACTCGACCACTGGCATACTCATACCAGAGCTAAGCCTCAGCAAGCTGCCGTACCTGTCCGTTTCCCAACAGGCGCAGCCTACGTGCAGTAGCGCGTCCAGCAATTCCACTCGCTCGCCTGCGAGCCACCGCGTCCAGCCAACCACCACAACCACCACCACTGCAAACAACACGACCTACCCCAACATTCCTGCGCTTCCGCTTCGTCTATTGGCGCAGCTCTCGTCTCGAAGCCAGCCGTCAGGGCGACGTATGCATTTCCTTTTGTTTCATTTTCGCACGCATTAGCTGTCATGGGGGGGCCTTCACGTGGCGACACTGTTGACCGCACCTTAATTGAGTCGCGGTCGCCGATCCCCCAACCGCCAGCATCATGTACTTGATGCGACGCGGAACAAGTGTTGCCAGCACCGCCCGGCGAACAGAGGTCCACAAAAGTGGCAAATCGACCGGTCGGGGGGTGCTTAGCAGGCAATGGCCTGATGGCTGTGCACACCTATGCAGGGCTGCATCCTCGTGTTGTAGCCGTGTTGTGTACAAGGCTTCGTGGGGGCCTGGTCAACCACCTCATCGCAATAGGCGCAAACTTTCGCACGGGACTCAGCCCCCGTTTCATATTCACACGGACACCTCATGCGCCACATGGGTCGACTACATGGGCTTTGGCTGCGAGCCGCTCTTCGATTGTAAGCTCAGGGTGACTTGCTCCTTCCGAAGGTCGGTCACTACTGAAAGGAAATTTCCGCCCGCTCAGCCGCGTCCGCCTGCTTAAATACACGCTTCCAAAAGGGTTGTGCGTCGGTACAAGTCTGCATACCCAGCAATTGCCTCAGAGCTGCTCCTGTCGAAAGGATTGGCGTGAGGATTCCGCAACCCGTGAAAGGCCGCAAAGATGCGTCGGGCCTCCTCCTTTGCATTCTGTATCAAATCTACAGTTGAGACGCCTTCGACGAATGAATCATCTCCAACTGATCGCACAGACAGGTGTACACCCGAAGGAGACCCGCTGGAGGTGCTCTCCCCCTGCCAGGCCACTAGCCAGAAAGGAACACCTCTTACCAGCAAGGTGTGCCGTTTTTCTCCTCAACGGACGCAAAGCGTGCAATATTGCGCACCTTTTGGACCATTCTTTGTGTTCCTAGGATGGTGCGCGTCTCGTGTTGGCAGCTCGTAGCTAGGCAAACGATTACAGATTGACGGCCTCCTCATCGAAATACGGGCGCAGTACGGCCAAGTGGTTGGGGTGACCCGAAACTCCTCGAAGATCGTCCCTGGGCGAAAGCTAGTCTCTCTCCTCTCACACCCTATGCAGCCAACATAAATGACAAAAACTGGAGCCCGTAGCCATATCCAGCGCTTGGCTTAAAAGAGAATCTCCACACAGAACCATTCTGGCGCGGACTTTCGGACGATGCCCGAGAAGCCACGAGGGTTGCATGCCGTGCCGTCGCTTAGCCTCGGGTTCCTGGGCTCAAAAATGCAGGACATACCGTCGTTGCTCAGCCACCAGCTTTCTCATCGCTCGTCCACGCAATCTCCATCGTCTCGCCAAGCATCCCCTGGGAAAGTGATCCCTCGAACTTGCCACAGCGACGCCATGGCAGGAATGGGGGAACTCAGGTATGCCGGCTTCAGACTACCATGTGGTAGACTCGAACGTCGAGCCGGCGGGGTGTTGAAGACGACCCATGCGCTATGGAAACAAAGTCTTATGCCTCTTTAGCAGCCTAGCCGACGGCGGCTACGGCGCGTCGAACGAAGTCGAGTAGCCGACGACAGGCGATCGTGCCACTTCCCCGCGTACGAGCGAGTCTTGGAAAAAAACTCTAAACTGTGGATGCCCTTTGCTCGCACCGAGTTTGGAACCGGTAGTCAGGCCAAGCCCATTGCACAGAAAGAGTTAATCCTTGGGTGAGATATGCCGCCTGTTCGAAGACACTCAGCAGTTGCGACAGGGCCAAAAACCCCGTCCAGTTAACACCGCCGACTGCCGGATGGAGAAGCTGACAACCTCCCACGCTCTATCCGTCTCCCGAAGGATCCCGCACTCACCCTTCGGAGAGGACTCACAACCCAAAAGCAGCGTGTCGGAAACTTAAAGTCGACTGGTGAAAGTGAAAAGTGGGCTATACTTTGATTCAGCCGTTACCCACTTTCAGGCCTGAACTTAAACCACGCACACACACTGGGCTGTACTCCGCGTCAGGTGTTACCCATCATTGAATTCTACACACACACACACACACACACACACACACACACACACACACACACACACACACACACACACACACACACACACACACACACACACACACACACACACACACACACACACACACACACACACACACACACACACACACACACACACACACACACACACACACACACACACACACACACACACACACACACACACACAGGGGCTGGAAGAAGATCAAATTATTAAAATATACAAAACATCATGCCTGCACCTCCACGTGGTGGCCCCGGGCAACGCGGCGACTCTGCTGGGCCGCCGCGGCCGACGCAGGCCAACGACGCGAAAGCACCTGGCACTGGCTGGGTGCTGGCGGGAAAACGGCGAGGCCAGCTGGCACAGCTCAGGCCAGAGGACTGGCCCGTAGCGGTCGTAACGGCCAACGACATCAGGAAGCCGGAGACGACACAGGGCGTAGCCCTGGTCACATGGGCGGACGCCACTGAGTTGGCGAAGAAGAGCCGGAAGGGACGACTGGCCGTGGTCGTCCTCGGGGCCAAAAGGCGGGAAGGCGAGGGGGTGGAGACGACGGTGGTGACGCGCAGAGGTCCGCGAACTGAAGTCCGCCCGGCCGTCCTGCTGCAGCTTGGCGACGAGCTGGTTGGGACGCTGCTCCGAAGGACAAGCGCACCCCTGCCGCCCGCGGACGAACACAGGGTGTCCGTGGTAGTCGCGCGCCGGTACGCGACGGTGGAAGGGTGGACGGGCTGTGGGGCGGACGCCAGGGCCTGGCTTACGGGCCATTTCGTGGGGGAGGGCGTACCCCGGGAGGACATCAAGTCGCTTACGGGGATCGAGACGCGCGGCACCCCCGGCCCCACGGCCCAGATCCGCGCACTACTGCGAGTCGCTGGACGCAGCAAGGAGGGCGCCTTGGCGGCTTCGGGGAAAGGGGGCGTCTTCACAACGCTGAAAGGGGACGGAAGAGGCGCGCTATGGCTGAGGGACGACCTTACCCTGGACGAAGCGAGGAAAGCCGCTGCGCGCGCGAAGACGAGCCTCATCGTCAGTGTGCGCGGCATGGGCGTACTAAAAGGGGAGGGGGAACAGGCCGAGGCGGCTATGAGAGCGTTGCTGGGGACGGCGGCTGCGCAGGAGGAGGAGCAGCCGGGACAGCCGGGCCAGATCTGGGACGTAGCCGGGTTTCCGCGGACGATCTCGCCGGTGCAGGTGGCAGCGTTTCTCCACGCGGCCGGATGGACGGGCGTCGAGGTGATCCGCGTGATCCCGAAGCGCAGCAAGCGCCTCGCCGTCGTCCGCGGCCCGGAGCCACCGGCCTGGATTTTCCAGGTCGAGACGACTGGGGAACTGGTCACCGTGTCGACGGTCAGGGAGAAGGACGAGGCGCAACCGAGATGGGTGCAGACAAAGGGGACGGAAGAGACCCGGACAGACCCGGCCGAAGACGGAACAGAGCGTCAGGGAATGACCTACGCCAAGGCCGCTTTCATCGGCCTGTACGGAAGGAAGCAGGGCTTGAAGGCCTGGAGTGACGGCAGACCGCAGACGACCCAAGCGGCGCCAGCAGAAACAGGACAGCAGAGCGGGCCCCCGGGGAACCCCGGCGCCGACATCCCGCAAACCTCGGACGCACCACCGCCGAACGCCGGAAAGGGGGGCAAGAAAGGAAAGAAAGGGGGGAAAGCAGGAAAGCACCAGCCGCAGCCAGCCGAACAGGACGCGCAGCGACCCGACGAGGTGAGGGCAAAGCTCGAGAGGGAGGTGTCCGAGCTGCGCGCCCAGAACGCTGACATGTGTCGGAAGATGGAGGAGCTGGGGACGCTGGTGCAGGCCTTGCGTGCGCAGCTCCAGGCACGGACAGGCGACCCCCAGAAGACGACGTCACCCTCGCCGAAGCGGCAGTCGCTGGCGGAGCCGGACAAGGTCAAGAAGCGGCCGAGGTCGCTGACCAAGTCCAAGTCGCGGTCACCGGAGCCCCCGAAGCAGCCACCGTCAAAGGCGACGAGGACCCTGAAGCAGATGGGCTTCGGGAGCACGGCGCCGGCCCGTAAATGAAGGCAGAGCCCCCTTGGCGGGGCGGGGGAGGAACACGGACATGCCGGCTACGACACGACGGGAAGGAAGCTCGTTGGGGGGGGACCTGTAACTATCCTCGCCGACGAGCGGTGGGTACGAGCTGCGACCCGCGAGATGCTTGGCCGCGCATGCCCGGTGCCGGGAGACGGGAACTGCCAGTTCTCAGCCATCGCACAACGGCACGGGACAGTGGATGCAGAGCGACTGCGACAAATGGTAGTTGATGAGATGGAGGCGCGCCCGGCTGACTACCGTCCGTACATGGTGATGGAACCGGGGCCGGACAGTCGAGGGCTCACGGTGGCGGAAGAGTTGGCCAAGTGGCAGGCTTACCTGGCGGCCATGCGGAGGAACGCCACGTACGGCGATGAGCTGACACTACGGGCAGCGTCGCGAGTGCTGCGCTGCGACATCTGGGTGCTGAACGCGACGAGCCGGGAGGCCCTACGTGGATGCAGACAACCGTCGCCGACCGCGACCATTGTTCTTACGTACCGGCCGGAGCACTACGACACCGTGATTCTACCGCTGCCGAGCCAGCGCCTGCTGGAGGCGACGACAGGCGACACGGTACCCTTGGCGCGGCTCGCTCTGATTAATGCTGGCCCGGTTGCTGGCACAGACGCACCGACCCACCACCTACCAACCGGCGTGCCCGCCGCTGCGCGGACCCGGCAACGGAACACGCGCCCCCGCGCGCCCGAACCAAGGTTACCCAGCATCGCCGAGGCGAAGCAGGATCGATCATGGAGCCCGCACGACGACGATATAGTGATCGTCACCATAAACGTGACATCCTTGGACACGGAGAAGCTGTTGGTGGTGGCCCTGCTCAAAGCAGATATAGTCGTACTGCAAGAGACCCGGGTAACCAAGGCAGAAAAGGCGTACATGGGTTCATTTCTCGCGGCGTACGGATGGAACGTGCACTGGGGCGACGACGTAACGATGGTGGAAGGTGGAGACGGGAGAAGCCAAAGAAGACCTGGTGGAGTGGCAGTGCTAACCCGTCAGCACCTCACAGCGCAACTAGTGGCAGCGGTTGAAGACTCAGAGAAGAGAGTGGTGGCATCGACGCGCGTTGTGCATGTTGTCGTAGCCCTGGGGGACGGCAGAACAGCATTACACATATTCTCGTTGTACGGGCAGAGCGGGAACAGCGTGCAGGTGCAGGGGGAAAGGGAGCAGTTGATAACAGAGGTGTTGGGTATAGCGGCAGGCCTGGGGCAAGTGCCGACCCTTGTAGTGGGTGACTTCAATTGTTCGACAGAGACCAGTTCAGTACTAGCCGCAGCATGCCGGTCGGGAAGATGGGCAGATGCGGCAGCCGCTTACGCGGTAGGCCAAGGCGAAGAACCACCGTGCACGTGCTGGGCGCCGAATGCGACAGGAGGGAGCAGGATAGACTTGTGCCTCGCCAATGCCTGTGCGGCACCAGCCATCAGCAAGGTCTGCACAGTGGAAAGGAAAAACAGCGAGTTCCACACGCATGCACCAATGTACGTGACGATGCGCCAGCAAGTGTTCCGAGAGCGCCACAGGCGCGCAATACTCCCGACAGCATTTCCTCGGGCATATCCGTTGCTCAACCTGAGTGAGAAGAGTCTTTTAGAAGTGTTCGCCAACGAGGCAAAAGAGGCCATGACGGGAGCTATGAGTCTGAAACAGCTATCGCAACACGCAGAAAGCTATCTGCTCATGTTGCACAGGCGCGAGCTCGCATTGCCGTCCAGGGCGTACAAGGGACGCGGGAACCAAGTGGTCAGCGACTCGCGACTAGCCACCAAATTCCAGCACTCGTCAACAAGGGGTGCCTCCACGAAGCAAACTCGAGCACGAGACGAGCTGTTGGGGCACCTGCGGACATTGGTACAAGCAGCCCGGGAGCGACTGAGATCTGACATACCGTATCCGCTTACAAGACGAGAGGAAAAAGCGAGAGAAGCCGCACGGAAGAGGGTAGGAAGAGGCCACATCCCGGAGGCAGTCGCCAACATCGTGATGTCAGGCGATCTCTCCGAGTTACAAGCGCTTCAAAGCGCCTTGACGAGCCTGGAGGGATCCCAGAGGGCAGCATTCTCCGCGCTCAGACGGCACAGAAAGGCGCAGTGGACGCATAAGATGCAGGAAGCATGGGCGCATGGAAGGGGCTTAGTGTTCAATTTCATCGCCGATAAATATGCCTCGCCGTTGACGTTCCTGCGACGGGACGACGGAACCCTGACGGCGAACGCGGCGGAAATTGACGAGATCTTGAGGGGCGAGAAGGCGTGGGGTGGAATCTTTCAGCGATACACGACGCGGGAGGAACCGTGCTGGGGGCGGTTTCTGCGGATGTACAGCCCCGTCCTGCCAGACAGGGCCGAAATGGAGTGCGAGGCGATAACGGTGGGTGACGTGAAAGCAGCGCTTGCGAAGATGAAGAAGTCAGCCTCAGCTGGGATGCACGGGTGGAGGATCCACGAGCTGCAACAGCTGCCGAACTCGCTTCTGGAAGGGTTCGCACGAGTACTAAATGAGGTGGAGGAAAGCGGAGAATGGCCGGAAGAACTGATGCACGCTCTCGTCTCGCTGATACCGAAACCGAAGAGCACAGGAGATCCCTTGTCCCAACGACCGATCTCAGTGGCACCGGTGCTGTACAGGATATGGGCTGCTGTCAGGGCTAAAGACGCGCAACGCTGGATGGACGAACTGGCTCCAGAGGGGCTCCACGGCTGCCGGCCTAAGCACAGCACGGAAGACCTTTTCTGGCATCTGGCAGCCGAGATCGAAGAGGCGCACCTCATGGGGCGCCCGCTGTATGGCATCGCGTTCGACTTTAAAAAGTGCTTCGATTCGGTGCCCATCAACGTCACCCTGCAACTCGCAAAGAAGCTGGGATTCAACCGAAAGGTACTTCGGGCATTAGAAGCCGCATACCGACAAATGCAACGGCATTTCAAGGTAAACGGGACGGTCGGAGGTGGGTTTATCCCAACAAACGGGATCATGCAGGGCTGCGCAATCAGTGTGATACTGATTGGGCTGTTGATCAGCGTGTGGATGAGGCACGTAGCGCAAGAAGGACGTCCACGATCATACGTGGATGACATAACAGCCACGGCCAGAGAAGCAAGTCACCTGCAGACGATAGCGAACAAGACGGTACAATTCGAAGAAATGACCGGCTTATGGATTTGCCTAGCGAAATCCCACTCGTTTGGAACGACGTTGCGCCAACCAGCGGTCGAAATCATGAGCTGGCAAGAAGACACTGATGTTTTCGTCTCGGAAGACCCCCCGCGATTCTACAAACGGACGGACAGCTTCGATTGCCTTGGGGTCATGGTGCACGCACGTGGGCATGGACGCCAGCTGTCGAGCAGGATCCGACAACGCAGAGAAGGAGCAGTACTAAATTTGCAACGAATAAAAAGAATACCAGTACCGGCAACGGCACGTGAGACGCTGGTTTCAATGACCGCGTGCGCAAAAATGTACTACGGCATATCGGTCATGCCGTTAGACAACAGGACGTCGAACACCATGCGCCAGGCCGTCATGACAGCCCTATGGACCGGTCCCAGCAGACGTGCAGTTGAAGTGGTGATGCAGGTGCTTCACCACGGGCACCGGCTGGACCCTTACACTGCCCCGGCTTACATACGGATCCGGACATGGGTGCGACAAATGCGGAAGTGGCGGCACATCAGGACACTGGCGGGTGTGGCTTGGGCGCACAAAGAGACGTTACCGGATGGTTCTCCGCACAGGTTGATGTGGGATGCTCTAAGCCAGGCGGAGTGGGCGTGGACAACCCCTGACACCATCGGGTATACCAATGAGATCGGAGAGCAGGTCGTTTTTAACACGGACGATGCGAACGAGAAGCAAACGACAATCATGCTGCACGACTTGCGCCAGGCGCTACGACGCCAACAATTGGCAAAGATGTGCAACAGAAGGGAAGACTTGCGAGGATGTGCGCACGGGGTGGATGGAAGCGTAACCCGACATCTCCTCGAAGCTCTCGATAATGGATTGACAGGATACCAACAGGGGATGTTACGATCAATAATAGCTGGGGCCGTGGCAACTACAGGCAGAACGGGGAAAAACGAGACTTGCCCATATTGCAACCAGGACGAAAGGGAAACTGTGGCGCACTTGTGGTGGGAGTGTGAGGCTTGGAGGGGTATACGGCAGGAGCACGGCATGGGCACCGTGGACAGGACAACATGGCCGAATTGCCTGAGCATGTGCGGAGTCGCACCCATGCACAGACACAGCACGGACCCCGCCCTGCAGCCAGTACCACTCGACCATGGTGAAGCCTGCCAATTTGTAAGCAGGCTACAGCGATACTACCTGGCTGTACTGCGTGCAAGGCAGATAAGGGATGAGAGAGAGCAGGAGACAAGTCGCCACCATCGACTGACCCAATACCCGTGGGGGTGGAGAACAACGAGTCCAAGGCGGGTCTGCATTCCAAAGATTGAGGCCGAAACAATCACGCAGCAGTGGAAGCACGGCGGCGAATTGTGGAACGCCATGCACTGGTGGCTAAACAGACTTCGATGGGCGCACGTTGGATCGGAACACGCAGTGACTTTCTTGGAGTTGGCCATAGACTTCGAAGTCACAACGGGCGTGCGGCTGCCGATAGTGGCAAATCGGCGAATCCAACCGCCGGCAGCCTCGAAAGCCAAGGCGACGTCGGCCCGAGCCGTACTCCCCCCCAGAGAAACCACCGAGGGCCTATGCATGTACTTCGATGGCGGCTCAAGGCAGAACGGAACTGCACTGGCGGTGGCTGGGGCCGGAGCAGTCATCTACAAGGATGGGCTGAAGCTGGCGGAGACAACAGTTCCCTTGGGTCGGACCACCAACAACGTGGCCGAGTACAACGGCCTGATAGCGGGGATACGACTGCTCGGGGAACAGCCGGGCGACGTTGAAGGGCCGGTAAAAGTCAGGGGCGACTCACAAGTTGTAATAGGACCAGTAAACGGGACGGCCATGTGCAAACCCAACTTACGACCGTATTTTCTGCAGGCGAGGGCGAGCATGGCCGACCTGACACCGCGGTTTGAGTTCAGTCTGGAACACGTACCGCGGAGTAGGAACGTCGATGCGGACGCGTTAAGTAACGCGGCCATGGACAGGGTGCAAGCAGAGACGGGCGCGCAAGTAGGATTGATACGGGCGCAGTATGAGGAGTACAAGGGCAGTGCACTGGCGAAAGGTCAGTCTTTCCGAGCGGTCACCAGCGCGGTAGCACGAATCTGTGGCGTAGCGTGGCACTGTGGGCACGTCTCCAATGTCACCAGCGTCACAGCGCTAGGCGGAGGGGTAATGCTAGGCCTCTCGTGCCGAGCCGAGCTAGCCCCGCAGACCGAAGCAGTGTTGCAGGAAATGAGTCAGCCGCGCCCTGGCACACACACAGCTGCGACGGCACCCGCGAGCCCATTCGTCAAGGCACATGAGGCATGGGCAGCGAGCAGGCACCCGGAACACTTTTACAGTACAACATGGAAGGAGGAGGCGGAGTGGAAGGGAAGAGAGCAGGAGAGGGGCGCAAGCAGCCAGCGATCCCGACCAACAGCAAGGAAAGCGAGGAATGCGACGGCACGATGCGCGAAACATGATGAACCCCGCTGCACCGCGTGTAAGAAGAGGCGATTGCCCCCAGATACGTGTTGCGACCAGCAGCACATGGGACATGGAGCAGGGAGCCTAAACCAAACGAGGCTGCAGTTTAGATCAGAGCGTGGCCACCACGAGCAGCCGGCAGGACCATCAGCTGTGACGTGAGGATGTTGACAACGTGGGCTATACTCCGCTTCAGGGGTTACCCGAAATTGAATTCCCACACACACACACACACAGTCAGCGCAGCCTCAACTCTAGCCGTACGATAGACAGCGGCGGACACAGGAGGTAATACGAGGAATATCACCTGGATCGATGCTAGTTTACGGTCGATGAAGGCCGAGTGCATCACGCTGTGCTGTTGTCCGTGTCTGCATTCTGCCCTTTCTGCAGCACATTCGCGTGCATGTTAGAAGGTGCTTTCTCATCAGTGCCAGTTGTTTTTTGTTCTTGTCCTAGTTCATGCGCTGCAGCCGCAAAGAAAGAACGTATTGTTTCGAGTGCAAACAAGAAAACGCGTGAGGAAGTGTCGGCACCAGGGCTTGGCCGCATTTGTTGCTGCCACGCTCAAGCAAGCTGAACTGGCCGGCTTTGTGTATAACCGACAGCGAATACCGCTATGTTTTCGCGATTGTTGTTGTCTTGTGTCAATAGTCCACTTTGTCGGCAAAAACTAAAGTCAAAGGAAAAACTGGGAACTCCGCCCCAAACTGTGCCCTAACCCAACCAGTACAAAAAGGCGCGGAGGAGATGCTCGCTGGCAGATCGAAATTGGATCGGTCATCGTGTTTCTTGTCCATGCTGCAAGCACGAAAAAAGATGGGCCATTGACAATTGCGACTCCCGGCCTTTCAAGAAAAGTATGCCGAGCCGTGTGCTTCCAGGCTTGTCAAAAGCGTCCGACTTCAGCGTGTTGTCGCTGATAATAGCATTCAGCTAGCCGGAGGAAGAGAAGGTGTGAACGAAAGTTTAAATGTGAATTGCATAGTCTCTTTTCTGGTTCTGTTCTTTCTTTTGTATTGCCTCCCGCTCCTTTTTTCCCTTAATTTCACGCCCCCTACCTACCCCACCCGTAGTTGGTCTTTACTTCGGTCTTCAGTTCGTGCGAGGTACGAAGTGCCTGCTCCCATTCTCTCCTAGTCAGGTATTTGAGTGACGCCGGGTTGACTGGCCTGATCCCGGGTAACCGTCCGAATGCCGCCTGCGAGCTGATAGCAAGCAAGAGTCTTTACTATCTAAGCGCAGCTCCATTATATCTCCACACATGTCTATTCCCCCCACCCCCATGAACTCACATCGCTGTCCTGTCTGCAGACCAGGTCCGTGGCTTAGAGAGGACACAGTGCGGTGTTGAGCACATACCATTCCAGGGACATTCTTGCATCCGGTCTGACCCATAAAGCGTGACGCTCCCGGATTCGTCGTTTGAGGCGAATTCCGGCCCGCAAGCAACGAAAAATGAAACTCGCGGCTGCCTGGTGTTGCGGTTCCTTCGAACGTATGCAAATCCTGCAGATAAAATTTTGTTACGAATTGGGAAGCCAAGCGTCTACGAAAATAGTACCCCCACGGTGTCCAGTGGTACCGCGCTGCCCCTGCTGCTGCAATGTTCCGCAGCGACACAACGTGCTTGAATGTCTGGGTCAGTGAGGGTCAGCTTATGTACAGCCACGAATTTTGATTTGAACTGGAGCTGAGCTAGTTGCGGACTCTGCAGTTCGAAAAGCATTGTTCCAAAAAAAAGACGTATTTTACACAGCAACCCTTGAGCTGACCGGAAACCAGTGTTTGTACCGCCCCAAGCTTTCGATGCCGCCGTGTTGAGTCATCTATGCGCTTTATGTTGACTCTGCACGTCTCTGGTCGCTCAATATACGTTGCGTATCGGACAAAAAAACGAAAAGTAGTCTGCCCTCCTTGCGACAGAAAAGCACGAAGAACGAAACAAAAGGAGGGCGGTGCCTCCGCAACCCGCGGGTTGTGATTTCATATGTTTCTTCATTTCCACTCTTCTGAATGCAACATGCAAGGTGGCATTCGAGGCTGCACATGAGATCCACTTTCGATTATAGATCACTCTCGGGTGAATATTTGTCGGCACAATACAGGTCCAAAGAACGTAAGAAGAAACGAAGCCCCACCAAACTGTACAACTTCGGTTGGCTGTTGGCAACACGAAGGTGGCGTAACGAGAAGCGCTTGGTGGGTGAAAACAGGCCGAGCGGATGGACGGATCGGCAGTCGACGCAAACGGCGAGAACGCGTCAACACTGACAGCGAGAATGGGTCCAGGGGATTGGAGCCATCGGCGGGGGGCACCGCCACAACGATCGCTGTTGTCGCCGACCATTGTGGGCGGCTACAAAGCCGCGAAAAGCGCTGGGCACGACACTACTCCAGCTAACCCCGTCGGCTTCAGGCGACCTGAGCACTGCGCCGGTAGTGGCCTCCTCCTCGATTCTCCACGAAGCTATCAAACTCTGATTTCTCCCGCGCGGCAGGAGCGGACGTCAATCCCATTGCTGGAGACATGCATCTACTCAGAAGTCGAAGGTCGTCGACTGGACGTCAGTGTGATATCGTCGATTAATAACGACCAGTCACACCAATGCCCACCCGCTATCCAACGCCTCCCTCCGCCTCCTCGTGCACCGACCACCAGTACGGCAGGCGCGCTGAGGTCCCTGACTGAGATCCATCCAAACATACCGGCAGGTATCCGCAAGCCGCTATCGTCAAGCATCGCAAAGCGCACACCCCATGGAGACAAGCTTCCACCGCCTCAACAAACGGCTGCTCCTCTCCCACCCAGTTATCGAACGGAGCTCTCTAGCTCTGCACCACCCATGGCGCCCGCACAGCAGCATGTGAAAACACTACTCGGGAGTCAGGATGAAGCAACAGCCACTCAAATTCCCGTTGTGAGCTCCCACTCGTTTGAACTGACTCAGTCAAGCTGTGGCGAGTTCGAGCTTACCGAAGCAGTAGACGCTGCCAGCCTCGGGGCAAGCGAAAAACAATCACACATCAACCAAAGGAGTCATGGGATGGGCGCGGCCTCGTCACAGGTCTCCTCTGGTCGCTTGCAGACGGCAATCAAACGCAGCAGCTCCTCTCTGTCGGGTAAAGTCCAGATATCAACGGCAGACACAAAAGCGCGAAGCGTCAATGCACAAATAGCATCGCAGGCCCCTGTGCGAAGGGCGCCTTCACCGTCGAAGAGTCAGCCTGCGCCGAAGAAGCGCCCCTCGGCCGTTACAGCAGAAAATCTGAGCGAGTCGTCGATAATGGGCGCGAAGCACGGGAGAAGAACCCCAAGCCCCCGAAGTAATGGACATGTTGAAGTACCCACTTCGAAGGCGTCAAAGCGAATGTCGTCTCCTTTGTTGCCACTTCGTTCTTCAGTGAAAGGCTCACCTGTACGGTTGAAAGGTTGTGACAGTCAGCGCAGTATGTCAGCAACACCCCCTCAGCAGCGCAAAGCAGTGCGAGGACTTTCGCCGCATCAATCAAGTGTGTCGTCAGCCCGTCGATCAGTCTATCTATCACCACGTCGGTCATCGAGCATGGTGCGTATCACGTCTCCCACACCCGATGCTGCGTCTCGGTCTCTGAATCAAATCCTGCAAACGGTCTCATGCCAAGCAGAGGCTCGTTGTGCCCTTTCGAAAACTGCTCGCAAAACGGATTGGAGACAATTGTCAGACATTGAAGCAGCTTCCCTTCAGCAGTACCGTTTGCAACTCTTGCTTCGGCGCCTTGAGCATGAGAAGCTTCCAGAGGCTCGCCAGAAGCTGGACGTCCTTCGTGCACTTGATACCCCGATGACAGCAAGTGTCATTGACCAGGCCGCTTCATTGCATACTTCCCTGCTCAACAAGTCGTTTGAAGAAGGATGTAAGCAGGTTCAGGAGTCTGACAAGCTCGTCCAAGGTCTCAGCAGCTTTTTCCGCCAGCTGCAGGATGGGCACGCGACGTTGCACTCCGCGCTGTTGTCCAGCCAGTGCTGCATTGCAGATGCAGAAGCATTCGCCGGCGGTTTGCAAGCAGGGACTGCGCTCGTGGCACGCATCGCATCATCGGGGTCCCTCATACCCGAAGCCTCCAGTGGCGACAGCTCGAAAGGCGAACACATCTCAACGACCGTACCTCTACTCACGAGCGTCCACCACGAGCTTATGAGGCTTTCTCGCTCCATGTCGAGGATTGCGTCTCTCTCTTGCTCTGTGGCCAGCAAGCAGGCGCTAGTTGCTCAGCTGTCCTCTGCTGCTGTAACTCTGCACAAAACGTGAACCACTGCCTTGTGTGCCGCAGCGGCACAACGCATTTGTGTAATTTCTCACCTGCGCAGACGCGGAGGTGACCCGGGTTGTCCGCGTTCTTTGGCTCAACGTCAATGACAACACGCGGACGGCCCTGAGGAAGCTTCGGAGACAGCATAAAACACGTAAATACCCTTGCTTGAACTTTCTTCGTAGAAAACTAGATTTTGATAGATGTTGTTTGTCCACGCCGACGCAGCCCGTTGCAGCGCTTGCGCACGCAGAGGCATCGCTGCTTTCCACGTAACCGCTGCCGTGCTCTCGTCTTCTTTTCCGTGAAGCTGAAAACGTCTTATTCGTTTGCAGAATGCGTACACTTTTCTCGTTTACCTCACTACTCTTTCCCGTGGTAGATGCAAGGAGCAGTGTATTCTCGACAATAGAATCGTCGAAAGACCGCAGGCAACGTCTGCGGAGAAAACAGCTGTTGGATACTACGGAGAGTGTACTGCAGCGTGGCTCATATTTTAACCAATGATTTGGTTGGCTCAAGCGCATTCAACATAAGATACGATACCAAACCCCCCCCTTTGGCACTCCAAGAATCTTTGGAGACATTCTTTCTGTTCGGAGGGCGGGGTGAGCTGCTCCCTCTTGAGCTCATTTCGGAATCCGCCACATGCCCTCTACCCCAAGTGACGTGAACTTGTGCATCCAGAACAAGGCAGAACAGGGCCCGAGTCTGGATATGCCAGGTTTAACTGCTGGATGGATCCAACATAAGTCGAAAGCATCTGCTAAGAACCCGAAAACGACGCCCATTTGAGGGCTGCCCCCAGGTGGGCTCAGGGGAGTTCAGCCCCCTCCTGAGCCCATTGGAACTCATTTCTAAGACACTAAAGGCTCGTTTGCCACCGCCTATTGGGTTGGAACCCGTTTTGGGCCACGAACACGGCTTGTGGGGGCAGAAATGTAGTGGTATACAGAAGAAATGTGCGATAGATTCTTGGAGGGCCAAAGGGGGTGGCTTAGTATACCAGAACGAGCCTCCGCAAAAGGTGCTCCTGTACCATTGGGTAGTTGTGGGTTTCACAGAGACATGACTTACTGAGACTGGTAAAAAAAGTAAACCCTGGACCACCAGACTCTCTCGTTCGCTTAATTTGAGTAAACTTACGTTTTGCAAACTCCAGTTCGCGTCCGCAGCTAGTACAAAGAAGAGCGAAACATGAAGACGTCGACCATGATCACGCTCCCTCTCGCCGCCTGGTTCTTGTGGGACACCGCAGGTTTGTGTTTTCCTCATTTCTTACATTTTCTATGAGATACTACCAGAACCTAGTCACTTACTTATTGTACTCTCCAAACCATCGAATACAGACTACTGGCTCCCCGAGAACACATGGATTCCTGTCATCAGCTACTTCAGGAGGTCGTGGAAGCAAGAGCCGGCGTCGCAAGGTCGCCACTTCAAAGTTTTCAGAGATTTCCTCCTCTTTGTGATTATCGCCTACCAATTCATCACCGACGTCGACGAGGTATGCTTTGGCCCTCAAATGCAAAAGGTCCGGCAAGTAGCAGTGAAAGCTCGTATAGGCGGTACAGCAGAGCCCCAACTCACGCTTCAAGTACTGATGAAAATCTCTGTCAAAAGGATGGAAGGGGCTGTCGAGCGTATGTGGTGTGGCGTACGGTGCAGACTCCAACTCAAGCTTCGCACACGGCGGTTACAGCTGTGCCCCGGAGCAAACTTCTTCTTTTCTTTTATAGGTGAGGCAACTGGACAGCAATAGGACCCCTTGCCCATTGCAAGCTGAGTCAACAACCCGAAAAATCAAGTTCTGAACAAAAACCACAGCCGAACGCAGTCAGGAGTGTGACGGCCCAAGAGCGAGGTGAAATTGAGAAGGGAATGGACAGCGTATGCCTGTTGTTTTTCAGTCGCTGCCCCGGACAACGCCCTGGCCCCGGTTTATCGCTTGCATGCCCCAGACACACGGACTGAGCGCCTAGTACGTGTGCGAGACTTTGGGTGTACAAGCCGCACTGAACGAGAGATGCGCCTAACTAATTCGCTGTTTCGAAAACACGCTGTGACCACGGAAAGCAATAGCTACAATGAAAAACACAATGGCGAGCCGCGGTGTGCTCTTGAATTCAATCGTCACCAACCCCAATAAATAAACAGATGCTCCAGACCGACATGGAGAGCCATGCCAAGAGCATGGACACGCTGCTCGTGAAGGTGTGCAACTACTTGTGAATAACCTCTATTCGAGCCAACCCGGCTTTTGTCTATGAAAAAGTGTATGGTTTGGAAACGACTGGGGATGCGGAGGTAGCTTTTTTTCCCCCTACCAAAATGCATAGGGGTGGCAGAGTGACGGGTGTCTAATGGGCCCGAAATTTTACTGCAGTGCAGTCGAGCTTCGCTTACCCGAACTTTGCTTCACCAGAACTTAGCTTCGCCCGAACGTTGCTTCGCCCGAACTTTACTGTTTTCCGAACATTAACTGCTGCCTCCAGTCTCGCCCCGCGCCGGTCTTAGCCGAGCGCGCGTACTCTATGACTTTTGTTAGATGGCACATCGATTGCATTGCATCGCTGGGAGCCAGGTCTACCGACAAGACATTACTTAAATTCTCCCTTACTCACAGCACAAAATCATGATGTGAACCGTGCGCCGTTCTTTGTAGTTGTCCCAGTATTCTGGTGTCCTCGTGCCAACGAAAGGTGCCTCGAAGGTAACCGAAACCCGACGCGCAGTGCGGACTTTGCCCCGAGCACGTTGTTGCGTGCATCGAAAGTAGATTCTGTGGCGCAATTGCAGTTAAAGTCTGGTCGTGCCGGGTAGATAGCGTCGGTATCCAGCAGAGCGAGTGCATGAGCCGGGTCACCCACTATTCATCAGAGCTGCAGTGGGTTGTCGAATGTCTGCTTCAGCTCACAAGTCTGGTCAGTCCTGTTGCCACATATTCTCTGCATTTTTTCTCTGCAGGCCTGCGACGCAACTTGTCGAATGCAACGCCGCATATAATTAGCCTTTCAGTCACAGCTGCTCGCAGTCTTCCGAGCTCTTGCTGCCTTGGTGGGGTCGTGGGCAGGCTGATAAGTACCTATCAGACAGGGTGGACTGGCTTCTCGTAAGCGCAGGATTGTGAAGCAGGTGGCATGCTGCCAATCCCTCCCTTTCTGCGCCTCAACTTCGT
The DNA here is from genome assembly GCA_030068145.1 of Diplonema papillatum. Classification (NCBI taxonomy): domain Eukaryota; phylum Euglenozoa; class Diplonemea; order Diplonemida; family Diplonemidae; genus Diplonema; species Diplonema papillatum. Next base: position 15,353 of record JAPJBO010000036.1, on the reverse strand, counting down.
TTTACCATCATTCGACCGTTTAGGCTCCGAAGCTCCTACAGAAGAAGTCAGTGTGGCGTGGCGGTGATTGCGATCACTACGATGCCCGCTGCCGAGCACATGCTAACTGAACCTCTTCCCATCGAGCATCTATTGATGGCCGCATCATGGCATCAACCATGTTTTCTTGACCGTTCGGTATTTTCATGCGAAATAGCGCTGAAGCGTGTATTGCTGGTTATTAAGTTTGCACGTGTGCTGAGGAATGCAGTTCTTGCAGTGTTGCGAGAATAATCGCGATAGTCGCCTTCAGCACAAGCACAATGTCTCGTCGACTGTTCCTTGCAGGATTTGCACCATGCTACGCTAAAAACAGGTTTGGGGGAGAAGGGTCACAAAAATGACAACATACTGGCAAAGCACACCAAAATACTGGTGCAAAGCGTGCGGAAAATGGGTGCACGACAACTTGGCGATGCGGACGCATCACGAGAAGTCTTTGAAGCATCAGGAGAATACGAAAGAACTCATTGCGAAGGCACAGTCGTCGTTCTCGGAGAAGAAGGCAGAGGAAGAAAACCTGGCAAAGGAGCTCGCGCGCATCGAGAGGCAAGCGTACAACGCTTACTTGAAGTACGACGCTGATGGCGCTCAGGGAGAAGCCGTACCTGTACCGCCAGCCCAACCAAATGATAGTAAGGACACCGGCAAAGAAGTCATAACACCCGTTCCTGAAGTCGGTGGTGAAAGCGGGAAGTTGAACCGAAAACAGCGACGGGCTGCCATGAGTTCGAATGCATCTCCGCTTGAAACTACGACCCCGCAAGCAGCGACCTCACCGCTTGATGCAGACGCCAGTGCAAAGCCCGCAACGGATGCGGCCGAAGGCCGCGCCAGTGTCTCACTGCAGGACTTTCTCCGGCGGCGTTCTGAAGCCAAGGCTCCCAAAAAGGTTGAAGAGAAGAAAGCGCCTCATCTTCAGCCTGCCGACAGACAAGCTGCACCAGCCTTCGGCGAAGTCGGGTTCAAGTCCGCGTGGTCGAAACCTGTCTTCACAAAAGTCGTGGAAGCACCAAAAGACGACGATTCGGATCCCGAAGCGCCTGCGACTCGGATCATCGGTGTCAACGTAGACCCCGTCAGAGATGACGACCCTCCACTTGCACTTCCCAAGAGAGTAGCACACACTGCACCTGCCTCGGGCGAAGCATCCACCACACCTACGCCTCTGGCTGTCAAGAAACGGAAAGCAGATGAAAATGATGATGAAGAAGGCGGCCTCGTAATCGAAGAAACCTTGAAAGGCGATGCACCCGCTGTTTCCTTCAAGAAGCGCAAGGGAGCCGCCTTCAGGAAAAAGCCAGGCCCTTGAGGCGCAGAATTGGCTCTGGCACTTGTGGTAGCGTTTGCGAGACGACACACCAAACAAAGTGGAAACATTGTGTCCGCTTCCCTGCAAATGGGTGCAACGCCTGGTCGGAAACTGCCCCCTTGCTCGCAAATGATGCTACCCCCCGGCGACGTTTCCCTGCTGCATATCCTACCAAACACCGGTCCTTCGGGCGAATCTGAAATGTGTACCTGAGGTTCTCTATCCTCGTTTGCTGGTTCTGGACTTTGCTTGCACAAAGTCATGCTACATTGTACACTGCAATGTCACTAAATGGTGAGCACCATGCTTCCTTTTATCATCGCTTCTCTCTCTCGTCGCGATCATGAGCATCGAGGTCCAGTCACCTATTTCCTGCAATATTTGCAGAATAGTTAGGTCGCAGTTCTTGACAGATAGAGAAGGACAGATAGAGAAGGAGGGGTGTTTTTACTTCACCTTTTGCTCACGAAAATACTTACGTGCCGCTGTAATCAGGGCTTACGCTCCGTTTTCGGTCTCAGAGAAAATACGTGTGGACCACATGTGGGGGCTTAAGGCTCGAGGGGAAAAAAACCTTTCCCCTCATGTGCGACGTGGGCCTAGACTCCCCTGCATGTGGACCAATAAATCAAAATTCACATGTGGTACCTGTGGATCCACACGTGGGGGAACAAAATCCAAAAAGAATTAACGTGTGGAAATCCACACGTTCCACACGTGGAGCGTAAGCCCTGGCTGTAATCCTCTGCCTGTAGCATTGGTTCTAAATCTGTGTCGCTTTCAAGGAACTTGTTCCCACGCAGTGGCCCTCCGAAACCAGAACCCCCATGCTATCGATCAATGTAGTTCTCGATTCCCGGCCCCGAACCTCGAGGGCCACGTCAATGGGTCACGCTAGTCGCCCCTATCTTCTCTCGTGGGTGCTGCATGTGGTTCTCACATGCAGCACACCCCAACCACAGCAAAGGCCTCATGTGCAGTTTGCAATGGTGTCTCAGGGTTAGATTGGATGTTCTTTTACTGAATGCTAAGGGGTAGGCGAAAGAACCGAATGGGTTGACCAGCACAATGTTTGCAGGGAGTTCGTGGGTGAGCGCCCTTGAATCGCAGCGAGCTTGCGCGCAGACAGCAGGCAAAGGCTTAAAACGATTGACCGTCGTTCTCCCGGCTTTTACTGCAGGCAGATCTCGCTGTTTGTCTGTCTGTTTCTCCAGCAGGCTTGGCAGTGCGCGGCAACAGCGTATTCCGATGACCTCATCGCAACGGACCACCAGCTGCCGCCCACTGTCCGATGCTTTGCCGCCAATCATTTCAGCGACTCCAGCAGATGGTGATGATGGTGAGAACGAGGTGTGCAGTTTGGGGATTCAGAATGTGTGAGGGCCAGACGCGCCTGAAAGCTTTCGTTCACGTCGATTAGGTTTCCCTGAAGGACAGAGGGGTATCCATTAATTGTGAATAAGCAGAAACTGGTCACCACGCAGATTGCGCTCATGCTATCACACCGCTCTGCGAGCCGCTGTCAAAACGATGTATGAGGGGTGGGCTTCACATAACTTTTGCCCAACAGTACTTTTCCTACTCTCGTGCCACTTCTGAGTAAACACCTCCTTTTGTGGCAACAGAAAAAGCAATCAATTCTCAGGACGTGCTTGTTCCCCATCCTCCGAAGTCATCCTGTCGACTGCAGCGGCATCGTCATGCAGGTATTCGATTCTGAGCATCGAGCGGCTAGCAAATGAACACAAACAACAAAGGATCCCGACAGATTCACAAAAACCTTCCGTTCGGACTGTTCCTGGACCTTTCTGTACACGAGAAGCCAACATATTGAGTCTTCCACGGGCAGACACGATGGCCTGCAAGCTCGAACTCGTGTCAGTTGCTGAACAGGTTAACATTGCCACAACGAACACAGACGAAGATGCAGCAATGCGACTGGCCGATCGAGTTCTCAGCGACACCCTCCTGTTTAAGCATCCGAAAACGTTCATGGCGCGAGAAAGACGAAAGAGACCTACGTGCTAAAATGGCTCTGCTCCCCTGTTTTGCCGCACGCGACTGTACTTGTTTCCACAAGTCACCATCGTCTGCAACACCCTACACCTTTTACCTTCAATGAGTAATCTGCTTACAGCCACGAGACGTGGACCCAATCTGGTGTGGAGTTGCTACGTGAGTATACTTTTCCAAGGCCTGTTTAACAGACTTGTATTTGCAGATAGCTGACACCCTTTTCATCTTGCCTTATCAGGACTTAACAAACCACCGACAAAAGACAACTAACAAGATGTTCCGAAGATCGGCTGTGCGCATGTCCGCGAGGTATTTATTTCAGCTTTCCCTATGTCTGCAGTTTACACGGTGCAAGGGCCTCAACGGTGGCCGGCAGCAACCTTACTGTACAAGTCATTAATATCCTTCCGAATGAGCATGAAATGATGGTAGAAGTCATGATCACTCCCCGTCGTTCCCGATAGACGAATCATGCATTTTGACTATCGGACTCGATGAAGCCCTGGTAGACCGCAGCGTACCAGTGGCGGGGGTCGGCGTCGGTGCTCGCCCGCCCGCGTTCCGGAGTGCGTGCTTCCTGTGTCCTCGGGTGTTCTGCACGAGGCGTGGTAGGCTCTGCACTGTGGTTGCTGCCGGACGCACCACTTTGCTGCGGCGTCCTGGTGGCGCTGGTCCCCCTGATCCTTCGATTCACCTCTGGGCGTGGCGGGACCTGGTGGGTCCTCGTGCTTCCTGCGACGCTGTTGCTCTAGCTCTGTGCGCGTGCGAGGCTTATTCGTGCAGTTATAGGGGACGGGTGATGGCCGAAAGGAGTGGAATACTGTTGAGAGAACTTCACGTCCTTTTCAAACAGGTTCGGAAACGTGCAGATGGGGCCGCCGGACCCGATTCTTGGTCTGACCGTTGCCTTCAAGGCTGACACCTTTGACAAGAAGGTCAACCTTGGTGTCGGTGCCTACAGAGACGACAACGGCAAGCCGTTCGTTCTGGAGTGCGTGAGAGAAGCTGAAAAGAGAGTCTGCGGCAACTACGACCACGAGTACGCCGGCATCACGGGTGTTCGTATGCACACAATTTCTTTCTGCCTGCGTGAGAGCATCTTTCAAGGAAGGTTTAGCTTTGCACTTCGCTGAACGACAGGCATACCGCGTGCCAAGGAGCGCCGAGGCGAGTGGCCGTCCACAGTGTGGAGAACGGGCGCACCTATTTAAGTAGGCGTAACTTACATCAGTGGCTGTCAGCAGCTTTACATTTGATTTGCAATTTTGTTGCTGGATTGGGCCATCATTGGTGTCAGGTAACACCAGCAACACCACCAACTATGCATCCTCATCCACACAGCCGAGTTCCTGCCTCTGTCTCAAAAGCTGCTCTTCGGAAGCGAGCTCGACGGCAGGATTTGCTCGGCTCAGGCTATTTCTGGCACTGGCGCGCTTCGCGTGGCGGGAGACTTCCTGAACAGGTTTTGGGCTGGTGCAAAGGAGATCTACGTGCCGTCGCCGACGTGGGGCAACCACAACCCGATCTTCAAGGACGCCGGGTTGGCGGTGAAGACGTACAAGTACTACAAGCCGGAGACCTGTGGGTTGAACTTCGACGGAATGCTCGCAGACATCAAGGCGATGCCGAAGGGATCGATCGTGCTGCTCCACGCGTGTGCGCACAACCCGACTGGTGTTGACCCCACGCCGGAGGAGTGGAAGAAGATTTGCGACGCCGTGATTGAAGGCGGACACTTCCCTTTCTTCGACTCAGCTTACCAGGGGTTTGCCACCGGAAACATTGAGCAAGATGCTTTCGCAGTCCGTCACTTCATCGAAAGAGGCTGCAGCATGGTCGTCACCCAGTCTTTCGCGAAGAACATGGGCTTGTACGGTGAGAGAATTGGTGCCATTCACTTTGTCTGTGCCGACAAAGAGGAGAAGGCGCGTGTCGACTCGCAGCTGAAGATTCTGATCCGGCCCATGTACTCGAACCCGCCCATCTACGGCGCGCGCCTCGTCTCACAAATTCTCGGCGACGACAACCTGAGGTCGGCATGGGAGAAGGAAGTCAAGCTTATGGCTGACAGAATCATCGGCATGAGAACGGTATAGAACCTTATTTGAGCTGAACGCAGTTCTGTGGTTGGAAGTGTAAACGTTTGCGTTCCTGGAACACGGCTTTTTGCCCATTTCTGTTCCAGGGCAGGGTTCTTTTAATTCTGCAATTCGTACCATCCCGGGCCCTTACAGAATAAGCCAGGAGTGTTGAATGCAGGCTGCCATTTAACTCACAAACGAACCCATTCAGGCCCTGAACGACGAGCTCGCTGCCCTCGGGTCTACGAAGGACTGGACCCACATCGAAAAGCAGATTGGAATGTTCTGTTTCACTGGCCTCACTGTCGAACAGGTATGCCAGGCTTTTCTTCTGGACTGAATGTAACTTCAATGTTGATGGAGTCTGAGTCTCGTCTGATGTGCGATGTTCTCAAATTACTGCTTTGAGTTGAACTGCTTGTATCTGTCTTTCTACTTGGCAAAGCGGCGACAAAGAAGTGCGCCTCCGCTATGTAATCGGTCACACCAGCCAACACCAACAAACAGTCGAAGCGCATGGTTGAAGAGTTCCACGTGTACCTGACGAGCAACGGCCGTATTTCGATGGCCGGAATTACGTCTCACAATGTGAAGTACATCGCCAACGCCATTCACGAGTGCACCAAGTGATGACAAGAAACAACGCAGGACTTCTTCTCTGATTTAGTGTATTCGCCGCTTACGTTCGACTTTCGCCGACAGAAGCAGTATCCCCAGCGTTCATTCCTCCCAATTGATTATTTCCCGTTTATAACACCCACTCCCATTCCCCTCCCTTTTACTGCCAATTTCAGTCCGACAATGAAGGGCTTTTTACAAACGAAGAAACAAAGAATGAGTTGCAGTTCGGTTTTACGAATGAAAGCTTGTGTGCGCCCGTCCAGCCAGAAAGAGACTCGCTCTTTGTTTCTATTCAATGTCAGATGTCTGAGGTACAGTCTTAGCTCGACTGTTGTGTTTTCTTTTTCCCCCGCATTACGCTGAGCCGAGTGTTCAGAACCCTGAGGCGTGTTGAAGTGCCTGGGCAGGCGGCAAAGACCACCGCCCTACCTTGAACATCTTCCTGGTAGGGCCCAGACCAATTACAATGACAACGTTGGAGTCTTTTCTTCCAGGTCCCAGGACGACAAGAGCTTTGAGACTTTGTCCTGATGCATGTGGTGGCATAGGAGTTGAATCATTTTGGCCCCGAATAGCCACTTTTTTAGTTCTCCCCCCCAGTCGTCCAGCTACAACACTGAGGCCTGGGGCATCACCCGTCGAAAGTTGTATCACAGACGAGACTTCTCAGCCTTTCTGCAGGCTGTGAAAGCAACCAATGTCACAGGGTTAGCGAGCTGCTCCTACTTGCTCGTGAATGGTACTTTTGTGCCTCGTCACCGGCGGACACCTTCTGAAGCATTGCGTCTTCTCGGTGTTGCGAGAGTCTCGCGTTTCTTTTGTTTGCTCCATTCTTTTTTCTTATCCATGAATTTGCGACGTTTAATGTCTGACAAGACGGGCTGCTGGTTGCTTCTCTGCTTGCCTTTGGTTTCCACATGCGAAAGGCGGTGCTCGGTGAACTCTCAAATCGCCGAGTGCTGAGGAAGTTGTGAAGAACGACATTGGTCAGACTCAGCATCTACAAGAAGCTTACCTCAGACACCCGGCTAGAGCAACCGTAAAGCTCGCTGTGCCGTCGTAAGTTCGCAGTCGTTACGCGTTGAGCGATGGTGCAGAAGCAGCACTGATGCCCTGCCCGAACGTAAGTGTGTTGGTGACGTGTAGCGAAAGGCTCCGTTTGAGTTCTACTGGGGTGATCCACCTATTTTTTAGCACAAAAAATCACAACTATTCATAGTTAGGTTTGACACATTGTTCTGCAGAGCTCTGCAAAGGTCTGCAAAGTTGCAACCGATGCACCCCTGGCACGCAGCTGCGCCGCTGCCGGCGGTGCAACACCTGTTCAACTTCGACCGCCTTCCGGATGAGCCGCCGAGATGGCCGTACGGCGGCCGTGCGATGCGGGCGCTCAAGGGCTGGCTGTCGGCACTGAGGTGGACCGACGCGGGCGAGGTGTCGTGCGTCGAGCTGGCAGTGGACTTCGAGGTCCACACCGGGGTCGACGTCCCTGCCCCCCCGGGAATACGAAGGCTCGCCGCCAACCAGATGGGGAAGACCCTCTGGACGATGCTGTCGACATTGTGCCGCCTGTGCCGAGACCTGCAGCTGCCGTCGCCGTTGCCTGCCGAGCGGAAGGTCCGGGTGGGCTCGATGAGGACCCTGGGGGCGCCGATGCTGTGGGGGGGATTGACACCTCGCCCACGCTTCGCCGGGGGCGAGGAGACGCACGGGGTGCTGGAGGCGAGCTTTCCGCGGGCAGCTGCCGGGGACGGGAAGAACTGGGGCGGGGACGTGTTCCCGCAGTACGACGCGGCGCGGCGGGCACAGCGTTCGCTGCGCTGGGACGTGCCCACCCCTCTGCCGCAACGCCCGCGCCTTCCCGTGCTTGTACCGGCTGCGCAGGCGGACCCTCTGCTCCGCACGCAGTCGGTCTGCGATGCCTGCGCAAAGCAGAAGTGCGCGGTGTGCACTGGCATGCGAAGAAACTACAGCCTTGTAGTTGACCAGTGCTGCCAGGTGCACCACCGCCCGGACGACGGCCTGCGCATTCAATGCTGCCGGGCGCATCGGCTGACGCGATGCGGGACCTGCCCGAACGCCGACGCGTGCTGCGGACGGGGGCATCACAGGGGTGGTGCTGGCCGCGACAGCAGCAGTGGCGACGGGGGTGGCGGTGGTCATGGCGGCCGCGGCCGTGGCCGCGGCCGCGGCGGCCGGGGCGGCGGAGACAACAGTGGCGGAGACGGAGGCGGCGGCCGCGGCACTGGTCGCGGCCGCGCACGCGGCGGCGCACACGGTGGCGGTCGCGGCGGCGGCGGCGGTGGCGGTCGCGGCGAGAGCGACGGCCTCACAGGCCGGAAGCGGCGCGCGCCGTCCCCACCGGGGACACCTACCAGCCGTGGCCGGAGAAGGCGGACGACGAAATCGCCCCCGAAGCGCGCCCCCCCGCCAGCAGGCAGGAAGCGACCCGCGCCTTGCACCCCCACGACCTCTCCCGCAGCCGCGCTGCGCGCACGACGACGACGCGCCGATCTCGGCGACGACGGCACTGGCCTCGCCGGCCCGAACACACCGCGCCCACCCGGCCCCGCCCGGCCCTCTTCGATGGCAGGCCCTGACTCGGGCTCTTTTTCTGATTCTGGTTCCGACCCTCCACGGGTCACACAACGATCGCGCCCTCCCGCCGGCTCTTCCCGGCTACTCACGTCCTCCGCATCGCGGCGTGCCTATCGGCGCAAACGAGAAAGCGAAGACTCCGATTCCTTTTCGGATTATGAGATCGTGAGCAACTGCCAACAACAGTTGCAACCGACTAGAGTTGCGCCGCGCCGAAAGCGCGGAAAAAGTGACCCTTCTGGAGTCACGTAGCGAAAAGCTGGCATAGTGTGGTACTCATTTGCTTGCAAATGACTCCCCACTAACGCAACAAGACGACGCAAAGTTGTGAAAAGTTGTGAAAAATTGGGGGAGACTGGGAACACATCACGGCGATGGCGGCGCTTTCGGCGGCGCCATCGTCGATGCTCGACCGCCTCGGAGATGCAGCAGAGCGGGCTAGCCGGGCAGCAGCGGCGGCTCGAAGTCAGGAGGAGCGAGGGGTGGCGCTGACACTCCTGGAGGCGGCGATCAGCCTCCTGGGGGAACCGGCGCTGTCGCAAGGACGGCCGAAGTACCAAGGCGAGGATCGTGAAGGAGCACCGCAACAGCAACAACAGCAACAGCAACAGCAACCGCAACAGCAACAACAGCAACAACAGCAACCGCAACCGCACCAGCAACAACAGCAACCGCACCAGCAACAACAGCAACAGCAACCGCACCAGCAGCAACAACAACAACAGCAACAGCAACAGCAGCGACAGCCACAACAACAACGGCAACCGCGGCAACAAGCACAACAGCAACCACAACAACAGCAGCGACAGCAACAGAGGCAACCGCAACAGCAACAACAGCAGCAGCAACAGCACCAGCAACCGCAACAGCAGCAACAACAGCCACAGCAACAACAGCAACCGCAACAGCAACGGCGGAACCGACCGCAACAACAAGAGCAACCGCAGCAGCGGCAACATCAGCAGTGGGTAGACGTCGTCAGACGTAAGGCGACCGTGTGCGGCGTGCACAGTTTCGACTGGAACGTGCCGATCCTCGAGTCGTGCTCATTCGAGGCGAAGAAGGAGGGGCTCTGGGTCGCACCCAGCGTCGATGAGGCCGAGACGGCGATGGGCGTGGCGGTCGATGCTGCGGCGCTGGCGACAGAGGAGGTTCGGTACGCGGTGTTGTGCCGACAGCCGTTCGAGAAGAGCGAGGCGCGCCACGTCCTCATGGAAACAGGCGTGGTGCGGCGGATGCACTTGTGGACGCACGGGGACGTTCGGCAGGCCGGGAAGGTAGGGAAGGTCCGGCAGGCGGCGACTGAAGGCGGACGGAAGCCCGGGGCGGCCACGGCGGTACTCGTCCTCACCGTGGCACGCAAGCACGCGACGGCAGAGACGTGGGCATGCGTGGAGAAGGACCCGCTCACGGCGATGACGCGTCTCTGCCGCCGGGCGGTGAAGGCGACTTCGGCGCAGACGCGCCTCGAAGCGGCCTCCATGTGGGGCGTGACGTCGCAACAGGGCCGCCGTGAACTCCTGGTTCGCGTACCTGCGGGACACGTGGACGCCATCCTGCAGGGGTCGGGTAGGGATGGCTGCTTCTGGCGACCAGTCGGGAAGGAAGCGCGCGACGCCACGCCGGTCGTCGCATTAAATGCGGACGTGACGCGGGAGACCGCGTTGGCGTTGTTGAAGAAGTGCGGCGAGGCCGGGGGCGGTGTCGTTCTTGGTGGAAGACGTCTTCTGCTGCGGGCGCGCGGCTCCGGGATGCTGGCGCGCGTGCGGGCGGCTGCTGGTGAGCACGCGGCGCCCCCGCTCGAAACGGAACTGCGGTACCTCGTGTCCGGTGCCAGGGCGCGAGAGCACGAGGCCGACGTCGAGATGCTGCTCAGGCTCGCTGGCTGGGCTGCGACGGTCACGACATCCTTCGTGAGAAGCGGCATGCGGACGTGCGTGGTGACGGGGGGTGGCGGCCCGCCGTTCCGTGTGATCGAAAGGGAAGGGTCGCCCTTCATTGTCGTCAACGACTACGACAAGGGCGAGATGCCGCGGCCGCGTTCCAAGCGCCTCGCCTCCTCCCTCCCGACGACGCCCGGCCAGAGGCGGCGCATGAAGCTGCCCGCCGCCGAAGTGCACACGGATCCGGAGCCGGCTCCGACCAACAAGCGGAAGCACGAGGAGGTGGCGCAGCCGGCGGAAGCGGGACAGTCGCTAATCCGGCGAGCTGTGGCCGGTGTGGTCGAGATGCTGTCCCCGCCGCGCCAGCGTCTGAAGGAGCCGGTCGAGGGTGAGAAGGCCGATCACCGGCACGAGCTGACCGATGGAGTGCGGGCTCCAGTGGAGTTTGAATGCGGCGATTGTCAGAAGACAATCCAAAAGGGCCGCATGCAGAGGAGGTGCGAAGAGTGCGGCGCCAGCGTGTGTGTCACGTGCTCGCGCGCCTGACTGCCGTCAAGCCACGACGCCCGCGCGGACGGCGATGCTGCGGGAGTCCGCTTGATGCGATGTGGGGATGTGCATCCCAACCCTGGCCCCGGGCGCCGAACGCTCGCCTCGACCGCCGCGGCGGCTTTCCGCCGCGGACGTCGCCGACGGCCGGCCGGCGCAGCCCGGTACGTTGCCGCGCGTGTGCTGCATCGCGCGCGGGGCGTGGGTTCCCGGGTTGCCTCGCGGCGCGGGCTTGTTGAATGTGCGTGGCTACCGTCGAAGCACGACGCCCGTAAGTATGCGTACGCCGCGGGGGAACGGCTCTTGAGGTGCGGGGACGTCCACCCGAACCCTGGTCCCCCGCGCGATCTCACTCTTGCTGCAGTCAATGTTGGCTCGCTGGCCCTGCACATTGACGAGGTGCGTGCGATGGCCCCCGCAGACGCGATTGCGGTGCTGGAGACGTCGATGGGCGAGTTGCAGCAGGCGCAGGCGACGGACTATCTCGCGAGACCGTGCGCCGTCGACGGGTCGAGGTGGAAGACGCTGTGGGGGCCGCCGCAACCGCCGAAGCGCAGCAAGCACTGTCCGCACGGAAACCCGCATTCCGGGCAGAAGGGGGGCGGAGTCGTTGTGCTTGCCAGGCAGCCGGGGGTGGCCCACCTGCTGCCCAACGAATCGCTGCAGGAAGTGCGCAACCGGGTCATCCACACGATGATCGCGACGGGGGTCGGACGGATGTTCGTGCACTTCTTTGCGGTCTACGCCCCATCGGGGAGCACGGCAGCGGCGTCCCGGGAGCGGCTCCTGCAGACGGTCCTCTTCGAGGCGCAGGCCATGGTGGGGCAGGCCCCGGCGGTCGTGATGGGCGACTTCAACACGGACGTTGAGCGGTCGCCGGCGCTTCGGCATGCCCTCAGCAACGGGTGGACGGACGCAGCGCAGCTGCAGGCGGCGTGCGAGGGAGGACGACCGCCCAACACCTACACGGGCACGAACACGTCCGGCACGCGCATCGACTACGCCCTGATGAACCGCGCGGCCGCGTCCGCCTTTGTTGCATGCGAGACGATCGGGGTAGGGAGCGTGAGGGGCCACCGCTGCGTCCGGATTCGACTCGCGGTGCAGGCGTTCGAACAGCAGACATGGAGGTTCAACGTGCCGCGAGCGATACCCGTGAAGCCGGCAGGTAGGGTCGTCGAGGTCCCGAGGCTGGATGCCGTGTGCGCCGCCGCCCGCGAGGGGGACGTCGAAGGGGCGTGGATGGCGCTCTCCGCAATGTGCGAGCAGTACCTGCTAGACCGCAGCGGGATGCCTGCCTGTGAGAGACGTGCGCACACCGGCCGCGGTAACTCGGAGCTGAAGATGACTCGCGTTGCGGCGAGGAGTACGCCGGACCGGGGCGTGGCGTGCGAGACGGAGCTGAGGCACGGGAATGCGATCCGGCGTCTGGAGCACTACGTCTACCAGCGAGCTCGCCTAGAAGCGTCCGGACCATTCCAGGTGCCCCAAGAACTCCGCTTGTGCTGGCTGCGCTGTCTCGCCGTGATCCGTGGCGGCGGGGTCGGCGAGCCGCCCCCCTCCGACCCGCCGAGCGCAGAGGTCGCCCGCGTTTACTTGCACGACGTACGACTGCGCAGTGCGAGATACAACGCGGCTGCGGCGAGGGTACGGAAGAGGCAGCAACACGAGAGGCAGCTGACGATGTTTGGGACGGATCGCCGGGCTCTTGTGACGATGCTACGGGGGGGTCCGGGGCAGGCGGCCGATGCGGTGCGGACAGCGGACGGGCGGCTCACCGCCAACGTCGAGGAGATGGACGAGGTGCTGCAGGAGGCGTGGGACCCGATCCTGCGCATGTACGGGGAAGGACGCCCAGAGCCCGAGTACGAGGTGTTCCGCAGGGCCTTCGAGGGTTTTATTCCCCGCCGCCAGATGGACCTGCGGGATGTGACCGGGAGGGAGCTACGGGATGTGCTCAACAAGCGGAAGAAGAGGACTACGGCGTGTGGGGTGGACGGCTGGCGCTTGGACGAGCTGAAGGCCCTGCCCGACGAGCTGCTGGACGGGTTCGCGACGCTCTTCAATCTGGTAGAGGAGCGAGGGGAGTGGCCGAAGGGTATGCTGACGTCGTTGGTGTCGCTCATCCCAAAGACCGACGACACCTCGCCAACGAACTTGCGGCCAATCACCGTGACGAGCTGCGTCTATCGGTTGTGGGCCTGCAGGCGTTTGCAAGACGTCATGGAGTGGCAAGAGGGCTGGGTGCTACCGACACAGCATGGCTTCCGCTCGGGGCACAGAACGGACGATGTCCTCATGGAGCTGACGACGTTGATCGAGGAGACGCTGCTGGACGAGACGAAATCGCTTTACATGGTGGCGCTGGACTTCGCGAAATGTTTTGACCGGGTTCCGCAGGGTATCGTTCTCAGTCTTGCAGAGGAGATGGGTCTCGACGCGCGCATCTTGCGCCCCTTGCGCGCCATGTACCGCGGCATGAAGCGACGGTTCAAGCTGCCGCTCGGCGTGGGCTCCGAGTTCGAGGTGACAAATGGCATTCTGCAGGGCTGCCCGCTGTCGGTCATACTGATCAACGCGCTATTGTCGGTAGTGCTCCGCGCGGTTTCGGTGCGGGTGCCGGAGGTGTCTTCGGAGTCGTTGGCGGATGACGCCACGCTCCTTGCGCCGGCGGAAGCCGAGCTGCAGCAGGCGGTCGACATCGTCGCGCGGTTCTGTGCCCTGACCGGGATGTGCCTCAACATGTCGAAAACCGTGGCAATGGGTATCCGTGCGGGCTCGACGCAGCAGCGCAGGCGGCGACCGTACGCCAGCGCGGTGAAGGTGGGCGGCGAGGCCATAGTGACGGCGACGTCTGCGAAGATCCTCGGGGTGCGAACGAGTGTGGAGAGCGTCCGAGCGAGTCGGGCCAACGATGCGCGTCTGAGCGCACATGACGGTCTGATTGACAGGCTGAGTACCTCGAAGCTTCCGTTCGATGTCCGCTGCGAGGTGGCGAGTTCGAACGTTCTCAGCAGTGTCCTTGCGGGGTGCTCCTACGAGACGTACACGCAGACGCGCCTGAAGGGGTTCCGGACGCGGGTCGTAAGGGGCGCTTTTGGGAGCAGGCAGCCGTCGAGAAGTGTGACGGCGGTGCTGTCGATCCTGGCGAAGGGTCACCGGCTTGATCCGGTTATTGCTCGGCCGTACAGGATTCTGTGCTCGTTCTTCGACGCGTGCGAGAGGCTCCCCCGCGTGTATGCCCGCATGCTGAACATCGCCCGGCTTTACAGCCGGCACGGTGTGTTGTTGCCGGAGGCGCGCCTAGGACCTGTCGGGATCGCCATCTCTGACGGTTTCACGGTCGCGGGCATCGGTTTCGAAGGTCGCGATTTTGCGACCGCGGCTGCAGGCGTACGAACGAGCTGCGCCTGGCGACGGCTGACGCTGGCGAGAAACGTGCACTGGCGGTGATCCTGTCCGGGGGAGTGTTTCTCGCAGCGCGGTGGGGACGGAATGCGCGTGCGAACGGAGGGGCGGCCGGGTCGGACGGGTCGCCGAGCTCCTCGGCGTCCGTGTCGTCGACCGCCTCTGATACGACAGGCAGCTTTGACGAGCACGCCTCCGAGTCCTCCTCTTCGGAACCTCAGCGTCCGCCGCTGGACCGCGGCTGCAGGGACTGCGACCGGGGCGTCCAGGACACAGCGGATCACCTGTGGTGGGAGTGCCCCGCCTACGACGAGATCCGCGGCCGTCCTTGCTTCGCCGAACTCCTGCGGGCGGACCGGGCGAGGTGGCCGCCTTGCACGCGTGTGCATGGGGTAATTGTCGAAGGAATGCGGGTGGAGGTCGCGGCCCTTCACCGCCTCATGGCGGCGGTGTACACTGCACGCGTGGAGGCGGAGCGACGCCGCCTCTCCGCGGTGCAACCGATGCACCCCTGGCACGCAGCTGCGCCGCTGCCGGCGGTGCAACACCTGTTCGACTTCGACCGCCTTCCGGATGAGCCGCCGAGATGGCCGTACGGCGGCCGTGCGATGCGGGCGCTCAAGGGCTGGCTGTCGGCACTGAGGTGGACCAACGCAGGCGAGGTGTCGTGCGTTGAGCTGGCAGTGGACTTCGAGGTCCACACCAGGGTCGACGTCCCTGCCCCCCCGGGAATACGAAGGCTCGCCGCCAACCAGAGGGGGAAGACCCTCTGGACGATGCTGTCGACATTGTGCCGCCTGTGCCGAGACCTGCAGCTGCCGTCGCCGTTGCCTGCCGAGCGGAAGG